>OW203677.1:10000000-10600000 GCA_934044485.1 Apeira syringaria | reverse complement strand
TAGCTTTAATGTTAATTAAGTTGTTAATTTTCTGTGTTATGATAAATATGTAATTGTATGAACTTTGTACATTTTTTATCACGCTAAACTAATACTGAGTTTGTTTATGTAACGGACGCTCTTTTATTTGATCTTGTAGATAAACCCCGAGCTTACCTTTATCCCTTATGAAGCTCGTAGAAAACTCCTTTTGTTTTCTTATATCAATGACTATATTATCTATAACAACAATAATAAACAACTGTCACAATGAATTCGTATTAACGTTATCTGGAGTTATTTCCAGAACAGCATGACTCATTTTGTTAATAATTTATAATGAGAGGTCACGACACTGAGCGATGCCGAGTAGCGACCGCTGAAAAAGTAAAATGTATTGATACAGGCTTCGGTGTGATTCCCTAATGAGACTTACTGCGGAAAACTCCGCGTACGGGGCTTCGAATCTTATACATCGGTGTTATCTTGCGTGCGCGCTGGACTGACTTGCTATGTTTTGTGTGGTCGTTACCGTTGTGACTATGCTCGAGGTTATACTGATGCCGGTGTGCGACCGTGGAACGAGAGTTCGAAGCGGAGCGCGCCTGATTATTGGACGTACGGAATTACTGAAGGGCCGGTTTAGTGAGACTACTATAACTAGCCTTCAGTGCATCAATACGAAGTTGTTGAGCTTAGATACTGCTATTTTGTTTTATTGAACAGTCCGACCACCGCTAGCAAAAGATTGTCCGTGTGGGTTGGCACTGACAGGGAGTATGTAGTAATTTAGTAATGTTTTCAATAACCTGAACGGTAAATCCTCAATAATAATGTAGACTACTTATAAAGTTTTTCATCAAAAACGTATTAGATAACTTAAGATACAGAATCGCTTTAAATGTATATCCTACAAATATTATAAATGCGAAAGTTTGTAAGTGTGTATGTTGTTACCTCTTCACGCTCAAACGGATACACCGATTTCGATGAAATTTGGTATGGAGATAGCTTATACCCTGAATTAACACATGGGCTAATTTTCATCATCACCATGCGGGTACAACCGCAGGGCGCAGCTAGTATTAAATACTTGTTTTCCAAAGAACATTTGTTGTTGATGCCTATAAACATTGAAAGTACGGATAACGCATAATGACTGGTGAAGTCAGAAGACAAGCATTCCTGATCATGCCAATGTTGTCAGAGAGATGACCTTACCGCTGGATCCGGCTGCAGCGCAAGGACGGTGCGGCGCAGGCGCAGGCGCGGGCGCGACGCTTCCGTGCGGTCGTACTAAGGGACTTCGTCTCTTATGAAGATGATTAATCAATATATATTTATTAAAAGCAAGTCTGTATACATACTGTGTTCGTACAGGATATCACCGCCACTGGAATGTACTCACCGTTTTGTGGTGGTAGATACTCCTTGGGCTCCTGCTGTGAGTGAAGGAGTTTACAGTACTACTATTGTAATTAGTTATTCGTATTTTATTTTAATTAAGTCATCGGCCAATTGAAAAAAAAGTATTATTTGAATATTTCAGAGAGTAAGATGAAGTTTGTTATTGAACAGTATTTATTATATAGTAGTAAACAGTGTTAAACTTGGCAGATGTTATGTTTTCAGATCAGCCAACAGTCGTTCAGTTAACAATGAAAAAAGCCTGGCTGCTCGACGTGGCGGCTAAAATTAAAATGTTTTTATTATCAGACAACTAAAGGCCCAGGGGCTAGTTACGCAAAGTCAAATGCTTGCAAAAATGCAATGCTCCAAGCATTGGTCGTGGTCACGAGAAGACTGCATGACCAATCGACCAATACAAGACACTCTTCTCGTGACCACGACCAATGCAACTATGTCGAAACGTCGAGGTAAATAAATTACTAAATGTTTTTCTCGCGATCAAGCCTCGATTGATTTATTGACAATTGGACTATTACATTAGGCTTCAGTAGTAATCATTTTAAGGTTTTGGTTTAAGGTTTAGGTCCTATGCTTTTAAATTGAACTAATCAAAATCACAATGACTTCAGTTTCTGTAATAATCATATGTTTTCGTAAATGTAGTTATGTTCAGGTGGATTACAAACATGTTAGGTTTAGTGGAGTTTTTCCTAAACTATATTATTAGATAGGTGATTAGATATATAGATAGGTGATTCGATTTAGAAAAGATACTTAGCCTACAATTAGTCGATGTCTGAAATATTTCGCCTTGCTTGCCCCTGTCCTGATGTTGTCCACGCAGAGTTATCATATATCGCAGGTATCGATTATTTGTGTATGATAATCGATTAATCTGTAATTGATTCGTATTATCAGTAGGATAATATGAAATGAGATTCAGGTCGTTTCGTCGTAAAAACAAAAGTGAAACGCACACTAATACAGGAAATGAATTTCCTTGGAGCCTTTCGGTTTTAGCTATGGAGGTAGGTAGGTTCTCACTGTGGATATTTACTATCCAAATTGTTTATTTTGCTTCAAATATACCTAATAATATTTATAACATGTTTATACCAGCAGCTACTTATGATCATACCTTGACCGGCGGTTTTTATCATGTTCTCTAATTACTGGAAAGGTAATTAGCGGCTTTCTGGCGTCCTGGTCGTACCCCCCCCCTTAGAGGTCAGTCTTCAGTTATAGCTTAATTCTAACGACCTTCTACAGGTCGTCATGATACTTCCCGCGTGTCTAAGCGTAATTAGCACTGATGAATATCATGAATATAATTATGGTTTTTATAGTTTTTAAGTAAAGTTTTTTTTTTAACATTCACACAAAGTCTTTAGGTCCCAAACTAGGCAGAGCCTGTACTATGGTAACCTGTTGACTGATATATATACTTATATACCCAGACACAGGTCAAACAGACATGTTCATACACACAAATGTTTGACCTGTCCGGGAATCGAACCCGGGACCAGCGGCTCGGCAGGCAGAGTGCTACCAACTGCGCCAACGGCCAGTCAATGTGGGCCGGGCCTGCTACGAAACGGAACCCTACTTTGTCGTCCGTGACATTACGCTCTTGGCCAATTTCTATAGTCTGCACTGCGACATACACATACAGACATATTATGTATATCCTTTCTTGTAAATAGATATTTATGTAAATTAGTTGTTCGCTGACAGGTACAGGCATTTTCGCCGCCAGGATTACTGTCCAGGAGGTGCATCTGAACATGATACCGCACACATCAACAAAGTCTAAGCAATAATATTGCTTAGACTATGCTTACTATATTTTATTACTTATTACTTATGTATGGTTTTGAACTTTTGATCGATCTCCCTACATCATCCGTTTCCACGGCGCTGGCGCGTGGATATACCTACTTCATCCGTCAGGGCTAACATTCATTACGAATCACAAAAAAGCATAATGAAAAAAGAAATCATCAATTTCATCCTTCAATCAATCTGCTGAAACTCAGTGACAGATAGTAGATACGGAACAGAGAAAAAACAATTTCATCAATACATTCTCGCGTAGTCGTCACTTAAAAAGAAGGCTGAAGGTTGAAGGTTCGCCATGAAAATATCTCAGAGTATCAGCGCGGTGGAGTATCAGTACCCTGAGAGACGGTGAAAACGAGATAAATCGTAGAACATGCAAGAGCAGCCTCGGGTGGCTCCCCTAGTATATTCTGAAATGATAACCCTCAATCAACTGTCATGGTCACACGAAATATGTTTTTTTATGGGAAACTAAGTAGATACATTCTATTGAATTACTAAGTCAGTTCTCCATGACACACTTGTGGAAAGAAACTTGTTTTAGATAAAATAGTTGTTTGCATTAAATGCAGCCTTTTCGATAAAGTGGGACACATGTGGCCGCTATCGTTATATATCCTACATTAATGAAGCCGGTAAGTACCGATACTATATCGTGATCTCATATGTTCTAGTATTGATATATGACTATACTCAATTAAGAAAGAAAGAAAGAAAATAAATGTATTCATGACAACACACGAGTTATCGGACAAAAGAACGATTTATTGCAATGTTACGTGATGAGACGAAGATGGAAAACTTCAATTCAAACTTGAGGGTGGTAGCTCGCTAGTATAGGCAGTAAGGTACTTTCGAGTACCTTACTGCCATGCTGAGAATTTGGTGGAATAACGGTGTTACCTTTACCGGAAGATAAAACTGTTGTTGAGGATCGAACCAGCGTCCGTCAGTTTGAGAACCGACGACCGCTGAGCTATCATCGCTTCAGAAGAGTGACAAACAGTCACTCTTCTGAAGCAGACGGCTCTCCTGTCCCGGGACTCTCTCACGTAGTGAGTAATTCCCGTGAGTAATAGTCCCCTACTAGGCGAACCGCGACCGCGTCCGCGCGCGCCGTATTCTCCTTGAAAAAGGCCACCGAATGTGGTCGAAACTATAGTCGGAACCCTCGGTCTTATTACGTGAGTGATTCCCGTGTTTAATACATTCATAATGTGTCAAAACCACAGTTTTAATAAAAACACATAATAATTACCGCTATGAAACCTGTTCAAGCGATCGTGCTTCGACAAAACTGTGAAATGGCTCCGTTCACCGATATATAAAGCCTTGAATGGAACTCGAGCTTTTACACCCTTTTATGGGGCTTCGTCTAATGTTTGAACGACTTTGATGTGAAATTTGAAAGCTATCAGCGATCTTCGCTCACCAGCATTACCTGAGATGGTGTATCATTAAAAAACAGCTTCACGTACATACGTATGTAGCAACGCGCCTATATACTCTGAATGGCCTTTTGAGTGCACGCTCGTCTATCCGCACGAGTGCTCAGGGTGGCGATTGGATAATATCTTTGAAAAACCTTGTTTATAAAAAACAAAAAAGTTGTTAAATCCATGAAATGGCGTTTTTAATATATATTCACCGATTTGTTCCCCATTTTTTGACCGACTTTCAAATATTTTTTTTCTTTTATAGTGTATCTCCGAGGTGGTTCCATTTAAATTTCATCAAAATCGGACTATCGGTTTTTGAGTTACAATACTTGTAAGTATTGTAACTCAAAAACCGATAGTCCGATTTTGATCAAAAACTGAAAAGTGTTACGTTTACTTGGAGGACTTCCTAATTGAGGGTGATGAGAAATCGGTGAACATACACAATGAAAATCGATCCCGTGAGTAGCAAAGGCCACTGGAAATGGTGATAGCCGTACGATATGCTGCGTCCGTTCATCACCACATGAACTGGTCCACTTCGTCGGCAGATGTGCTGCTCCGCCGCCATTGTCTCCACTCAAGAACCTTTAGATCCCATAGGTATCAGTTCTGCGTGATAAGTTGTCTGCCCTCCTTATCACACAAAGACATCCTGCTCGGATTGCTCGTTGGCAATCTTTGAAATACATTTTTTAAGGACAGCTTCTCTGCTTCAGTCGTAATGATAAATAATAACGTGAGAGGTGTTTAACGGCCGCCAAAGAAACATTTGCCCTTTACGGTCTCGGCGCGACCAGACACAAAAACCCGTGCGTTATGCATTAACGCATGATCTGTTTTACTAATACAAAGCATAAGCCACAATGCCGGCCGGTCATCTGTCAACAAGTCAAGACCGCGTCTCTGGAGAGCGGGCGGCGATTCTGCCACTTGGATGTTGACATCGTGGCGTCTTAATTACTGCTTCGATACTGTTGCGAAGAAGAGGGTAGGATGGGGGATTTTAATTTAAATAATAAAGTGTTTATTGCACAATTACATCAACTGAAGGTTAGATAGCTCAATTAGGATTCACATGATATGCAAAATATTAATTTTTAATACATGCATGAGAGTAAGATGGGTGTGTGCCAGCGATATGACATACCTATGTCATATGTGTGCTGATGAAAAGTTGCATAAAAAATTGCCAAGACGATTGGGAAATTTTTGATGTGAATGAAGTGTGTAATGTCAAACCTTTTATATCAACATACTTTTAAAAGCGGTTATACAAAATAAAATATACAAATTTGGGAGAATATGTATATTGCATCGAGTGGTTATGGTTCGGGACAAATCAGTAGATAATTTATCCCATATATTTTTAAACTCAGGTGTGCGTGTTGTATGTGTCACATTTAGAGAGTTCTGCCTGAATGCACAGATACGTACGGAGTTGGTTGATTTATTGTTAAAGTCGAGTTCTATATCATTTTCGTTCAGTAAAGTCGTCAGCACTTTACTGAAATCATGTATTGATATAGGGATTCTTGAAATAAATAAAAAACACGAACATTTGCCATACAAGGTCCGTGTCCGCTTGCATTTTCGCGGGCACTTTAATGCTCACAATACACTATATTGAAACTTATAGCAAAGTCTCGATCTTGACGAAACTTTTCGCCACAATCCAACATGCGCCACACGGTGTTGACCACAATAGGTCGCAATCAATTGAAATTCAATTATATGAATTGTAAAACCTACTTGAGAAATAATTAAAGAAACGCTAGAATCCATTCCCGAGTGAAAAGAGCAGAATCCTGGCCCCGGTTATTCATTACCCGGCCGGTTGGGCTTTCATCTCTGTCTGAGTGATGACCTGATGGACGCGAGCGATTATAGGACGACGCTATTGTCACTGAACACAGTTTTCTTTCGACAATAGTGCGGCGTTATCAAAGAAGCGCATGCGAACGGGCTCAAGGGATTGTCTAAAGTCAGAATAGGTCACAAAGTACTCACCGTTATCCGGAACAACGTCAACCTGCTGTACTCCACATACCGCATAAATACATGCGTGCTTCACGGGAAAGTAGTTCAATTAAATAACAAAACACGAATAAGTGTAATTAACACTATTTAAGGCCATGTATTATCACTTGCATCGAGTAATTATCTTCGAATACCTTGGTAATAATAAAGTAGCAGACTGGCGTAGGTACCTCCGCGGCGCGGCCTTCGCGTCGCTGTCGCAGCCAGAGTTATCCAAGTCCGAGCCACGTACAGAGTATGTGTATAAAGTACCAACGATTATTGTGTGAACGTTTTTGGTACCGAGTACTTGTTGGGAGTAAACTAAAGGATGAAACGCCATGTTAGCAAAGCTGCGAGTTGGTCAGCTAGTCTTCGGCGGAGTACATCGATGCCGATTTTAATTATTTACGGCTCGTGGATTGATCTCGTCGAGGAAGCTGATTATCGCTCCTGCATCGTTTGTTGTATAACTTTGAACTTACTAGTTTAAAGGCCCGGGATCCTATTCGGAATTAGACAAATACTCATTAACAACTTCAACACATAATTGGGTCCAAATCCTAATTATATTGGGGTAAGCGCAGCGCGGCCACCAGCGGCCGTGGTGGTACTGGCCTAGAATAGTACTCCCCCATCTCTTCCCGTGGGTGGCGTAAGAGTCGGCTAAGAGATCACGTACCAGGAGGTGGGCAGCAGCGCCTTCTGAGTATAGCAAAACCATACTGCGCTCGCCAACCCGCCTTCCAAGCGTGGCGAATTTTTGTAAATAGGGGGGCTATTTGGGGAGGCAGTCCAGCAGTGGACATCCTATGGCTGCGATGAAGCGCAATGTTGACATCGGATATAATAATTAAACTTAGCCTGTTCAATATTAATCTAAGCCCTTCTGTTGAAATTAAATAATCTCCTAACAGATAGTAAATACTTATACAAATTTTCAAGACACGCATTTGAGCACGATGTACGATTATAATAAGAAATCGCTTTAATTTATGAACTTGCAGGAAGGGCAACGACCAGACCGTTCCGGAAGCCCCTTTGACCCTTCCCTTTGTTTATCAGTGAGGTGATGAGTGCGGCCCGCGCCGCGGCCGGATATGTGCCTACTGCTGACGGAAACGCGTCGACGATTCGCATCAATGGCTTCTATGTGGGGTTGCCATTTTCGAGAACAAAATTTGGAGCGTTCCAAATTTAAAATAATTTTGCCTTCTCCTTTTTGATTTCTTGTTGATGTCTTGTTGTCTTGTTGATTCATC
This sequence comes from Apeira syringaria, assembly GCA_934044485.1. Classification (NCBI taxonomy): domain Eukaryota; kingdom Metazoa; phylum Arthropoda; class Insecta; order Lepidoptera; family Geometridae; genus Apeira; species Apeira syringaria. The sequence continues at coordinate 10,592,052 of OW203677.1, read as the reverse complement.
TGATCGAAGCGCAGAGCGCGCTTTGATCGTCAATCCATCGGCAAAATATTTTCCGACCGATATTTGATCGATGTCTCCCTAAACTAATATTTGAATTTGAAAGAAAAGACGATCTAGTTTACGACAAAATTATGGATTAAGTAATAGTCACAGAGATGAGGTCTGTGCTGACTGAAAACCGTCGTATAAGGTTTGAAGACGTAGCTTTGTTCGGTCTATGGTTTTTGTTGTACCTACCGTTTTTGTTATGGTGACAACACTGTTAGACTGTCGCGTCGGTATAGTGCGACTGTTACATCTTGATATTATTTGTATACTATAAAGTACAAATATTATGCTCTAAATTTATGAATTAACATAGGTAGGTATAGTATACGTCCATTATCCCGAGAAGCAGAATATTAAGGGATTACTTTGGCTTTCAAACTCTAGCCAACAGTCTCGATGATTTTTCAGTCTAATGAGGAATGTATTACGTCATAAGTGCGTTAACTGTCCGCCTGCCTAGCACTAACTCTCTTCACAGATTGCCAATGGGTCCAATATTAGTATGGTCACGTTTGTACGCTACTACTGATATAGACGGAAGTATCTTAATCACAAATTCGAAAGCTGCCATACTATACAGAGACAGGAAAAGGAAAACTTAAAAACTATTATTTATTCTGCGCCCTTACACACCCAACTTTCCACTTTTCGAATGAAATCAAATAAGTATCTATATAATTATTTGGAATATAAAATTACCTTGTTACACTTACCCATGTTCATTTCATTGCATGAACATGAGTAAGTGTAACAGTTAGTGACAAGTATATAATAGCGCTCGATATTCTACCCTTCATGGCATGTAAATTCATACAAACTAAAAAAGTCGACAATGAAATACTCAGTCATAATTAGTAATAAATGTCTGTTAATAAAATTCATGGATATATTTAAACTAACAAAACACTACGTTAGCTTAGCGGTACTTTGCACACTTATTATCTCTTGGAAAAACCCATAATGTATGGTTATAGATTGTATAAAGTCATCAGTATGAGACAAACAACGATTGACATAATATGAAGTCAGAGTCCACAGGATGCGCCGCCATCTTGCCGGCTAAGTGCGCATTCCTACCGGCGCGGCGCGGGCGGCGCGGCGCGGGAGCGTCGCCGGCGAGATTAAAATGTCTGTCACGCGAAGCCAATCAATGGCTAACTTATATTAACTTGGAATGCGGACAAGTATGGGTTTAGCCGGCGGATATGCGTTAAATTTACTCTTATTTAACTTGTATTAAGTAATGGCTTTATTGCTCTTACTAAAACTAACCACAAACCGTGACCATATGACCTAGTACCTTGACTATCCGACCACGGCAACTATGTAAATAGTTAAACTTATTATCTATGTAAGTACAGACATTCATTTCTATAGTTTTATGTCATCTGAACACTTCAAGTGCAGAATATAAGATCTCCACAAGGAGCGCTTCCTGGTCTCCACCGAGAACCTACGTGTAAATAAATAAGTAAATAGTACCAATACGATGTATTTGTTTGTAGACTATGTTTTTAGTATTACTAACAAATAAGAAGAGGAAGAACACTATGTGAGAGTTCGTGTGAGGAAGTACTGCCACCATACCTATTTCTACCGCCAGGCAGGAGAGTTCGCATTGCTGTATTCCGGTCTGAAAGGTATGGTTTCTGGTGAAATAACAGGGACAAGAGCCTCACCATTTTTATGTCTCAGGATGACGGGCGCAGTGCAGTTCTTTACGAATTGTATCTGTGTATAGGCCATGGACTTTTTCCGGCGTACGATTGTCTTTAGGGGATTAGCAGTCTTCTAGAATATTTAGTTCATGACCTACAGTTACATTTTATCGTCTTGGGTTTATATTTATAAGGTCTGTGTTCAGCCGCTTGCAGACGTACAAATAATGTCTAATTAATAATATAAATGGAAGTACGTAAGTAGGCCGTTCAGTGTTGGCGCACCTCAGCTCACCGCCTAGTATGAATAATATAAGATTTTATGAATGGACTAGCAAACAAATCGAGTTACTGCATCATCAACACTGATGACTGAGGTGGGTAATCACTGCAGCTTCGACATCGGAATGCAGGTTACCTACGCGACGCTGACTCGCGGCCGGAAGTGCTAATAAACACTATTTGCGACATCCGTTTCTTTGAAATATCAAATGACCTACTTTTAATCTTTTTCGAATTGGAAGTGTTTTCAAAGTTTTTTGTAAATGAAGACAAGTTAGTAGGTACCTACTGAACCGTTTTCGATGATATTTTCATGGGTTCTGATGTATTCTTTCTAATGGAAAAAATCTTTTTCCACGTTATGGAGAGCGAACTGAGCCTCGGACCATTGTTTATTCGTAGAAAATATCTAGCAATTTTGGCTCAAGTCTAGATTTAATATAAACAATATAAATAACGATGTTATACAAGAGCTAGATGTGTTATGTCATGGTGAATACTGGAACCGGAAAAAAAAATCCTTTGTTGACCGAAACACATGGATAGTATTGCAATCTGCCTATCCATATGAACAGTAAACAGCTAATATACTTGTTGTATGTATTGCTTCCGGGCTGTTTGGCCGTGGCCTAAGTGAAACTAGTGTTCCAGACGTTTCGTCGATCACTGCGGTCGACATCTTCAGTATTAGAAAAGACGCCGCGAAGGAGAGTTCTACGCTCTTATCGCCGCTCGGACCTGAACCACTGAAGATGTCGACCGCAGTGATCGACGAAAAGTCTGGAACACTAGTTTCACTTAGACCACGGCCAAACAGCCCGGAAGCAATACATACAACATGCAACGCTGGCCGTGAAAGCCTTAAAGTTTACAGCTAATATACTCTCAAAGTGATTGGTTGAGTAGGTATGATGTTTCAACTAATATCAAAACAACAATCGATATGCTAGTATTACCAAAGAGACAGGCTAGTGTAAATACATTAAGGAACTGGAGTATTGAATACATCAATGATAAATATAGTTCTCACTACAAGCTGAACACGGATGGGTCAAAGGATGTCTCCGGGTGTGGATCAGCTTTTGTTGACCCACAGATGGATATTTGTTTGGGGCTTAATATTGCATAATGCACTGTGAGATAATCGCAATTTCAGAGGCATTGTCTTACGTAACTTCCCTAAATCACAGCAAATTAATCTTAGTAATCGTAGTAATCTTTTGTGACTCTAAGAGTGCCCTTTTACATTTGGCTCGATTACCCTCGAGTATTCGAGGGCTTCCGATAGCCTATAACATCCTTGACACCATTGTTAAGCTATGTGCGACGAATAAAGAAGTAATCATCCAATGGATACCTTCTCATGTAGGTATTGCGGGTAATGAGGAGGCCGACTGCGCGGCAAAGCAGGCGACAACTGACGGGATTTTTTATAACTGCTTTCCACTACACAGTGAGCTACTGAGTCGAGCCAAGATTAGTTGTAGACAGATGTGGGATGAATATTTTGATGTGCGATCTCTAACAAAAGGCATATGGTATAAGACAATTCAATGTCGTCCTCCTCGATACCCGTGGTTTAGGCGACATGAAGTAAATAGGAAAATATCAGTTCAGACTTCGCTCCGGACACATCCCTTCAAGCAAGTTTAGATTCTTAATGAGAATCTCGGGTTCCCCCAACTGTTCAGATTGCGATGTGGTAGAAGATGCGCATCACGTGTTGGTGGAGTGTGTTCGGAACGAAGCTCAACCGCAGAAGTCAATTAATTGTTATAACCTGGGCGTTTGCAACAGTATCTTAGCTTCCCCACTTTCCGAGAAAGCGAAGATACAGACATGGTCATTGTGTGACAAAACCCCTTTTAATTTAAAAGAATAAAAAAAAAATAGGTAAGACGGAGTTCTAAGGCAAAGTTGAAAAAATGAATACTAGCGAATTTGGAAGTCGGCTAATGTAAAGTGCTCGTTTTTATGTTCTGTGAAGTGTTTTTTGGTAAGCTTTATGATGAGCCTTATGATGACAATTAATCCAACGACATCAATACATTACTAATTTTAATTTGCTCATTTTGAAGTCGGCTCAAAAACACCCGAGATTGAATCGAAAATGATTAAATATATTGTTTTCATTACGTCACACACATACCTTAAGAGGGGAAGGGGTCATCGAGCTGTGACATAGTGATGGGTGGATTTTTAAGCTTCATGAGATCACATGTCAATGTGACACAGTTTAACACATAAAATAAGAATTTGACATGTGCCACATTTAGCGCCCTTCTGTAAGCGATGATGTGATCGAAGAAGGAATAAATAGGTATCTACTCAATATTACACTTATTGTAGATCAGAAAAAAAAGGCGACTCTCTAATTTGCCAAAAAAGTTTTCTCCGTCTAAAGTATATTTTAATAATGTACAATTTTAATGATATCATAAAAAATGGCATAATTTGTGATATCACACGAGTGTAGGGGAGTCTCACAATTGTGACTACATGACGCTAGGAGGGGGGAGGGGTTACAAGTCATGAAATTCGGTAGTTTTTGGATGAGCCTTAACAGCTATAACTACCAATTAGATTTTTAGACTAAATACCTAATTACCTAACTAACAGAATAAGTAGGTACGAGATGTCGAATTCCTCACAATTCTAGTAAGAAATGCTACCATCTGGAAAACATCTTATACCTACATAATTAAATCCTTTTTAGAAGCGTACCTAACAGGTCGTTTACACATCCAGATAAACACTGGATAGACTAGTATTTAGATTCAGAAGTAGGTACACAGGTGACTAAGTACATAACTGTGAGGCTTAAGCTAATGAGTTTCCAGGTCATTGGCTTCTGATCTTCACACGTCACGCCTCCCTGTGATAACTTGAAAATCATGTTTCTATTGACTGGAATAATTAGAAGTATCGTGACAAGTCCGTATATAGCCGCAACAGTGAGGATAAAAACAGACTTTGACCAGTAAGAGGAAATCAGAAATATTTTGTAGTGTTTATCAAACTACCCGCAAAATGTATAAAATGTATTGTATTAATATCGGGTTACGGAGGGTAGCTCCGTAGCAGCAGTCGGTCATTGGTGATTACACGATGCGAAGAAAGCCGTTTCTTTTATTTGCAAAACGCCTTAAACACCATATATTTACTGAACAACTGTGTCATAATTTGATATACCTAGATGTTACAATTTAAAATAGTTAGAGGTGATGGTGTGGCCACATTTGACCCTCGTAATGGTCACAAAACTCATATTTGATCCGTCGGTTATACAGAAATAGAAATTTAAAAGCCTCCTTTATTTATAGAATTTACAAATAAATAAACGTTCAATTTTAATAAATGTTTTACTTATCCATAGAAATTATGTCAACACGTACGTGAAACTGCCGCATCACGTTTTACCAAGGAAGTTATCAAACTTGATAAGTGGTGGGGGAAGTCCCCGTAGAATCGAGTAGGTACTGTATATTACTAAAAAAGGGAGATGGGACACTGTGCTGCTCGGGCGTCGACCTCATAAATAAAGTGCATACGCCTAATTTTCATTAGATATTCACTAAATATTTCCATAATTAGGCAGACTATAGGCGTACTTTTTTACAGGCAAACGCACAGTTGTAGCCAATGATATTATATGTTTATATGAGGTAGATGTCGCACAAGCGCGCGGAAACTGAGGCGGCAAAATTAAGTCAATTGTAGTAATTTTCATTGCGACGCGTATTTCAAGCGTAAGTCTAAACATATAGCTATCCTTTTCTATATTATTTGTACCGTATTATCTGTCGCAGTAAGCATGTTTATGTCGTAGAGGAACAAAATCTGAGCACCGCGCAGTATGAATATACGTTATCTTTAGTAAAACATCATTGCTTGTAGCCCAGTTGTTGATTTACATGCTCTTACAAAGTACGGAGATGGCTGTTGTGTTGTGTCCATGTTCCATGATTTGGTTGGTCACGTGATCTTACCGCGTAGGGACTAGGTATATCATCACTCGATTTGGTCTGGGGCTTCTAGCGCTTCTGGAATGTTTTCGTCAAAATAAATAAAGTTTAAGCTATGGTGTCTGTCTCAGAATAAGTACCTAACCTTATTCGTATATTTGCAACCATTTTTATTATTTGTTTCTCTCTTTACATTCTGTATTCATATAGATGAACAAATTTAAACTACCCGCTAACGGTATCTCATTGAATCGGTTTTAAATCTTATATCTGACGGTATTTGACCAGTTTCAGCTAGGTAGGTAGCTGAAGCAAGTCTCGATTTAACAGGTTAGTTCATAATATAATATCATTGGGTTAGTTGCTGTGACTGCAGTGACAGGTTCCTCTCCCTAGCAGCCAACTGCGTCACTACAATCACTACTCAATCAATATTGAATTATAACATTTTCAAAGCACCTAAATGTAAATTTCATCATATTAAATGGCTGAGATGATAATGATCATGGCGATTATCATCCCACCTCGCGCAAGCAATAGTGGTGCTTAACAACAAGCGAACAATTTGGCGTATACTATTCACGTCTGTTGGCACACAGGCTGTTATCGCTTGACCTAAATACCGACCTTTGGGCGTTAACGTACAAACAAGCCACTCTACTGACAACGATAACAGGGAGCAATTCTACTGTAACAGTAGTGTCATAATAGAAACGCTACTTGAAGATCTTGTACTGTATAATAGCATACTATTGCATAATACATGTATATAATAACATATGTATGTATAATATCTATCAAAGTATATACATATATATATGGTATAATATAATAGTTTTGTATAGTTTGCTACACAAAACTATTACCATTTTTTGCAATAAACAAAATTGATTGATTGACTGACTGAATTAATATAATGTTGATATATTTATGTATGTATACTAATATCATAATATTTAGTGCTACTCCCACATAAAAAACACCGCAATTTGGACCATGTTATTTAAAAATATGTGACTTTCTGACATTCTTTCAAGCACAAGTCGTGTGTTCAAATGATCATATTTTGTTTAAAATGATATTATACAAAATGGTTCGAGTGACATTTAAAAGCTACTTTTTTGCGAATTTTGCTTCTCAATATTCATATTATTGTTTTCAGGGTGAACTTATATATGTATATGTTGTATAGATCTCGTAAAAAAATGAACATGAGACATCTTACAATCGTTATTCCATTCGTTACCTCACTAGTGTTGTAAACTGTGAACAAGTTGTTTATTGTGTATTATACCGATTGAATTAATTTGAATATTTCTATTGTTTACGGCAATAAGTACCTTTTTTTCTTATTCTCACATATTTATGCGTAACAAATTCTATATTAAATGTATTCATTGGATATACGGCAACTCACACCACTGTGTTGTTGATGATCAGATAGTTTCTCAAGTATAAAATGATAAATGGTGGTCTTAGTTAAAATAATTATCGATTCTATAACGATTTATATTTGATCGATGCGACGCGTGACCAAAATGCTGGCACATATTTGGCTCAACGAATCAGCATTGCAATTCAGCGTGGCAATGCTGCTAGCATTCTGGGCACGCTGCCGGCCGGTAGTGGATTGGAACATTTGAGTTATCTATAGGCTACCAATAGCTAGTGGATTGCTCAAATGTTATTGTAGTAGCTGCAGTATTGTAATTAGTTATTAGTATTTTATTTTAATAAAGGCATTTGCCCTATGAAAATAACATATTCTATAACTCATAATAGCACCTGTGGTGGAATATAATAAATTAACAATTACTTGCGAAACATATTTGTACCAACATTATGCCAATTAAAGTGCATGCTAAAACTTCAAATAAATCATATGTGTAAAAATATGTATCAGTGTAGTGTTTCAATGTAAACCGCACTATATTTCCTATTTACATTTTTCATGTAAGATAACATAGCATGCAATTGTAGACCATCACATTAGTAACAAATCAATAAAATTGTTAAAGGTATTTATTATAAGCATAACTGTAAAACGACACCACTATTATTATGAAATCAGAACAGAATCTGTTGCTTTTTCTCTATACAATAAAATGATACATAATTATAATTCGAAGACTATACTATAAGGCTATATACTAATATACTATAAGGATACGTATAGAAAAATCCACTTCAAAATCCTCTCATCTTCTTTAGGAATCCATTTAAAAATACTATCGATAATAGTAGCAGAATAGGCCCTGATAGTCACCGATAAGGTAACCGTAACAGTGATGTGGGTAAGTGAACTTCTATATAAGCAAACAGCTTGTTTCCATGCGGCAGAGCATGACTGTCCTCCAAACAGCTATTTGCTTGAAACACGTTATCACCTTTTTTTCGGGCGCACGACGTATTCATTCAGTCTGTGGAAAGTAATGAATAATTATTAGTCTAATTACGTTCTTGATCTTTTATTCATTTTATTCAAAAGAACATTCTAGAACGTTATGGAGCATTCTGGATAATTAATGAGAATGGCCTACTATTCTAATAACTAATTCTAAACTATTTTAGTCTTTGATTATTATACTTGCGATCATACTAAATGCGAAAGTTTGTGTGTATGAATGTATGTTTGTTACTCTTTCACGCAAAAACTACAGAACGGTTTTGGATGAAATTTGGAACAGCAGCTTAGCTTAGCTTACAGCCGGATTAACACATACCTATGCTTATTTTCACACCTCACCATCATCACCGATTTTCATCACTACGCGGGTCAAACGGATTTGGATGAAATTTCGTAAGTTTAAAGATACTTCAGGTCCCAGAATAACAGATAGGCTACTAGTCCAGTGTTCCAGTGTTTACCACGTGAGTCCTAGTCGGTTTGTTACATTACATCATAGGCTACATCTTCATCATCATCATCCGCAGGTGATCAGGTATCAACCGCGGGCTGCAGCTAGTTATAGATAATTTCAGAATGTTAAAGAACAATCTAGAACGTGGAGCATTCTGAATAATGACCAACTATTTTAAACCATTTTAAAATCTTTGAATTCAATTTAATTGTTTTGGGTCATTTTGAAATATTAAAGAACATTCTCCATGATGGATGATAGATCGCCTCATGTCATTTTAACACTTTTGCATGTTCGAGCGTTCCAGAGAAATCTAGAACATTTTGGCAAAATCTACAATTTTAGAAAAGTCTTTGTGATTGAAAAGGACAACACAGATTTCAATACTTTTGCCACCCACAACCACCCCCTTTTACCCCTTCCGTTACAACTCCTTTACTCACAGCAGGCGACCAAGGGGTATCTACCAGACTACTCCCACAACGGGGAGAAGATTCCAGTCGGCGGTAATAGAGAAAACCCTGCACGTATATACAGTCATGACCAAGAATTTATGTATACGTACATTAAAAACATTCAAAAATATCTTCCTGTGTACAGTTCAAGTGATTTATATTATAAGTAATGTTTGTCAACTGCAGGCGATGTAACATGTTGGATTGAAGTGGACTGCACCCATATTTCTATGATTAACTTGTTTATTGCTGCATGGTACTGGAATATTTTGGGCAAATAAATGATTTTTATCTTATCTAGTTCGGCTTGCTGTACAGGGTGGGCCAGAATAAAGTTCACTTTTCCTTGGCAAATAGATCGTGTACGCGGGGGGTAGCGGGGTTCAAAAGTTTTGATACCAATCCTTGCTGGGCCGCAAGAGTATAACTCCCTGACCAGCAAGATGGGGCCACCAATCACACGTCTAATGCGAGCATGAAGGTTGTACAGGACTTGTTCCCCGGTAAAGTCATCTCAAAGAGAGGTAGCATCGAGTGGCCGCCACAAAGCCCAGACCTGAGCCCTCCTGATTTGTTTTTGTGGGGATTTCTCAAGAATAAGGCTTACTCCAATAAACCGAGGACAATAACTGCCCTACATCGCGGACGCTGCCCGAACTTTCGTGCGGAAATGGCGCCTGTACCGACAGCAACGTTCCGGCGCGTTGAGGAGCGCTTGCGGCCAGACGGGGAACACCTAGACGATGTTACTTTTCAAAAGTGTATGACGTTAATGTTAGATTAAGTTACTTTTTAAAAAACTCTCTAAGTATTATCAGTCTTTGTTATATTAGTTTCAAAAGTGAACTTTACTCTGGCCCACCCGACAATTTGCTGTTCTTATTAACGAATTCGATATACAGAGTTTCCTTTAAGCTAAGAATATGTAGTGATTTTTGTGTGTTTTTTATTATTCTTCAGTCCCCCCTAGTTTTCCCGGTGTAGTCGAGAGTTCAAGGACATGATATTCAACAACAGTCTGATGAATACCGCTCGCGCTGTAGAAGCGTTTTGTGAAGGCCAACACGAATATTTTTGTTCTAAATCATTTTGCGCTCTATGGTCCAGAAGTGGCACTATGATCTGGTCAAAAATAGGCTTCAGGGCCTTGAACATCAGCGTAGAGTTGCTTGCCTATCGGTTTTCTATCGGATACAATGCGGCGAATGTGCACTGGAATTACACAATTTAATTCCACCATCTCCATTCTATCATCGGTCAACCAGACGTACGACTATGCGCCACGGCTACATGGTAGATATACCACCGTCACGCACGAAGCGTTTTGCTTCCACTTTTATAATGCGTACAGCCAGGGAGTGGAACTCACTGCCTGAGTCTGTGTTTCCCGATAGATACAACCCCAGAGTTTTAAAGTCGCAAGTGAATAGGTTCCTTCTGAGTTTACGTACAAAACCTTAGACCGCGTCGTCACGACATCAGGTGAGACAGCGGTCAAACACAAGCTTATAACCTTTAAAAAAAAAACTCAGTATTTTGACTAGTCAGGATCAGGATCATGCTCATGAATAATGTGTTTCATTTCGATTATATGATTACTTTTTGATCAGCCTTTATTTCGTTACATAATTATTACATCGCCGTATACGTTCTTTTCATTTAAACTTATACGACTTCCTGCCATTATCACAACCCCAGCCAAGTTTGTGGTAATGGCGCCTCCAAAGATGAAATTATGTACAAATATAAAACCATCGGTTTCCCCGTTATTTCCTATATAATAAAAAAATCTAAAGTCATTCCACATGCGCACTTGGTGCAGAGCAAAGAGACCTACATGTGTGTAGATGAGGGTAAACAAGTGGCATTCCGCACCTGTGAGGTAGGGATTAGCTCTGCCCACGCGCAGGCCGCAGCCACCCACAGCCACAGACGAGCGTGATCAAACATCACACCCACACGCACACTCTAGGTTACTGAATAAACTTACATTGGAATGTCTATGTTTACTACAGACAGTTACATACTTCAGATAGATTCCAGATATTGAGTTCGTCGCAACGCGAACGTCCCGTCTCGCAAGAAGCCGAAACAATTGTCGCTCGTGATATCGACTACCCGTAAGTGCGAGCGTTATTACCCGTACAAACAGTGTAAAGTAATTATGAACGTGAGTTTTAATAATAAGCATTGCAGTCAGCATTTTGGAAACTTTCCTAACTGGTAGCGGTGCCGCATCTCCCAATTTAATAATATATTTACTATAAGCATAATATTTAATAATTCCATAACGACCGGGACCAATGTGCCCTCCTGACCAGCTCCAGTGGAAACGATGGCTCTTGTCTTGATCTCTGCGTGTCTAGGGCTCGGCCCGCAATGACAACTGTCGCGGCCCGCTCGGACCCGCGCTTTGTTTACAGATACTTACGTGTTTGCCTCGTGTCGTAGAATAAGCTAAGTTCTCATGTTTAAATGGTTTATTTGTTATACAAATAACTGAGTCGTCGTTGTTCTAATCCTTTGTAGGGTTTTACAGCTAAAGGTATATCTACTTAGATAAAGTCGCTATACAGGCTGTACCTGCAGGGTATGTACTTAAATGGCAATAAAATATGTATAAGGAAAATTATTCGTAAATTACTAATAGGTACTTAGGAGAAATAAAATATTTTCAAGTTTTATTTTAAATATTATTTTATATACACGTCCATTGCCGCATATAAAGAAGTGCTCAAGAAAACGTTATATAAATGTACCCATAGACCCTTATGCGGTTCCACGGAACTCCTCCGCATTGTTCAACTACAGCTTCGGCGTCTGGAAACATACCATACCAATCAATTAATAGCTTTTTCAAAACACTAATGTTATTGTGTTATTACCTAATCAACTGAATGTAAACTCTAAGGCTTTCACGGCCAGCGTTGCATGTTGTATGTATTGCTTCCGGGCTGTTTGGCCGTGGTCTAAGTGAAACTTGCCTAACTACCTAATCAACTGTTTCCCAAAGACCTGAATTTGTTCTACAAACAACTAAAACTTAAATCGATAATAATAATGTTAAACATGGAAAACCCAGAATGCATAATTCTCTTTAAAACCGCATACAATGGTATCGGTCATCAACGTACTTATACTATAGTTATGGCAACCCCATGAGGAAGTACCTACTCCTCTCAACATTATGTCGATAACCAACATATATGAACTCTGTGTAAATAAAATTCTTATCAAATATTCACAGTAATCATCAACAAACATATTTAATGTAAGAGTGTAAATGCAACATTTCAAGTTACATTCCTAATTCATCTACTAGCTGTCCCCGAGAGAATAATATTTGATTTTCTACATACCTACTGCGTTGCAAACACCGCGGGTTTTTCATTAAAACCTCTCGTAACTCTGGTTCTCACAGCTACAACTCAATAGGCTAGCTAGGGTGTGTTTCAATTTGGGCTCACAGCGCACACGTTCGCACGTAAGGATTTAGCTGTTCCGAGATGAATTTAGTACTGACAGTGCTGACGCTCGTAAGCAAATCGGAACGGCTTATTGTGTGTGAATGCGCGCGAGTTCTTTAAATGTCAGTTCCCATGAAATTCACATTAAATAATTCACTTCCGTACGTCATGGGCACAAATGGGTCAGTTTTTTCTGATCGTAATTTTATCGTTTTTAATTTTTTGTGGACGAACTACCAATTTTTCGATAGATTCTCATTATGAGACAGATGTTTGACTCTCAGTGCATAGTTATTTATCTATGTGTTTGACAGCGCTCACTGCGTTTGACTGCTCTACGTCGTACTCGTGAGCGTGCTAAGCACAGGATGATGACGTCATGGATGACGTCATATACATTTTGTGTGCAGCTGTCAGTGCATTTCGAAATGACTAAGCACGCTATCTGTGCGCAAAGCGCTCAAAGCTCAATAAGAAACGCATCCCTAGACGACTAATCTACATTCGTGTGCCCCTCTTATCTAAATTTGTAGTTTTGCCCCCTGTCAAGGTACCCGTTCGACCCTTAACACGGGGCGAAACTTTTCTAAATATTTCTAGAGTACCCGTTCGCGAACACCTTATAAGTAAGTAGCTACGACTCGCGGCAGACCTGCAATAGATTATCTAGGTAGGATGTATATCCTATCCTACTGATATTATAAATGCGAAAGTATGTGTGTATGTTTGTTACCTCTTCACGCTCAAACGGCTACACCGATTTCGATGAAATTTGGTATGGAGATAGCTTATACCCTGGACTAACACATAGGCTTATTTTCATCATCACCATCATCACTGGTTTTCATCACCATGCGGGTACAACCGCGGGGCGTAGCTAGTAGATAATATATTGCATATCTGTCGCCAGCTGTGCGGCTACCCACCGCTCAACCCAATCGACGTAACAATTCTTGAACATACCTAGGTAGTGTATAAACGACAGTTAGTGTAGAAAGTGGTTCACACAAGACGTGAAGCTGCGTTTAGACCGAACGATAATTACTGGACCACGAGCCAAGGCCTGAGCTCAGACGGCTCAATTAGCCCCGAGCCCTCCCCCCCCTCCCCTCGCCCCGCTCCGCCATTCACATCCGCCATTCACATCTACAGGAGTCATTCATTCCTGTCACTCCACAGAGAACATATCTACAATAGTACAAAACCACCTCAGTCTTTACATAATGTATAGGTAGTAACAATGTTGTCCTGAACCCACCTTTTACCTGTACACACACGCGCATATACATTTTGTTAAACAATTTGTAAACTGACAGAGGTCAAGTAAAATTGGTCAGTAACTTTTTTGTGTTGGACTGATTTCTGTCGCCAGATGATCCAACCCTATGTGTTAGCTAGCGACTGTTAATTGAAAGGGATCTGATGAAGGTTGAAGTTCTTTTGGATGATTGACTTTGATAATAGAGCACGTCTTGTTTTTGTCACTTCTAAGTTATGTGTCCCAACTCTTTGAGAATAAAATTTTTATTTTTATTTTTTTTATTTATTAACATTCACACAAAATGTTCAGGTCCCAAACTAGGCAGAGCCTGTAGTACTATAGTAACCTGATGACTGATATATATACTTATATACATAGACACACCCAGACACAGTAAATAATTTACCAAAAGTAAATGTAATCGAACAACGAAGGACTAAGTGACATACTCTTCGGTCACAACTTGCATGGATGAACACTAGTGGTAGATGAAGCGATGGCCAACTGTGACAGTCCCATGCTGCAAAGATGGCCGCATGAATAAGTTTATTAAGCATAAGTTGTGATATGCCTCGCTAAGTTGTGTTAATTACTAAACGATTTCCTTAAAGCCACCGGCAAGATGTATCAAATATAATATATCAATAAAAAAAGTCCTCAAATTGATGTATTTTATTTTCTTCTAAACTTAAAAAATTACCATGAAAATGAGATTCACGGTGGCTTTGTCAGCACAGTACTTGATATAATGACACTTCAATATAAAGCGACCACTGATAGTGTCGAGGCTATATTTAAAGTAAAATATTTCCCCAAATGCAGCGACCTGAACTTAGAGATTAAATTAAACCTAGTATACCCCAGATGCAAATACAATTAGTAAAGTATTTGAACTTTTATGCTTTGTGATGTAGGTTTTTTTTCAAGATATTTGCAGATAGATAGAAAATACTAATACTTAATAGATACTCATTGTAGAATTACATCAACTTAAAACAGTATTATGTATTTATAAACTAGTACATTGAAAAACTAAGTTGCACAATTTGGTCTTATCGCTAAGAAGCGATCACTCCCAGACAGATTGTGATGTCTAGAGGCAATTTGACATATCTTTATTAATATCGAGCCCATGTGAACCTCCGTATTCGTAACAAAGAGTGATTCTCCCATACCTGAACTATATAACTCAAAGGGCAAGAGTCAAAGCTGCTTTTATCTCCCGCTATTTCCGTAATCCAACTCTCAAGGCGCTCGCCTGAGAGAAGGGCTTAGCAAAGGCCAATAAGTTCCTACTGTGTGCAGACGTAACAAATCTACTAACACATCCTTTAGAAGCATTGGAAGTATTGTTGGATGACGCAGTCTCTGGCGCCATAGACACTACTATCTTGGTCAGAACCTTAGACGATAGCGATACTGAATAGATTGGAATATTTGGAATTCCGTATGCATAAGTCATCGCACGCGCGGGTAAAGCACGTTTTAATGAATACACCATTGAGCAAGCCTCAGTGCGCCGAGTTATTGCAGCCCCGAGGCTGAGGGAACAGGAAATATTATGGCTTACAGATATTTATAGAGAAGTGAGCAAAAGCTACTCCGCACCTGAGATTTCGTGCCGGTGCGTTCTATTTTCGGTTGTCTGGTGGCTACCACTGAATCGGTAGAACACAATATTTTATGAGCGTAATTTTGAAATGAGAATATATCGTTCTTAAATTGGAATTTGAGTCACCTATCTATAGTATACACATGCGATACAAGTAGAACATGTTCATGTGCAGTTGTGCTTAAGTCCATGTGCGTCATCAGATCGCCAAGTTGCTGTGTGCACTACATAGCTTACTGAGTCTTTATCTGCAAGTCCAAAGTACAAATAGCCGCTCCCGTTAGACTCTAGAGCAGTGGCTATTAGGGACCACCAGTGGTCCGCGGACCACCGGTTAAGAACCACTGCTCTAGCGAAAGCTTTATTGTATATTTGTGAGTGGACGCAACAGCAGCGCGCAGCGGCCTCCGAACAGACGTTAAGGAAGCCAAGAGCCGCCGGCGCCGCCGCGACGCCATCCCTTGTTGCCTAACCGCACTTCAGATACTGCACTCTGCACGTCATCAGTATTACATCATTTCAATATTGCCTGTGCGTACTTCATAACTGTGCAGGAAATCTGGAAGTATAACTATAGTCATTAAAAAAATGATCTCACTGCGCGATCAACATATTTTGGGCAAGTAGGTATACGCTGTTCGTTTCAAATGAGTGCATGCAACGTTTGCGAAAGGTTCGATATAATTATGACAGCGATGCAGATGACATAAGAAGTGATCGAGACAGAAGAAGCGATCGAACGGAAGCCTCGGCTTCCGTTTAGGTTTAACTACACTAATTATTTTAACTACATTATTTTCAGCCATTTTAAAAACTGGTGCAATAATTGGTGTTGTAACTTGTAATCCAAAAGCTGTATGGTTCCATCACCGAATAGTTATTTAAAATTGACGCAAAACTTGACGAATAAGTATTTCACGTTCCCTTACTCTCGGCATTGATTATATAATTATAAACAACGCCTGTACCGATATTAAAACTACTAATATAAAGAGTGTCTAAAGAAAAGCTTAACTAAACTTACCCGTAGGCTTGCCATCCGTCCGAGTTTCCCCGGATTTGTCCTAGTTTATAGGGCGTCCGGGTCCGGGGGGCGTCCGGGCGGGGATTTGTTTTTAAGTTTAGTTGTCCGGTAGGTAACTTAAAAATTATCCGGGTTTTAAGTCCTATCTTGTCCTGGTAGACAGATTTTAGAGACGGCAACCCTCCAAGAGAGGAAGTTCTCAGCTACCGAGCCGTTTAAATTTAATTAATTGTTTTATTTTCAGTGCAATAGTGCTACCTTAAAACTGCATGCCGAGAATTCCTAAATTTTACTAATTGTAAATGATACACATAGTGTGAAGCGATAATTTTTTTTTCTATTTCGATTATCGATTAGCATTAGAACGCTGACTTATAGTGAAAATAATAATAATAATATTAAACCGCATTTTCAGCTCTCTACTGCTCGGTGAGAATTATGAAACATCGTCTAATCGAAGGTCCATACGGAACCTCATTAGGCATTCCACCCTAATTAATGGGACAGTACAGGCTGATTATGCATATACAAATACAAATGACGTATCTATTTAGGTATACATGTTAGATAGTTTCTAAATACCTTGGAGCCACCATGTAGGTGCTCGGCTGTTTCGTGAACAAGATAGGAAATCTCGAGAAGCCGGCGCGGGCGCAGCTTTACGCATTGTAAATAATGTAAATGAAGTTGAACTAGTCGTGACCGGCGCGGGCGCGGGCGACACATCGTTGTGGCTCATAAAAGGATCGTGTACATCCCTAATGCAGTCTGTGTTGGTGTGTATAAGGGTGTCGGAGTGTGAATCGGTGCGTGACCGCTGCGCGTGCGCACATTGTTCTTGCTACAATAGCCCTGATGTCATACAATCGCGTGATATGGATGGAGAACGACAGTAAATAGATTCTTTATTTTTTCATGTCAAAGAAACATCTTGAAAATTTAGTCAATATGGCAATGTTTGTTAACTTATGAATAGACGAAATTAGTCGAGTTCTAAAGTACCTAATTGGTAAAACGATTATCACAAGGATTGATTTCCACAAGGATCGGTTGGAAGCGGCCCACATCCGGCCCTTGCCTGGGGCAGTATACTTAGTTAGATAGCGTTACTATAGTTCTTAATTAAACTACGTAATTATTACAATATCTCTCGCAGAGTTGTATATCGCAATATCTAACCAAAAGCTTTATTATAACCAATAGTTTGCAAACATTTTAAATACGACAAACAGGAATCACTGATGGAAATAACTTCAATAAAAGTTTCTACCAATAGCTAAGCAGTGTTGCTTCGCTATAGGTAGGAGCTGCACGCATGCGAAACGCGCTCTTTGGAAGACACCACCCAACGAGCTGAAACGCATTAACTTTTTTACATAACTTTTCCCGTTTTTTATATTAAAAATAATAAAACCATTTTAAGCCAACAAAGCGATAGCCAGGAAAAGTTGGACAGTTGATACATTATTGCCTTTTCCTTGAACTAACGCCCGTTGAATGCACAATGTGGAGGTGGAATCGATGGCAAAATACCGAAGTGTCACCACTGCGACACGACCAATGTCCTGGTGACGGGTGATACCTACCTACTTACCTATAACATTCTACAAACCTATTGGTACTTATGTATCGTATGAGTCAGAATCGAAGTCAGGGATGGCCAAATAAAAGGGAGCTGTATACATTTTATTAACCGACTTCAAAAAAGGAGGTTACTCAATTAGACCGTATATATGTTTTATGTGTGTTCGCGGATAACTTCGTCGTTTGTGAACTGATTTTGATGATTCTTTCTTTTTGT
The DNA here is from genome assembly GCA_934044485.1 of Apeira syringaria. Classification (NCBI taxonomy): domain Eukaryota; kingdom Metazoa; phylum Arthropoda; class Insecta; order Lepidoptera; family Geometridae; genus Apeira; species Apeira syringaria. The sequence goes on along the minus strand of OW203677.1, from coordinate 10,573,618 downwards.
TAGATAGAGTATACTTCCGTGGTGGTCCCATTCAAATTTCATCAAAATCGGACAAGCGGTTTTTGAGTTAAATAACTTCAATAACTAAAAAGTGTTACGCGTATCTCGATGATATTATTGTCGCGGTTGAAGACATCGCAGAACACACAACGACAATTAATTGATCCCGTGAGTAGCAAAGGTCACTGAAAAGCATGAAAAAAAAATGTTTAACAAAAAATGCAACCGACTTCAACACTCAAAAGTGTGAAATAACTTGTCGAAGTCGGTACCATGAGCACAATACTGTGATGATAGTCACTTTTGTGTGAACTATCATGGTACCGTCTTCAACAAGTTATTTCACACTTTTGAGTGTTGAAGTCGGTTGCACTTTTAGTTAAAAAATTTTTTTGTTAACCACGATTTATCACGATTTTTTGTACTGTGTAAATCTAGCGTTTGACCACTATCTCATTTGATAGTCAGTGACGATGTGGTCGAAGGTGTTATCACGAGCGCATCCGTGCTCCGGACGGCATGTTAATAAGCCGTCGATCCCGGTTTCGGTCTTGGGATGTATTATATCCTTAGGCGATGTCAGAGGCCCTCGGGTTGTCCGATAATTCTGACTTTGAACTGGTCACTACGCTATTTACTTCGGCAACCTGCGTTTCCTACCATGTATTATGGCTATGTATATAAGAAATCGAAAGTATTCTTGGCTATGTTTTAGGATTCCCGCGTCACAATGTTCATTTTTTATTTAACAATAATTGGGCACACATCAAGAGCAAGGCATAATAATGTAAAGGAACGAATATTTCTCACCAACTAATTATGTATAATATTAATAGTTAGGTTGCAGGTACTTCAATAACTAAGTTCTAAATATAACAAGGCGGGTGCAAACGCCCTGAGAGAAACCTTTACCTTATTTAGGTACCAATTCAACCGCAAAGCTCGTCTGTGGTATAAAAAAGGTCGCCAATCTTCGCGAAGTCTGTTGAAATCTTTGTGTACCCTTTGTAAATAAAATATATTTTTTTAGTCACAATACAACTCCGCACTAAGATTCCCTGTGTCGCGGTGGGCATGGACTTATAATCACATCACACAAACGGCCAAGACCCACCACGGCACAACCATTACCACGCTCCTCACATAAAAGTGTCCCTGCCGGGTTTCAAACCCGGGGGACCAGAAGTCATGCCACAGACCCATACTGACCACTGAGCCACAGTGACAGTCATTTAATTATAACATGTTAAGTTTAACCTCTCCGCTGCCGAGAACAAGAGATTCCGTGGAATGTGTTGTCAGTATGAGATGCACGATTGCCGGTTGAATTGCAAGACACGCAAAGGCACACATTAGGTGCATGAACCTAATTTATGCAGTCCACGCTCGATGAGATAGTGCCCCATATCCCTTTTTTTAATAGATTCATTGGCAATACACATAGTACTGGGATATTAACCGTACATATCTTATCCCATGTGGATCCGTATATACTGTTCAATAACTTCTATAGATGCCGGCCCTGTGAACCCGTGTTAACCTTGTAACAAAATGTAACCCTGTTTCCCACGCTTACTTACGCCGTTTATATGGCAATTCTTGGAATCGGGTCTGGAATGTGGAATATAATATTTCTATTGCAATCGTGAGCAAGAAATGATCTCATTCCATATCGAGTGACCCGCTGTCATCCGATAGCACGGGAATGCAACCGTCCGGTCCCCGTGTCTCCGGTCCGGTGTAACAATACTGGTCTGTCACTCTGTCAGTGTGACACGTCATACGGCGATGGACGGCGACTCATACAACAGATCATACTTGACAAACAAACATTCATGTTGTGACAACTGTTGTCATTCTTCTACACTTAGGTATACATACATCATACACGCTTCTTTACCGGTGTAATGTCCCCCCCCCCCCCCCACATCTACATATAATATACAATATTATTATTCTAAAGAGGAAAGATTTTGAAGCGATGATAGCTCAGCGGGGGGAGCGTCGCCTGTCAAACTGACGGACACTCGTTATCAAATTCCCAGCATGGTGGTAAGGTACTTTCGAATTCCCGCCTGGCTAGCTACCACCCTCAAGTTTGAAAAACTGTCACCATAACACATAGCGTGTTCAGCCATCAGTCTTCGAGAGCCAGTGAGAATTCTAGGCCTAGCGTGATAACATGTTCGACCACATCGTCACTGACCATCAAGTGAGATAGTGGTCAAACGCTAGATCTATACAGTATAAAAAAGACCCATATAGAAAATAACATACAGTACAATAATTAAAAATGTCACGAATCGATCGACAAGCGTGCGTATCTCCAAATTCAGCTGAAATTCCTTCTTTTGTATGCCCTTTGTTCACAGATCCCCTGAAGAAGGTTCGCAAGTAGTTACATCAAATAAAAACAATGCATTTGAAAACAAAAGATCGTCTTTTAAAGTTTAATTAAAAATTAAAAGTTCATAGGTATTTAACGTTTGAACTCGTTATAAAACGGCCGAGTTCAAGGCTCAATAAATTGACTCAATTTTCGAGTTAACAATGTTCAGAACCCGCTAAGCTATAAGAGCTGATCTGAGCTGAGCTGAGACATGACAAGAACGTATCTTTGTCGTGATTCGCAATATCTACACTACATGATATGACAAGAATTATTCTGTATATCTTTGCACTCCTCAAAAACCGCAAGACTGGTTTTTTTATAAGAAATTTAATATTTCTAGTCTAGGTTAGAGACAAAATTGGTACAACATTTTATGAATGAGAGTCCTTCAATACGTTTATTTTAATTAAATTCCGGGTACTCGCCTGTTTTTAAGCGAAATAAATCACGGATTATTGGTGCTGGCCAAAACTACCCGCAGTCGAATAGAACTATTCCATAATTAGGAATATTACTACCCTCAAGTTCGAAAAGTTACAACACCCAGTGTCTCTCGACATTCTAATTATATTGCTCTACACCTTCGGAGGATCAGGTGAGATTTGAAGAGAAAAGCGTATGGGCCTGTTTTCACTGTCTTAATCCTGTCAATTTGGCGATTCAGACGAGTGTTGAACATGGTGAACAATTCTTGTAGGGAGTAGCCTTCACCTGAGCAAAAACACACAGTAATATAAGCCTATTAGGGCCTTTCTGTATCTTTGAAACGTTCGGTCTTCAGCTGAGACGTCCACCTACGATGGCGACGCGACGGCGATGGCGACGCGGGTTCACAATTACAGCGTGAGTGGGCGCGTGGCGAATTGTCGGCGCCGGCGCAGCCGTGACCATCTTTGAATTAGGAATAGTCGTGTAAAATATAAGGGCTCGTTCACAACGTTCCTAAGCATTTGTATTCTATAGAGGAGGTAGGGGGTTAAACCTTGGAACCTCTCCCCTTCCGCATTAAATTTATTTGTTTTGAGGTTATTTTAATTAACTGAGTTTATAGTTTGTGACTGCGATAGCGCCGCCAGGAGCACTCACACAATATAAACTCAATTAATTAAAATAACCTCAAAGTAAAAAAATCTATATTTTATGAGCAAGCATACTTTGGCCAGTAAGTATTTATTTATTGATCAGTGCTGTTATCAAGCTATTTACAAGACTTGTTTGCTTCTTTTTTTTAAAATGTTCTAGAACTCGGTCTACAATACCCTGACAACTTGCCAGACCTGTGATAATAGCGCAGCTCTCCTCGAATACCTTCGACCACCGGCCAAGTGTAGTGGTCATCAATTGGACATTATAACTAAATGATTAAAAAAACTATGAGCCTTTGGGTGAAGTAACCTTTATCGAAGCTTAACACCACAGTTTATTACAGTCCGATTGTAGTAATTAGCGTGGCATCGCCGAAGCCGCCCTTTATGTTTGTTCATTCAAAACAACATGTATTTAACTCCTCTGTTCACGAGCCCCATATACATAAACTACTAGTCATGCTTTAGCGGGGGAGAATGTTATATTTTTAACCGACTTCAAAAAAGGAGGTTACTCAAATCGACCGTATATATGTTTTTTTTTTGGTAAAAATTATATTTATGTTCAGTAGTTCTCGTAAGTTAAGTGTAGGTTGAGTACGTAGGTACTCATATTTTGTCCGACACCGCTGCGCAGCGCCTTGGGGGCTACAGGCATGGTGCGGGGAGGTGGCAGCTGTTGTAACCTATATTTAATCTGTGCTAAAGCGATGGCTGTAGTCTAGGATAGAGCGCTATTCTTTCCCGCACAAGTCTAGTACTCATAGAATAACATATAGAATTGACGTGGTTTTGACACATTATAAATGTATAAAACACGGGAGTTACTCACGTAATAAGTCGCGCGACCGCGTCCGCGAGCGCCCCGTATTCTCCTTGAAAAAGAGCACCGAATGTGGTTGAAACTATAGTCGGAACCCTCTGACTTATTACGTGAGTAACTCCCGTGTTTTATACATTTATAACATATAGAATGTTTATCCTATCATACTAAATTATAAATGCGAAATTTTGTGTGTATGTTTGTTACTTCTCCACGCTCAAACGGCTACACCGATTTCGATGAAATTTGTATGGAGATATTTTAAACTCTGGATTAACACTGCTACTTTTATCCCAGAAAAAGTATATCCCGTGGAATAGTTGAGGTAGCGGGAAAACTGTAATCCACGCGGGTGAAACCGCGGGGCGCTACTAGTGTTATATGTATGTATTAAGTTATTGGGTTCGCAGACTTGTCTTGTTCCTTACGTTTTACCATACAACGGTGGACCGGTACGTTTTCCGCCCTTCATTAATTCTCCCGGCCCATATCTTGCCTTCAGAATTATTTTTTAAACTTATAAATATTAACTCTATAGTATACGGACAAAGAGCCCTTTTTCTATAGACAGAAAAACAAAAAATAATGATCTACATTAGATCCGTATGTCATGCACATGCTATACCTATCCATAATTATGCTTGTTATCCATCCTAAATGCCGCTCCAATTGTACTTCAAAGCGACTTTTCGATCCATAGCATAGCTGCATTACCCTAGCTGCTTATCTTTAATTATGTGATAATGGTCAAAGGCCCTCCATTAAGTATCAAAAGAGGATACCGTTTCGACTCCGGTTCAAAGCTGTTTGATGTCTGTTTGTCATAGCTTCAGAACAGTTTCAAGTTTTAACCCTCAACCAACATTTACTAATTATATAAAAGTCGTTCGGCGGCTTCATGTGACTTCTGTTTGTGTGGGTGTGTATGTGTGTCTGCCTGTGTGTGTGTCTTCAGTCGATGTTTAAGTAGGCAACAAATATGACTCAGTTCTAAATTTAAACTTGATGCTAAGGCTAGTCTAGGTAAACAAGACTAAGCGGGTATAATTATACACTCAGATAAAAGGAAAACTCCGCTCTGAACACCGACTACAGGTGAGCGTGTCATCAACTGCGCCGGCTCCGATGTCAACACATTGGGCTACATCTACTCTTAGTCCTCCTACCTACGACATACAGAGTTCTCTAAATCTACGCCCTACGACAATTGTTAGGTACTACAAAATATAACTAGCCGAGCTATTCGCGGCCCTTTTACTCTTTAACTCGATATTACTTTAAGTTGAAGAATAGACCCAATTGAGATTCTACTCAATAACAACTAAATATAAACAATCAAAAAAATTATATTATGTTATTTATTCATCTAAAAAATTATTAAACTGATGTCGTTTTAAGTCATAAAATTTGATTCAATTCCTAAACTATATTGGTATCAAATACGAGTATGAAACAATAAATGAAATATTCGTTAAGTATATACCTACAGATACATCTGTACATTTCGTTACGCTTTGTGTTGTATTATGTATATTCAGCTAGTGAGTGCTACAATACATGAACACTGAGTAGAGTGCTTTTTAGTAAGTAATGCATGTATTAACCTCACACTCGCAAATGACACGATACAGAAAAAAAACCATCAGCCTGTGTTGTTCTACAGGTTGTAGTGCATCGACGACGGTGGCGCCGCAGCGGGGCGACGCGGCGACGCGGGCGCATGTGAGCTGCACGTGATCGCAGTGCAGCCTTGCAAGGACGCCGCGTCTATGCGCCGGCCATCGATAATTAATTCCTCCTCCGACTCTGACTCACCATCGCTAATGCATCGAAACCTATGCAGTTTGTTTACGTCGCCAACGGAGATACTAGTGACCTCTAGTCGTAAACATTCGCAACGAAAACTTGAATATCAGGTGCACGCTTCTACTGCAGTTTTGGTCGCAATTCGAGAATCCGCCAAGTTATGAGTTCGTTGCAGCGCATTTAATGCACAGTCAGCTACTTAGCTGTAGAGTATTGAAACCGGTAATGTCAGGTCTCCGGTAGGTAGCAACAGATAGAGGCACAAAACAGATTACGTATCTGTGTCCTAGCAATGGTTCTACCGTTTCATATAACAGGAATAATTCTACCATAATATTGCCAACTACACAATAAGTACGAATAAAAGTAACTGATCTCTCACATAGGAAATACCTTAATAATCATATTGTATGTGTGCATGTTTGTTACTTCTTCACGCTCAAACGGCTACAACGATTTCGATGAAATTTGGTATGGAGATACTCTGGGATAGCACAAAGGCTACTTTTATCCCGGAAAAAGTATAGTTCCCGTGGGATAGTGGAGGTAGCGGGAAAACCATAATCCAAGCGGGTGTAAATCCGCGGGGCGCTACTAGAACTTTATAATTCCAAGTTAGTCGTACCTAACTACCTCGGAATTGTTTTATGTTCCTTAGATTATCAAAAGTGACTAGCCTACCTGTACGACGCTACCTAATAAACCTACCTATACGACATATTAAATTGGAATTTTGTACCTACCCTCAGATAATTATTTTTCTGTAACCGAATTCTTAAATCTACGCGGAGGAAATTACGGGTAGAACAAGAAAACGACGAGGTTGTGTAGGTCACACGCACAATTGTGTATCACAGAAAGGCCAAAGGGCAACGCTGTACGGTTTTAATGAAAATTTGTACTTTGTTAATTCAAGTGCTTTTTTTTATTCATTCATTTCTCGGGATGCTAGTGTACACATTTTGTGTAAAAATGCAAATAACTTACACATTTTGTTTTATTTTCAGGAATATGTTTCAGATTGGAATAAGCTCAATAATTAATATTAACAAAGATCTGTCAATTCATTTGATGTCTAAATCCGTTTTTTTGTCATTTCACTTCATTCACACTCATATTAGTGTGTAAGTAAATTGTTAAAACACTTTCTACAAAAGCGTATACATTTCTAAGCTAATAATCGTAACTAACTAAATTATAATATCCATTTACTTATGTGTTATACTCCATATTACAACTATTTCAAATATGTTTCTTGTTTACGGCAATTTGAAAGGTTAAGTATAACTTCTTTTGTAATTACCCTCTCTACGGAGACCTCTGTTTGTTACCGGGAACAGGTCCGAACCGAAACTCGTTTAGTGACGAGAATTTCTGTGACTCATTTCTCAGTAAGTGTCTGCCGACCTCGAAGCGCCTTGGGGTTTCAAATCGAAGAAAACCTCAATTTTGGTCACATTTTTCCTCGTTTCAATGTGTTATTTAAGGTTAAATCAGAGTAGAGGTGAGTAAAAGCGAGTTTAGGGTAGCATCCCCCAGGCCATGTGCGCATACTCCTGAGTGTGTGTGCATATTGTCGGGGGGTGTCCAATACATACAGCATACATCCCGGTCAACTAAGATCGAAGGATGATACTGGATAGAAATCGATTAAACTGATCTTGGTTAATATCAATGAGGGAGGCATAATATGTCAACAAATAAAATACATAGTAAATATCCCGATAATAACTTTAATCTTTGTACTAGAGCACCACAGAAGCCTCGTAGAGCACAGAGCATCATAGTCAATGTGGTGGAGTGACTCTGTCAGTTTCACAACGAATATAAACATGCCTAATATTTAATCGTGCTGGTTAAATCATGCTTGTGTTCACATGTACTTGGTGAATTAACCCTCAGATCACCGTAATTTAATGATTTTCAGCGTGAGGTAACGTAATTTTGTCGATCTTCACGTATAAGAAACGCCAAATAATAAACTACCCGGAACTGGAAGATAAAGGTAGGAATAAAGCATACCGGAAAGCTCCTTAACGCAAATCAACATATTTGTAACCTGTTCTCTGGGTCTAAGGTTCCATTTAGAGCTTGACGTATCCGGTGGCCGGAACAATACTAGAATAATAAAAACATTGACACTGTACCAAGTCGCCAGTTCACAAGTTTCCAACTTCTATGAGTACTTTCTTTGAATTTTAGATCAGGAATCATCGTAATTTCTAAAAATGTAATTCTCTGTATTATTTTATTTTTTTATTTATTATTTATCTATTAACATTCACACAAGGTCTCAGAGCCTGTGCTATAGTCACCGGACGACTGATATACAATATATACACAAATATTAGAAAATGTAATTCTTTATAATTATTAGAAAATGTAATTCTTTCACCCATCAATTAGTGGAAGACAGTTTCAAAGGTTTTAAAGACTATAATTATTTTCGTTTATAATAAAATTATTAGCTCTTTTTAATTTGATGAGTAGATCTGAAGAACTCCCAATTGTGTGTCGAATTTTAATTTATTTTTAATTTTTTTATTTTATTAATTTTCCAACCTACACCCTACCCAAAAAATCCCTGAGGTCTCCAAGTGTAACCAAGGTCTCCTTTGGTTACTCTTCACGTAAAAGAATTTTCTGACAAAATATGCAACCGACTTCAACACTCAAAAGTGTGAAATAACTTGTTGAAGTCGGTACCTTGATAGTTCACACAAAAGTAGCTATCATCACAATATTGTGCTCATGGTACCGACTTCGACAAGTTATTTCACACTTTTGAGTGTTGAAGTCGGTTGCATATTTTGTTAAAAAAATTTTTTTTACCCTTTTCAGTGACCTTAGCTACCAAAAATGGATCTGATGAAGTAAAGTATTTAAGGAGGAATGAAGGCTCCATAATCGGTTTGCCTCCGTCCTGACCTCTTCCCTCTGTGACCCTTCTTCTAATCAAAGTATTTAATAAAATATGCAAAACCGTACCGTTTTATTATCCCATCAAAATTACTTCTAAATGCAGCCGGCGCGAGGCGCGTCTACGCTATTTCAGTGCGCACTGCGTACGCGCCGCCCGCCCGCGGCCCGCGCCGCCCGCCGGCGCCGCCGCCCGCCCAATCCGCTCACATTCGAGAGTACAAAGTAAGGTATAGAAGTGTCATCAAGTTTTCCGTTCCGTTCCTCACAAAAGGTTCTGTGACAATACTTTAAAATACTAAATATATATGAGTCTCCGAGTTAAATGAAACAGTGTAAATGTAGGTCACTTCTTCATTATAATGTACTGTGCACTTTATTACCCATATGCGGAAACTTTAAAAAGCTCACTTTAACTATTTACAAATATCCATTATCATTCACATTAGCTGTAGTTTTCCGAAGAGAATAAAAATAAAATAAAAAAATATTATATAGTATATTATAATGCGACTGCCAGTGGGACTTGATTATAAGTAGATAAACTAAACGATGTTCATTTAATTTCGAAATATTCTATTCTGGCCTGATGTACGAGTTTATGCCGATTGCCGTTGAAATAGCTGGACCATGGGCGTGGGCAGTGAACCCGAAGAAGTTCGTCGACGACATATGTCTGAGGGAGAAGGGCTTCCTTGGTCAGCACATACCGCTCGCCACACAATGAGGTGACCCGGCAACCGTAATAATGCCTTTTGGTAATGGACTATTGCGCGGGAGTTTATTTGACTGAGTTACGATCTGTAACTGTAGCAATATTATTTAATTTATAACTTAGATGCCTATTTTATATTATACTACCTGTGCCCCGTGGTTTCATCCGCGTGGTGATGAAAAGTAGCCTATGTGTTATTCCAGGACCTTGAGTATCTACTTGCTAAATTTCATCAAAATCAGTTCAGTAGTTTTTCCGTGAAAGAGTAACAAATATACATCCATGCGTACATACTATTTACATATTTGATATTTTTAAGAACTTTATATGTACACACAGTTAACAATAAAATGCATCTGAATCTGAATCTGAATACTCACAAACTTTCGCATTTATAATATTAGTAAGATATGGCATTAATTGGACAAATATAGATTACAATATATAACTAAAAATGTTTTTATATAAATGTAAGAATTATAAATAAGTGCCTAAAAAACATTAAGCCTTCATCGTGAATCAAGATATGCCATAGAGATGTTTTTAAATATTCTCTTGCTTTCCAGCATATACACATACTGTTTGTTCAGAAAAATCACGTTATCTACTACAGAATGATGCTCATGAAACCACGACCACACTGGCAAGAGTGAATGACTGAAGAGAATTGGGCCAATGGCAACATCATTCCGTAGGAGCCAATAGAGTTGGGGTAGATTTATATAAATCATGGGCTAGCCAGGATTATTTAATCGTAATGTATGAGCTTATCAGCCTGGTACGAGAGCCGCGGAACATTTCCCGGCGAGTGCCGTCATTGTGCGACAGCGAAGCGGACTTCATTGTCTATTATCATTTAAATAATAATATTTATAAATTGTAAAATTACCCCAAAAAGCGACAGGGTATCAATTCTACTAACACATTGCTCATAGATTGTCAATGAATCGTCGTTTTTTCTAGTTTTGCTAATCTACTTGGAGTATAATTGTGATGGCTAAACAGATCTAATTTCTAACGCAATTTAATTGTCTACAATGCAATCGATTGCAATTGTTATTTTAGCGAAATATCAAGTTTATATAACATTTGAACGACTATTGCATTGTTTATGAATGGATTGTCTTAATAAATAAGAGAATTGGCACCCTGATATCATTTTAGCATTTTATATAGATTGCTTTATAAATGTTGCGTAAATACTATTATATATTTAATTAAACCCCATCTACCGAGGGATCGTCTGTTTACCGGACCATACCTTTCGTTAGTCGGGGTACCTACCGCCAGCCATGTATCCCACTGATAAAGAACCGGGGAACACCGCAAGAGCCTCATTTCAGGCTCCGATCAGAGAGGATGCTGCCCCAACCTTTGCTAGTCATGGAAATTGGCCCAAATATTTGATTTGTCTTTTGTGAGGAAATTGCGAATTCGCCGCATATCTGTGTAATGAAATGAACTCTCAATTTGTATCTAATCTATATTCTTAGAGGCAGACACATCTCAGCCAGACACGGTGGACGGCGCCAGCCCTCGGCGCGGAATGCGTGGCATAGCGTGGCCGGTGGCGTGGCCGGTGGCGTAGCGGAGCTCTAGACTAAAGACACTTCACCTCTGCGCTGAATAAATAACCCTTTGATCCTCGGCACAAAATTCGTAACTATTTTATAATCTGTGCCCACAGTTTTAATCTGATATAACACAAAATAAATAATAGTTTTAGACACATCACAGCAAGTACCTACAGTTTACTTTTGCGAAAGTAAACAATACCATAATTCTCGGACGCGCCGACTAACATTCCAATCATAATGTTGATAGTACAGTAAGTGGTAGGTTAAGCCTTCCCTTCTATGTGCCACCATATTAAAAGTAGTGGTCGCAGCGATCTGGCAGCGTAAACTCACCTGAGGATGGACATCGGGCACGCCCGAAACCTAGGTCGACACTTCGACTATAAACGTGAGTAAAGCCGGTAATACATACATATATATTTTCTTTTTTACAGGTTATAAGTTTACGTCTGACCACTGTCTCATCTGATGTTAATCGACGACGCGGTAGACCGCGTCGTAGGTGGAGCAGGTATTAAAAAAAAAGATAAGGTAGTAACGATAGCTCAGCGCTGGGAGCGTCGCCGGCTGTCAAACAGAAAACTGACGGACGCTGGTTCCATCCCCACCTTCTAGTATATAGAAGATCATTGATCCCCACGAACGGCTTAATCTTCCAGTTAAGGTAACATCGTTATCGAATTCACAGCATGGTGGTAGGGTACTTTCGATTACCCGCCTCAGGGAGAGCTCCCTAGCTCTCCCTCAAGTTTGAAAAACTATAATAAATAAATAAATAATCTTTTTATTGACATACTTATTGCTTAATATAACAGACATTGCTAATCATAGATAGTTTGCATACTCCTATATACTTCTGTATCTAAGTGTACCGTTGCCGTCTGCAGTAGTGAAACACTGTGTCACAGACATCAACGCCCTCTGTCTGCAGTAGTGAAACGCTGTGTCACAGATATCAACGCCCTCTGTTGGGATTAAGCCTACATACAAAATATATTTGAACATACCCGTAGTATATAACAAAATAAAAATTATGACTGCTAAACTACCAAAGGTTTGAGGTCGCAAAAGAAGTTATACATTTTTAGCAATAAAATATATACGAGTAATTAATAGATAAGGTGTAGCTAAGCTCGCATGTAAGGAACTGTCAGTGAGTGTTTTATGCGAGAGTTTGGTGTGTGTGTGTGCGTGTGTGTGTGTATGTGTCTGTGGATGAGTGTGAGTATTGTGGTGTGTATGTATATATGGGAAAATGCAATATTTACAGGGGTAAGTATGCGTTTACACTATAAATAACAAATTTACAAAATATGCGGTTTTATTAGTTCTTCTGTTTCCAAATAGTTTAGGCTTAAGAAATAACGTTGAATTGTGTGTTTAAGTTTAATTGATGGAAGAGGGTAGATATGACGTCTCTTATTTAATTATTGTAAAGTCAACTACTGAGTGATATGAAGAGTCTAGCAGCTAATACAGTTCTGCTGGTACGGTGCTGAAATAGAAACGCGGTTTCTCCTACGTGGATTGAGATCCAAGAGAGGATCATAAGCCAGGCTTTTGTGGATCCGCATCACTGTTTTCAGGATAGCTAATTGACGTACTGTAAGTACCTCCACTTCCTGGTATAGAGACCTTGTTGATCTTCTTGGTCTACCAAGCACGGTTTTTAAAATATCTCTCTGAGCGCGCTCTAATTTATTGGTGCATGCACAGCCCCAGGTTACGAGGTTACTCTCTTATTATACTATAATAGTATTTTAAATTAAATAATAATTCAGACACGACACACGACCAGCGGCCTTACCGGGGTCGGTCGCGGCCAATGGTATTTAGTTTTATTTTGACATTTGGAAACAATTTTGGACAAATTCGTACCGGCAAAGTGCCCGCTGCCCCGAACCCCATTCCATCGCGGCTGGTACCCAGTGAATTAAGGAAACTGAGTACCTGCTCGTTTGACATAGGTACCTGTGATACCGGCGATATACAATGGGAATGAGAAAGTGTCTCCAATCCTATTTCTAAATGTCAAACGAAAAAGGGAGCTATTTCGGAATCGATCGGAGAAGGATATGATAACTAAAGACTTTATTTTGCTGAAAACTTTCAGATTTGTTGTTGGAAATTAATATAGGTGTCAATTGGAATAAAATAAAACGAATGAAGACTTCCATGCACGTAAATATGGCAGGGCATTTCAACTTAAAGGAACAAAATAAGTTTAGTGTTGAATCAGTAGTTACTATTTACGTTATTGTTTGCGACAACCGTGAAGATGCACCGAGGCCTCCTGAGCCTGAGACAGTCTAGCCTCCCAGCAGGTGAGCCTGAAACTAATCTGAAAACCGATGACGCTCTTGTATGAAAGGTCTGATGAGTGTGTTAGCATATGGAAGATTGTGGTCTCTGCCTACCCCTACGGAAAATCGGCGTATGTATGTGTTTTTAATCTTGTAAATTCTGGCGAAGTATCTTGCACTTAGTTAAGTTTAGGAAAAATCGATTAATGTTAATATTGTAAATGTTAAAGAAGCGATTATTTTTAGGGATATTCCGATCATTTATTGATTTTTAATGAGGACGAAATAATATAGAAATAATGACAGTTCTCTATTAAAAGTTATAATCTCATCATATTTATGTATCTATATACCTACGAATTCTTTACAGTTTCCCATTCTTAATTTCAGCTAGATTTCATAACTTGTCTATGGTTACGATTATTCAGTATTTAATGATCATTGTTTTTAATTAGTGACAGCGTTAGATAACACGCGCTGACCACTTTATAAAAATAGTAGGAATCGAACCAGCGACCAAAGTCGCTCATCGTTTTGTAGAACATACTATTTACCACCGGCACGCGTGAACCAAACGCTTGCACGTATTTTTTCAGACCAGCGCCATCTAGTATTTTTGACCTTCAACATGTTTATGAAAGATATAGCTCGAACTAGATGGCGCTAGCGCCATCACTATTATGCTAACGTGAGGTGCCAAACCACTAAGTACATTTTTATTAAGTATAGGTACTGAAACCTCGAAGGTATTTAAATCAATGCCTGAAACTAGGCCGCAACTGAGTGTCACAGATTATCTATGATCACAGAGTACATTTATATAATATACTGACTAAGCATAGTTAAATCAGGTATCGCTCGACACGGGGAGTTCTTCCTGCCGTGTCTGGAACCCTGCACGCGTTAAATTAGAAAACAGTTCAAGAGATTCAACCCAAGTACACTCCGAAATGTTTCGCGTATCTATGTTCTTACTTAATGTACCTCATCATGTTTAACTTCCGCTCTCGATGAACAAACTAATTAAGTAGTTACTGCCTCGACGCAAAAAGACGGGTGTTATCCGTTACCGTTTGTCCGATTTTGAAGAAATTTAAATGGGACCACACGGGAACCACCAGCTTTCAAATGAAATAAGATCGAAATCGGTTCAGTCGGAAGTTATGCGGTAACAAACAAAAAATAAAAAAAACCATACGGGTTGAATTGTATACCTCCTCCTTTTTTTAAGTCGGTTAAAAAAAAGTATTCCTCGTGCTATTCATGTGTGATAATGGTGAATTGATTGAATATTAAGTGACCGTGAACACCTAACCGCTACAAAGGTTATTATGAAAATAAAACACATTTAGTTCGCTTCAAACCCGTGTATTAATTACATTACATAGTTTAAACTATATAGTGGGATTTACAAACTATATACTTACGAGCAACAACACAAGCAAGACTATTGTAATGTACATAGTTATCGTTTCAACAATCATAAAAGGTTTTCAACCGCTATAACTAGTGCTTATCTATGACGTTGTAAGGGGGCGTCCATTAATTACGTGAGATGTTTACGGGGGGGAGGGGGTCAAGCCGAATCTCACCCAAACTCACATGGGGGAGGGGGTGGGTTCGACAAATACTCACATAATTTTTTTTCCGCAAGGAACATTGTAACGTAGCGAGAAAACTGACATCAATTAGGTAAAAATATTTTTTGTGTAGTTCTATACCAAGATATTAATAATCTCAAATAACAAATCCTGATTAAATCCAGAAAAACAAGGACATATTCATTTATTTACATTAAAAATATGTATTTTCAAAAGTCTCACGTGAGATTATGGGTGGGGGGAGGGGGTCTAGCAAAATCTCACGACATCTCACCAATGGGAGAGGGGGGGTCGAAAAATCACTAAAAGTATCTCACGTAATTTATGGACGCCCCCTAAGGGTAACAATATCGTAATCGGTGCGCTCACACTTCCCAAACAGTTGGTAGGTATTAGCGAGTGACTCAGGCTTCACGTCGTATTCTGGACCATGTGGTCCTTTAACTAACAGATCCTCAAATCGTTATTCTTAAAGTTTTACAAAACTATATTAAACAAAAAACTCTCTTCCCAACGTACCAAATCGTTCAAAATTTAACAAATACTAAGAACCTCTTTATAGAAAGCACTTTGAAAAGTCTGCATGATCTATACTGAAATGTGCAGCAAGATTGGAACGATGTACAGATCATTTTTTTTATTCTCACACTCAGACCCCCGCACTGGGATTCCCTGTATCGCGGGAGGCATTTTGACCGACTTCAAAAAAGGAGGTTACTCAATTAACCGTATATGTTTTTTTTTATGTGTTCGCGGATAACTTCGTCGTTTATGAACCGATTTTGATGATTCTTTTTTTTAAACATGGACGTTAACGAGCTAACGGTACATTATTTTTCTGTTGATATCTCAACCACAATAGATATTAAAAAAATAGAATGTTTATCTGTCGCGCGCGCGTAGGTACGACATAATTAGATAAAATCTCGATTAATACTTGATTTTAACTGTTCCATTATGATGATCGAAGGTTCTCTACGCTTCTGTATGGATTGTTCTGTCCTTACGAAAGAAAGAAATGTACATACCTATTATGCATTAGATAAATGTAGCGGTCGTGTATTGGACAAGAATATCTAATTCGCCATGTCGTAGATACTATTGTTCAATGTGTAATTACAAAAACAATAAGTGAAAAACAACTCGAAAGTATAAAAACATTTCATTTCAACTAATATAAGTAACGATTTTCGGATCTAAAAGTTCGTTTAAGCATGAAGCATAGAAGTAGAAAATGACCAATAAATATTTCCAGAATTTTCAGTGGTCAACGCTTAAACGTAGTCATTATCAGTCACTTATGCCATATTATATACAATTGACAGACGATGAAATCAGTCGAAGAATGTCGTGTGTAGGCACCGATATTTAAACATTTCACATTTTTCTCTATATATAAGTAAATATTAGGAAGACAAGTTATACGCTCGTTGATGCACGCGTATCGACGGTTACTTTTACAATTTTATAACATTTTACGTTTAATATCAGACATGTTTTGACTCAATTAACTCACAACTATATTACGTACGTTAGAAACTTTTTTGTTTGGAAATTATTAGAATATATTTAAGTGAATAGAATATTAATATATAATCAAGTCCAGGACATTTCAATGTAATTACAAGTGATTGCATGATTGCATTACGGCAAGGAACGAGGACGGATGAAGTAAATACACTTAGCTGCACACATGTTTGGCTACCCTCTGTGCTTCTCTGTGTTGCGCACTATCGGAATTAAATATTGTTTACAACTAGAACATAGGCCAATGAGGACGAAAACTGCCAAGTGTTCACTGCGTCGCTGGTATCGTTTGGGTCACCAAGATACAGGCTATGTCTAGTTTGGGCCCGCAGGGAATTTTACCATGTCGTTGCATCGTGTTGTCTAATAAATATATTTTTCATTTTTCACAACAACACCGTCAATACCATACAGAAAGAGGGTAGACGATAATATGTTTCCTTCTAAATTGAGTTCTTCGGTTCGCAATTCTCGTTATGCAACCGTGGCGCTGCCTTTCAATATCGTAAGCTCAATATCACCCGCCAAGGTTTTACCTTATCCCTCATATGTTATGTTAATACAATATGTCCCGAAAATCAAAACATATTGTATCATTATGTTATGAATGTTATGCCGTACTTGCATTGACTGATTCACACCCTTCGTAAATTCCTACAGGAAAAACCCACTATCATTTTTAATAAGAACATTATCAACGATCGAAAAGCTTTAAAAGTAGTCAATAACTTTGTTCCCCTAGTTATGAACACGTTACATTCGCACTGATAAGTTTCAGTTACTTCAGGAGCTCGCGTCACTTGTCCCGCCCAATATATAACACAGCCTAAGCTTGATTAATATTATCTATGTAGTACCTTCAAAGATAAACTATCGATAAACATCACACGAATTAATTATAGCTATTATCGACCTAATACTAAACCACATACAATGATTTTTATTATTTTTACATCAATAACTTTACACGGTTATTTTATTCGTTTCTCTATATTAACTACTTATAATAATTAGTTACAGCAGTATTTATCAGCTCAATGGTGAATAAAAGTTCACCAAAGGGACGCGCGTAATCCATGCAAACACTGACGAAAGCTTGCTACTAGAAGATGTTTGAGAGAACAAGAATGATCACTGACTTTTGTGGTAGCAAAATTATTAAACTGGCGCATAACAGATGTTACTAATTTATTTAAATATATCACATAAGTGCTTTAATACTTTATAATATACTTACATACATTTAAAATAAAATAAAAAGTTACATGAAACACAAAAATAACGTAAATATAAACACTTTTCACATTAGTATTGGTACCATTTAGAGAGAAAGAAGTATTTATATCGGTTTATTAGTTCAGTAAAACCGCACAAGTACATATACGCTATACTTCACAAGCCAGTCAATTGTTTCAGATTTAACATTTTATGATAATCGCGTATGTAATTATACAATTATATGCAAAATATAAGTATGAAGACAAATCGACACAAAGATAATTAAGGAATTCAAGACAATTATTTTTATATTAGATAAGGTAAACATGTGTCATTGTACGCGTCAACAAGAGGAAACGTGTTATGTCTTCATCTATTTATATATAGATCTGTTTATTGTATCTTTATTTTCTTAGGTTTCGTTTTTTTACAGTATAAATATCAAAAACAAAAATTAATAAAGATATTATAGAAAACCTAAACCTAGAGTTCCGCCAGCAGCGGGGCAGGCCCCAAGCTACCGGTGGTTAGGGCCGCAGAGTGAGGAACCTCCGGACAATACGCGCCGTTTCAAGGAGTACCGCCTTCTGCATCTGACCCTTGATCCAACCGTCTAGCGAGAGCCTCTTAAGATGTTGATCGAGGCTCTTCGCTATTAAGCCGTTCGTCGAAACGACTATCGGGACAATGATCGTCGAGTACTTTATTTATAACAAAAAAAAACAAATGGATAATAATCCATAAATGGTGACCCCAATGTTCCAGTGGCCGCCGCATGTGCGCAATGCAACATACCAGCAGCGCACAACAAACATGCGTGAAAAACAGAAATATTGTGATGCTTCAGTTGGGCCTCTGTACCGAAATGGATAAAGCCAATATTAACAATTCTAGACGAAAATAATTAATAAATCTTCATTAATATTAGATATTTAATATTAGAAATAAAAAAGTATGGTATATAAAAGAGCACAAAAATGGCTACCTATGTCATAACACAAATTAACCATATTTTACTTTTAGTTCCGTAATATTGTTCTCCCAAATGAGAGATATTTGGGAGAACAATATTACTGGCCGTAAACTCACTAAGATGTGTATCGCGCCTATATGTACATTTTATGTAATAAATAATAGTTAAGCCATTATTTATTATATAATTATCCACTGGATTATTCATTTCGCATTACACATAATATATCAAACTCCCACCGACTAAGCTCTATACATTTTAAGGATACTCCATAAATGTTAGTACAGTTGTTAAATTTCTTCTGTAGCAATTTTTTTATAATTAATAACAATATCAGTTTGCAATTATTATATACAATACAATGTATTTAATCAACAAAAATAAACATAGCTATTCTTAACTTTAATGAAATCAAAGAACCGTTTTACGAAATAGAAATGTGCTTAGATGATAATAATTATATAATATGGAGTTTGTCTGTCGTTCTGTTGGCGCTCCACTAATTATAATAGTTCAACTATTAGAATAAATACTTTAGTATTGTTACGGCACCAATCAAAACAAATGTAAATGATGATAATATGCACCATCATAGACCGCATCATCACTTAACATCAGGTGACATAGTGGTCAAACGTCTGCCTATTATTAATAAAAAAACAAATGTAACATACATTCGCACTACATAACAACTACATCGAGCTGCTATGAACAAACACCACATACATACATATATTTACATAATTGCGCATGTCTAGTGTGACGTACGCATTACAATAAGAATTTATACATAAGTACTCTCCATGGCGTATAATTCTTCGGTGTCGATCGATCGCTATTCTCGATAGTATCATGTCCGCTGAGAGTGTACCAAAATGAATCAAATTCTAAGATTAACACAAATGGCATATTCCAATACACTATGGTATCTAAGTTCTGGACCGCCCGCGTGACCCAGACCCCAACACCAGTCGTCAAATAACAACAGTGTCAAACATGTCCTTCTGGCTTACCTTCTAAATTAGTAATTAATCATGTGAGTCGTCACATACGTCAATACATATTCGATACATCCTTTGCTTTAGTCATTATGATATCAAGTTTGATTTGAAGCAACCAGAGTGTAACCTACAAATATTTCTTAGTCAGAACAAATATTCCTATAGGACTGGTTGAAATTTAAAAAAAATGACGTCACGCATAATTATGCACAATAATAGTTATATGTTATCACTGCTGAAATACAAGCCTTGCGGAGAATAGTGTTAGCCATAAATAATTATGGCTAACACTTTCTCATATTCATCACCACGTCCGAGGCGGTTTGGCGGATAGGTTGGTGGCCAGCTGAATGTCAATGTCCTCAGACCGCCCGCGGGCCTGTGACGTCACTTAAACACTGTTATCCTAAGGCAACTCGGGAATCGGGACCTGCAGCTTTACATGATATACGGATGAACTCAGTTCGAAATGCGACTAGTTTCCACCCGTCCAGTGTGAGCGACCCTACAGTAGTAGTACAGTATGCAGTGTAGTACAAGGAAACATGCACGCTTAAATGTGGCGCCACACGCGAGATACTAAATAATAATAATTTATAATATAATGTTATACATATATTAAATATTTTATCTTCAATAATATATCACAAATGAGAATTAATATATTACTTATGACAGTACTATCGAATATATTTTGATCGAACAATTTTTATTTCTTGACAAACGGATACAAATAAATAAAAATCACGAGCACACACACACCTTTAGTCGGATTTAAGTATATAGTTAAAGGATTAGTCGACGATAAACGATGGGCGGTCTCGTGTCGTGTAAGTTATAATCGTCGACGACCCATCACTACTCGCAAGCAGACAAGATTAGTAAGTGGATGCAATGGTTCTCACTACGCCCACGGTAAAAATTAGATTCGATCCAGCGACCGTAGTCGCTCAAGGACGTTATGGTCGATTTCATACGACTGCCGCGCGTTTGCACTAAACGCTTGCATGTATTTTATTAGGGCAGCGCCATCTAGTTTCTCGACTTAGAAATGTATGTAAGATATCACTCAGTTTAGTCTAGATGGCGCCAGGACCGCCATAGTTATGTTGACAAGGTGTTCTCATTATCAAAATCGAACTAGGTACCTACCACAAATTTTAATGGAAGTTATCTGCTACGACGCTACCGATTTGGAATCATTGTAAATAACGAGTACAATATGTGTACGTGTTCGATATGCGCAATCAAATCGAAATACAAATTATTTTTAGTTAACAAAAAAGGAAATAGGGAGGGAAAAGAAATCCAAGTTTTACTTGAATATTACAGATTCAATAGCGATAGGGGCTAAAACCTATACACCCCGGCCGTAACCAGGAGCGGGCCTCACGACGCGACTCACGCGGACGTATGTTAGAATGGCGCGTAGGTAGTACCCAGCACGGTGCGGTGCGGATTCTCGCCGGTGTCACATACACAACTCGAGGTGGATCCGACATGTGCGTTGGCAGACAGTCCTCAGGCGAGGTAGGCACGCACGAGGGCGCGCACGTCGGAGCGGCACAGCGGGCAGGTGGCGAGCGCGGCGCCGCAGCCCGCGCACGAGACCAAGTGCCCGCACGGGAGGAACACCACGCTCACCTGGAACGTTCATCTAACATGTTGGTTTTGCTATTTCTTCTATGTTACGATTTATCCTATCGTAGGATAATTATAAATGTGAAAGTTTGGATGGATGGATGTTTGTTACTCAATCACACCAGAACGGCAGAACGGATTCGGATGAAATTTGGTATATGGTATATGGTAATATGGTACTTCTAGTTCCAGAATAACACATAGGCTACTTCATCATCCTTATCGATCATCAGCACGCGGGTAAAACTGCGGGGCGCAGCTATATACGTTTATGATCGTTTCTTAGCATCGAAGTGTATTTCCTTTTCTCGTTACCGATTCGTGCGATCGCTCGACGCGAGCATGCCCAAAGTCGGACGAGCCCTTTAGCCGAGAGCGCTACCTAAGGGATATATATTTTTTTTTCATTACACTCAGACCCCCGCACTAGGATTCCCTGTATCGCGGGAGGCATGGACACACACAATCACAGAACACAAACATCCAAGACCCGGGACAAACATCTACACTCATCGCACAAATGTTTGCACCTGCCGGGATTCGAACCCAGGGTCCCGGAGACACAGAATTAATGTCGATGACACAAACCACTGCGCCACGGGACCGTCAATTGATTTCATAATTGATTGACACAATGAAACTAGAAATAATCTACTATTGAATAAGAAAGAATAATAAATAAGTACATATTAATATATCATATCTCATAACGGCAAGAGATACAAACCTCGTTATCCATGCATACTTTGCACATCCGGGCTTCTTTCAACTGTCTATTCTCTTCTTCAAGAGACATGTTGTTACTATCTGGTGTAGAAGAATCCATAGCTTCACTCTCACTCCTCTTCTTCTCCCGTTCTTGAGTCTGGCTCGTCATTTCTCTGTGGCTGGTTGATAGGATTTGACTAGTCGGCTGGTTCTCGCCGGTGAGTTCTCTATCGTTGAGATTGACTGGACGTCTCTGATTGGCTGGAGGAGTCGGGTCGGGGGAGGGTGTTCGGCTCCGGCTAGATGATGATGGCTGACTCTCTGGTCTCTCTTCTTGTTGTCTCATTCTGTAATTCGAATGATTGATGATTTATTTATACTGGTAGTTGTGAAGAAAATTATGAACCTGTATCAGTATTATTAGTTTCCATTTCGCAAAATCAATTTTACTCTATAGTCAATGATATTATTCAATACGGGATATGGGCACTAGCTTCTATCTTCGTCTACTGGTGGGGCTAGTTACAGGACACTGCGACCTCAACTACCATCTACACAAGACGGGAGCTACAGACAGTCCCCTATGTCAGGGACGTATGCAGGAAGACGTGAGATCGTGGAACGATCTGAGACTGTGGAACAAGTGCTACTGCATTGAGGCCACAGAAAGTACAACAATCTCAACCGGAATGCGTAATGCTGACTCTTTATTATCTAAGGACCAACCACATACACCACTGAAGCAACTATGCCAGCGACCGAGGGCCTTGCTCCGTTTTTTTTTTTTTACATATTATAAGTGTGCGTTTGACAACTGTCTCACCTGATGTTAAGTGATGACGTTGTCTAGGATTTAGCACGCAAACCTAGAAGGTACCTATTCACTCGCGACTTGAAGACTCCAGGATTGTACATATCGGGAAACAGACTCGGGCAACGAGTTACATTCCTGGGCAGTACGTTATATTAAAGGAGTTAGGATGGCTCGGGTAGTGGGTGGAGGGGAGAATGCACAAAACACCCCAAGAAATCGAATAAGAATAAGAATAATAGCTCGGTCGGGCAAGGACCGCGGTCTTTTGGTTTATGCATCAATTGCTTGTCGCAGTCAGTCCGGCATTTGTGCAACTCGTGTGGTTCTTAGCATTTTTTTTATTATTTAAGCAGAAATGTATGCCTTTCTGTGATTTCATAAAGTGCACAAATAGCTCTAGAACCCAAAATAATTCTCAAAATTCCCAAAGTAATTGTAAGTACTATAAAACATTACTTTCTATAAAAACTATTGACTATTAAACTATTAAAAATATCGTTCAAAAACGCCAAAAGGGACAGACATAATCTCTGTTGCTTGAGATTATGTTGTTGCTAACTCTTTCCCGCATGTTGCCGCGAAGTATTTCTATCTTTGTTGGTGGTGCGACCTTCGTTCTCCTATATTTCAATTTGATCGGAGGTCATATTCTAAAATGTATCGTGTTATACACTATATTGGCACTAAATTGATTGGTACTTTCATTTTTTAATATATGCTGTGGCTAAACGCTTTCTTTCCAAATTTTAAGTTTCAAGCGATCTGACTGAAAAGTTTCTAAAAAAAATGAAATGTACCCAGACGGTGGCGCAAATTCCTGGAGTGTTTCAGCAAGTATGCCCCACGTGACTCGATCGCTTTGAGCCGAAACACCCCAAGGTTCTTCATTCAGCTGACCGTCCAGGACTGCGTCTATTAGAGACTCCGTAGACGGGAAGTGGGAACCTAGAAATAACATAATACGAAATCAAAGAATTAATTTATTCAATTATAGGGAAATCAAATAATCATCATCTTAACCATAGGACGTCCACAGCTGGACATAGCCTCCCTCATTCTTTGTAATTAATTCTAGACTCCATTTCACTCTTAATTCTTTCTTTTCACTACATTTTTTTTCTCCACAGGCTCCGGTCCGCGCCATTTTTTAAGAATTTGTTACATTTGTTACTTTGAAAAAGAGAACATTAATAAGTGGACAACTTGTATTTAATTAGGGACAAAGAATTATCTTAGACCTAATACATGTTATTTTTTTTTCACTACATTGGATCAGTATAAGGATTACTTTCCAGTACCTTTAGTGCAAAAGTGTTAAAAATGCCGTATCTAACAGTATGTATGACGTGAACTGACCCGTTTGCCGCAGCCTGCGCACCACGGCGCGTCTGACCCGGGACACGTCCAACCCGGCCCCCAGAGCACCCAGCACTACCGGGGTTTCCATGGCTGCATTAATCTGAAATTATTGTATATTTATTACATATTTTTTAAAAATATTATTTATATGTCATGATAATGATGATTTATATGTCTAGCATTTGACAAATTTTTTTTTTAATACTCTATAGATCTAGCATTTGACCACTATCTCGCTTGATGGCGATGTTTTATGAATCGACTACACATGCGCAGAACGTTCGATAACTCGCATTATCTAGACCAAATCGATATTGCTTGTTTATACTCCATACACAGCCATACGTATTCAAAGCCTATGTGGTTTTTTTTTTATACAGTATAGATCTAGTGTTCTATACTGTATAAAATCTATCTCACTTGAGGGTCAGTATTCCTGAAGTATCTACATATCAAATTTCACCCCAATCCGTTCAGCCGGTCTGGGGTGATTGAGTAAACATCCATCCATCCAAACTTTCAAATTTATAATATTAGTGGGACACATAGAATTAACATGACGTTTTTTTCAATCAATGAAATATTTTCCTCTTTACAATATCGCCGTTTTGATAACTGAACTAATACTTTTTACAAAAAGACATTATCTAATAAAACTACCAACAAACGAAAATGTTCCTTATTCGTAACACATTTAAGTTTAAATTTCAAAGGCAATTTACTCTCCCACTGTCTTATTCGATGACGTCACGTCCTGACGTTCTGACGCGAGTTTAACATTCTTTCCCCATACAAAAGTGCACAGCGCCTCTAAAGAAGTTTTCACTTCAATAATATTACATTTTTAAAGCTTTTTTTTACGCGGCTTTCGGGGGCTGATTAGAGAATGTGTCACGCACAGTAGACACGTCAGTACCTGGACCAGAGTGGCGGGGAACATTTCGCGTCTCCTGCGCGCGGCGCTGGGACCTTTCGTTTGCACCTGGAAACAGAACAAGTACAATCTTGTCAGTGACAGTGACGCAGAAGTATGTACACCGATGTGTCGGTGAGATAAGAACATTATATGAATATTGTTATTAAATCAAACGGGGCTTGATCGCGAGAGAAACATTGTGACACATGAAAAACATGTGTGACATAAAGATCTATAACATTGTAATGACATAATTTAGCAGCTACTGCGAACATAATAGATGTCGGTACTGTGATTGTTATAATATGGAAATATATGCGGCTACACTTTAGAGGGACTTCAATACTTGTCAGTAGTTGTGAGTACATACATCATTATTGTTTTTTGGAAATAAACTATTTGTCTTGGTATTTGTTTCAGCTCAATTGAAATTGATGTCACAACACTACCAATTTAAACATAACTCTATGCCGATATAAATGATGCTCACAGTTGTCTGCTCGGTAGTAATCTCGCGGCACTGGTCGACGAACTCCTGTCCTTTCATGAGAAGCACGTATCCACAAGATGAGAACCAGCGCGCGTGCTCCGACCAAGGTGTGTCTCCCGCCTCCCATCTCCCCAGCCCGCCGTCGCAGTAGAAACAACGGACCTGCAAACATTTCAGAGCCAGGTGTGAATCAATGAATCTTTAAATTAACAGGTAGGTCATCATCATCACGTCAGTCATAGGACGTCCACTGCTGGACATAGGCCTCCCCCATTGATTTCCACAAAGACCCGTTGGAAGCGGCCCACATCCTGCCCGTTCCTGCGATCTTAGTCAGGTCGTCTGTCCAAGTCGTCGGTGGCCGTTACCACCGTTTACAGGTAGGTATTTATAACTATTATACCACCACACTGGCTGAGTTGCAGTCAATAATCAGTAATAGTCACCTGATCCTCGATCCCTGTGTGGAAGAAGCCCGCTTCTGCCATAGCTTTGGGCAGCTGCGTTCTGTCGGACGGCCAGAGTTCGAAAGTCTGCAGCCTCGTGTTAAATGACGCCATCTCGGGGTGCCTGGTGCCGCTCCCGACCACGCCCAGGGTCCGCCAGGTGTTCCCGGCGGTTAGGATTCTAGAGTTGTGAGCTGCACCAGACCTGGAATCAACATTTGTTCGGGATTTGATCGAATGGCTCTCTAATAGGGACCACGAACTGGCAAGAGCAGAAAGTTCACCAGGAAAGTAGACAACTGCCACAATGAAGAGTGATGTATAACTTTAACGTCTAACCTTTGACGATTCATAATATGATTCGTATTAGAAATCACAAAATGGTCGTTAAGCTTCAATTCATAATATAATATATACATATTCACATTTAGCATTTCATTTGTTTTACAGTTTTGTGCGGAGAATCGTATAATGGTCTACAGAATAGTATGTGCTTTGCGGCTTGTAAGAACAATGATAATAATTTATTCAAGAGCGACTTGCTACAATTTATTATTAGCATCGCTTTTGTAATAAATTGTCGAGATGACTATTCCAATCGGACATCAAGATGTTTTGACGCAAATGATGATGAATGCGAGTCTGGAATGTTGATTATAGAACTATAAAGCGCACACGTCGTGTCGCCTCTTATCAGTAGGGGTTCTATAAGGCGAGGAAAGAGTCTGTTCTTGGCTAAAGAGAACGATCAGATTACTGCTTTGCTAACTTATACAATGGCCTGACTAAAATACAGGGCGCCAGTTCTCTAAGCCATTCATGAGCAATGCAATGGCAAAACAAAATGTAATCTATACTAATATTATAAAGAAGACAAATTTTAATGTTTGTTTGCATGGAATAGGCTCCGAAACTACTGAACCGATTTGAAAAACTCGTTTATAATTTGTTATTTATAATTTTTTACCCATTCGAAGCCGTAGCGGACCGGTAGTTATACATAAACTTGGTATTCCATCCAAATAATAATTACATCTCTATTGCATTGTAGATAATTGAATTGCGGTAAAAATTATATCTGTGTAGCCATTACAATTATACTCCAAATACAATAGCAAAAACGACAATTCATGAACAGTCTATGAGCAATGTGTTTAATTGAATCTATCGGTTTGGTTTGATGTGTTTATTTGTTGTGTATATTGGTGTGGTGTTACATCACGTTTTAGTTACCATTTCCTAGCGATTTTCAGATAAATCTTCGACATTACGGATGCACTTCTCACAATACTATTCATAACACCAACTACCAAATCACTGCCCAAGTAATAATTCAATTACACAGATCCTAAGAGTTATAGTTCGCGTGCGAAGCCAAGGTGAGAGAACGGCTGTTGTTTCCGCGTGTAGACCGCTATGGAGCAGCCGGTAGAGCCACGGTTAGACGCGAGGTGTGAAACACAAACTCATTGAGCACAGACAGGTACACGTTCATTATTGTTCACTTCCTGTTCTTTTTGTATAATGATCATTCAGTTTAAACGTTTGTGTGTTCCATATTTTTTTGTATTAAAATTACATCTACCAAATAAAGAATTATTGGAGGTGCACCTTAACTAACATAAATAAACAACGGGTTGCACTCCGTGACCGCCGGCAGAAGTGATAACTTGAACATTAACATTGTGCATTTTTGAATATTTTGGAATTGTTAGAGAATAATTTCGCAAGAATTGCTTTATTTATCAGTATAAAAGTACTATCATTTGTGTAGTAGTACAATATTCATTTATTGCGCACTCACGATAAGGTAGTGTTTGTGGTGTCAGGCGATCGTAGCGGCGGCGTCTCCGCGGGCCGAGATGGAGGCGACGCCGACGGTGGAGTTAAGTGGCCGGAATTTGATTGTTGAGCTGCCTCCACCGTAGCTGCATGGTCGCATCGGGGGAAATACCTGATGATAAAATAAATAATTAATAAATATAAAGATGTGTTAAATAGAAAATAATTTACACTAAAAATAGTTACATTTATACAAAAATTCAACATCATTTCAACCATAGAACATTCGTAAAAATTTGAAATCTAAACTATAACCAGACAAGCCTTGAAAGCGTCGCCAGCATGGGTGTAAATATGTCTATTTGTGTTGGAACAAGTGTGTCTCTAACCTTAGGGTCACCACCAAAAAATGAGTACAAGGAAATAAATTCATACAAATCATTAAATCATATTAATTAATGTATCTAAAGTCTAAACAGAAAGCAGTTATAGTTTCAGTTTATTCCATTTTCATACAGTTTGTAAGCCTATAGTTCTGCAAACATATAATAGGTGTACTTAGATAATATGTATTATGATTTATAGACAGAGTAAAGAACCCCTTATATGTGTCATTTCTTTTTTCACGATCCCAATATGGAACTGCGAAGGCCAGATTGGGTAACCTGGTAATATTGTATCCTACAAACATGCTCAGCATTACTAACCGCGTCTCCCACGAGTAAAGCTCGCGGCACCCGCTAGTGCATGGCGGGCGTCAGCCCATACTGTGAGTCATAGATTTGGATCGTTCGGTGGCCGTACACTGCTCTCAATATCCTGATGAAAAATTCTGGATAATTTCGAAAAAATTGCCGATCGTTACGTCGTCTAACGACGTCAGTTCTTCATGTTATATATAACTCATGCCAGTTGTGAAGTAGTACTTAAACATAACATTAATTGTAGAGCATTATCCATATTTTAATTTATGCACACATTAATGCATACACTTGGAACTCAGCTCTAAGATTCCCTGCGTCGTGGGATGCATGCACGGTGTACACATATAATCACTATTCACAAACTTTGAAGACCCGGGGCTAATGTTATCTCGTAAATGCTTGCTCTGGCTGAGATCC
Source organism: Apeira syringaria (assembly GCA_934044485.1). Classification (NCBI taxonomy): domain Eukaryota; kingdom Metazoa; phylum Arthropoda; class Insecta; order Lepidoptera; family Geometridae; genus Apeira; species Apeira syringaria. The sequence continues at coordinate 10,544,401 of OW203677.1, read as the reverse complement.
GATACCGCAGCCTTAGGGCTGCGGTATCTCCGCCCTGGGTTATCCTCGACATTTGCTCATTGAACATTGAGACACAACAACCTTGAAGGTTATAAACTTATGTTATGGCGATAATATGCATGAGTATTGCTTTATCCCACATTGGTGACACTTAAGATACTTACATTCTATGTATTTCAACAGGATTTGCTAGATCACCAACGTTTTGGTACTGAGATAATTCCCCGCCGCACCACGCACAACGGAGGCGACCCTCACCAGCGTGGTAGAAACCGGCATTCACTAACGCTTGGCGGGAGCCAGTGTTGTCCTGAAACATTTTCCAACATCATTGCATGTTACACTATGCAGAAGACCTGTGAAGACCACCGTGCTAAATCCTAGACAACGTCATCACTTAACATTAGGTCAGACAGTTGTCAAACGCAAACTTATAATAAGTAAAAAAAAGAAATCCTGGAGAATTTTGAATAACAGGCTGATGCCTCTTGGGACAAGTGCAGTGAAGATCATTCAGAACTCTAAATTATAATTGATTACTCAAAATAATTATAGTAGGTATATAACTCCATGTCAAGGTGGACTGCAACTGTTGTATTCCACCTCGGGGTTTGAAATTCCTTTGCAAGTAAATTCGTTATCAGACTGACAGCAATGTGCCCACCTGGCCTGGTAATTTTAATTTTGATAATCTGTCCCACAATCAGGTAACAATCTTGGATTGCCCATCCCATTCTAGGTCTGGCATGTTTTTACATCTGAATACATGGTTTCTGACCATCAAATGTTGGCCTATCACATAATTTGCAAAACCAATGATCCTCGGGGTAGACAGAGAGAGAGTATGTGAGCGTAGTCAGGAATGACCTTCAGCTAGATAGAGAGATGATCGGCTCAAGATAGCTGGCAATCACTGGATGAGAGGAGACAAAGATTGACCTCAGTGGGGTGCATTGGGAGAGTGGATATCCAGCAGTGGACTGAAACAAGCTGATGATAATCTAATGTGAAAAATGACAATGCTCTGTGACATGAAGCAACTTGTCATTCTTTACTATTTTATTCCATTTCAGCCATCAGTGTTTCGCCATGGGCCATGAGCTGACCAAACAAACTGAAGGTCTATGCGAGTGGCTAACAAATTATTACATCAGACACATTGCAAATACACTTTAAATGTTCCGTTTACAAAGTTAACTCTTATATTAGTTACTGTGAAAGTTTACAAGCACATCTATCAATCTCTGTATCAGATATAACTTATGGCATCCAGCAAATGCTCTAATAGGGCTTAGTTTCCAGGAAGTTTGTTGTCTTGATCAAGTCTTGACCAAGCACAACTTTTGTTAGCTACGATGATATACGTCATAGATAGATAAAACAAACATGCATGATTTTAAATGAGTAAGAAGTGAAGTGAAAAAAATAAGACAATGTGGGCCTTTGTAGCCTCATTACTGAAATAAAATAACAGTCCAGTTTTAATAACCAAAATATGTAAAAGGATCAAAATTTCACAAATAGTGAATAAATAGGAGATACCTACTTCAGCTCAAATCATGTACTATTAACGAAAAATCAAATAATCAATTGCAGAACCATAAACACTAATGCAATTTAAATATTTTTTATTACAAACCTCAGTGTTTATTAAAAACAGATTCACAATATGACAATATTTTGCAATTTATTATTAATAATATATCAGACATTTTTTTAAAAATATTATAAGCTTGAGTTTGATCCTTGTCTCACCTGATGTTAAGTGTCAAAGCGGTCTAAGATTTTTTTATTTTTTTTTATTCACAATAGGCAGGCGTTTGACCACTATCTCAGATGCCTCATTACTATTGAAACTACAAATTTTAGTTGCACTTTAAGTGCAAAGCAAGTTTTATTCATTGTTTCATTTCACAATACTATAATAATTAATAATAAATCACTCATTTATCAACATTCACACAAGGACTTTAGGTCCCAAACTAGGCAGAGCCTGTACTATGGTAACCTGATGATTGATATACATACCTATATACATATACACACCCAGACACAGGTCAAACAGACATGTTCATACACACAAATGTTTGACCTGTCCAGGAATCGAACCCGGGACCAGCGGCTCAGAAGGCAGAGTGCTACCAACTGCGCCAACCAGCCGACATTATTGTTATGCACTATAGGAACATTGGACCCTGCACTAAAATGTCTTTAGAGGAATTCTGAACATGAATAGGCAAAGCCAGTGTGTGCAGTGTTTTCATTTTTGTTTACTATTTTTAGTACTTAATTAACAAAATAGAAGTAAGCATGGGTGGTGTTTTGCCTCAGTGTCAAATTATATTTATCACCTAATAAAACTTAAACCACTGCAGTTTAATTTTTCTATTTATTAACTATTCTTTAAGTACTCAAATTAACATAATATATAAGAAGATACAGAAGTGTTTTGCCTAAGTTCAAAGATATTATATTCTGCTGCTCCATGGTTGGTTATGCCAAATTCACTTAACCTGTGATACCATAAAACAGTGTTAACAACTTACTTCAATCAGTAAATGATTTGTTTAAGGTCTATTAAGTATAATTTCAGCTAATTAGCTTTTGAGCTGAGAAATTTTTGATTAATATATATAAGTATAGGAAGTTATTATTTAAATAATATGTAAATACAGCTCTATTATTTTTTCATGTGAGTTTAAAGAATAATATTCATCTTATCATATCAGCAGTAGTAGTAATTAGTTGCAGTTCATGGAATTATACATTCTTGTACATGTTACACAATAATTATATTTTGAAAACCCCAGACACTAACCAACAACTAACACCTGGCAATAACCACATTATATGCATGAAGGACATTTTGCTGTAAATTAAATGATTAAAAGAAAAACATTTTTTTTATATCAAGAGGATTTGTTCGGGGACTTCATTTGAATATATTATATGATATCTATCGAGTGGATGATTGAATAACTCGGGAATTTGACCAGTATAATAATATTTAAATATTACCTGACCCTGGTCCCAATACCCTACAACTGTTAATGTGGATTAGCTTTGTTGTTATTTATGGTGATTTTAAAAAAATTTGGATTAATGTCCATGAATATTTTTTTTTATGTAACTTTTTAGATATACTCAGAGAGTTCAAGCCACAAACTAAAAGGGTGCTCAGAATTAGTTTAACAATAAGTATACTACTTTGAGGCTATAACTAACTTTAGAAATTAAGATAGATAGAGATCATGATTGATGGAGTAATACAATTAAGTCTCGAATGAAGTCTTTCCAAGTTTTCCTAATACAATTCAGCAACTAGGATCTTACTGTAAAGGCACTTACATCCCAGTTGCAAAAAGACAATAGTCTCAGTGCATCACTTCTGTACATTTCATCTTCTTCTGTGAGGCCATAGTCTCGTGGACCACTGTCTTCATCAATTTGTTGATCCTCCACACTCCAGTGAGGTGTATCATCAGTATCATTGCACTCAAAGGCATCCAAGATTGGTATGTTGCCCGAGTCTGTGGGATTCAGCACAAAAGTGCAATTAGGCTCTAATTGCCTGTGCTTCCACATCACTTGGTCACCATAATTCCACTGGCTAATTTTTCCAGCACAAGTGAAACATTGCACTTCTAAGCCAACACCTGTATAGTAAAATCCAGCCTTGGCAATCCTCGGAGGATCCACTGGTGCCGAAGTAGGCCAATTACAAAACGTCTGAAGACGGTTAATTTCGGAATTCATGGCAATGTTATGTACGTATACAAAAATAATCTATTGTACCACTAAGACCCTATCCTGTCTAATGTAGTCGTTTAAAAGCACCACAATCAAATAAATAAAAAATGTGAGCTATTAGTGATTCATAGTGATTTAAAGTGTAAAATTTTAGTGAATGATTATGATTAAGGGTGACTGTGATTGCTTTACGGTAAAAAAATCCCCGAAGAGAAACCCACTCACATCTGCAACCACCACAAATCACAACATTGCCATATTACATTGAAGATATGTACAATATATTTCCTATCACAACAACACCATATATAACAAAGCACACATTACAGTCAAAGTACGTCGATCTATTGATAAAGTAAGATTTAATCACGAAAGAGCTAATAAATTCTTGAAATTGAATTGTAATCACAGATTGATACATTGAAAGATTGAAATCGTAGAAACCACAGATATTTAAAAATATATTTCACAGTTAAAAAATCTTAGTCCAAGGGTGCATTTTATTCGCTTATAATTGCGCATTCGCTTATTTGAAAAGAACCATAATTTTTGCACACGTATTAATACTTATGTTATAATCGCATTAAGAAGACGGAAATCTCACCATCGCAATACGCTGATCTATAAACTAAAATATTGTGACTGTGTGCGACATCAATTATCAAATTAATTATTCTAAAAGTTGTCGGTTCTCGGCAAAATTGGCTTTCGTCTAGAATGCACCATCATTGTATGGTATCTGTATACATATATATAGGGTATTGAAGCTAGATATGGTGGTACATCTCAGTTAAAGATAGAGGAGCGGAGGCTGTATACTCAAAGGGTTACATCGAAATAATATGTACTAGTTGTACGTAGTTTGAATTACAATTTTATCGACATTTACGCGACTTGGTTGAATTACCCTTACTAGTGTTCTTGCTATAGCAGTTCCATGAATTTTCTATTTAGACGAGTTATACATAAGTTCATTTTAATATTTTTATCTCTTACATCGAAAAAATAAGTACTTAGTTGTACATTATGTACTATTTCGATGAACTCTCATTAGGAATTTTGGCTTCGCACTACCTGGGTCAATTAAATTTTAGCTTTTTAATTATTGAATTGAGTTTCGTAGTTTTAAAATCATTACAAGTTATTGTGACATAAAGTTATAAAGTTTAAAATTCATTCTAGATTTCAAATAATTTTAATAATTGTAATGTAACAAACCGACTAGGACTCACGTGGTAAACAAACATAAAGAAACTCGAGATAGTTTTCAGACTCAAATTTTACTGATTGCTTTCCGAGAAATGCAATGAAAAGTACATGCGTTAGCAATGCCTAACGCATGTACTTTTGTAGGCTCATAGCATCACAACCGTTCTGTTTACGCTCACAACGCAAATGAAAACATTACAGATTCACACAGGGTTGCCAACCCTGAAAAAAAATCCCTCGTACATATGCAGCTAAAAATCTCGTATTTTGACTTTCAAACCTCGTACATTTATTATGCATCGAAAACGTGCTAAAACCAAAATTAAAGCATATTGAACTACTGGATTTAGGACGTTTTACTCAATAAAATAAACTATTGCAAGTTTCCTACTAAATAAACATGACTTTGTGTTGTATGTCAAAAAATCTTTATTAGTTCTCAAGTAAAATCACACAATTACATCTGCTCTCCAAATATGATGTCAGGAACATCCTCATTGTCATCGTTTTTTCTGCCGTATATTTTGTCTGTTGTCATGCGGCTATACATTTCTTTAGTGGGTTCAAAATTGACGCAGTTTCCAGTACGAGTTGAACCTTTTGCGCTCTCTGCAGCAAGAAGTGTGCCGTTCACCGTTTCCACAGTTAGCCGGTTTCTTATCTCTGTCTTTATTAAATTGACTTTACTAAAAACCCGCTCGCAGTCAGCATTCGCATGGGGTAGGGACAGTGTAGATAGGGCAAAATGAGCCAGCTCGGAAAGTCTTCAGTTTTCAGTAATTGAGCCCAAAACTTATCTGGCTCACTGATTTCATTCAACCCTTTAGGATGACGAGCTTATACATTGGGCAAACTCCTCCATTGATTGTCGATTATTTGTTTCTTTGCGTAATCAGCTGGTGCGATTATACGGGGGACCACCTCCATAAGAGGCATAAGTGTAGGGAAATGGCTCCTAAAATCGTGGGAGAGCGCTGATGCAGGTTCAAAAACTTTTAGCTTTGACATGACTGGATCTTCCATATTATATCGTTTTTTAATTTCGGTAGCTGCAACTTTGTAGAAATTTTTGCAGCATGAGAAGAACTGTGCTATATCTGCAGGCTGTCTGATCACATCTGGATGTTTCAAGAGCTCATACACTTTGACGCCAAGATACATTGCAGCGTCATGGAGCTGATGACAACTACTTTCTCGCTTTGAAATTCCAGATTGAATTTATTGAATAAAGGGAGTGACCATTCAAGGAAACAGAAATAAAGTTTGTAGAACGGGTTGTTTAGTTTTTCGAGAATAAATACTGCTCGATTTCTTACATCGGCTCTTGCTCTATGTGTACGGTTTGTCGTAAAATCGATGAAAAAAAGACGTAGGGCCTCCCATTGCTCTAATATCCTTTCAACCACTGATAATAAGGAAAGCCATCTTGTCTGTGATGGTTTCAGTATTTTGTGAGGCTCCACTGCAACAAACGACTGGAAGTTACGAAAATCAAATAGCCGTTTATCACTATGTTTAAAAAAGTTGTAGATATCTCTAGCCAGTTGTTCTACACCTTCAGGCAACTGTTTACAGGCTTCACTGGCACACAAATGGGCCGAGTGACAAACGCACTTCGTGATTATGATTCCTGCAAAATCACGTATGAACCTTGTTTTTACAGAGTCGTTATCACCCATCATGACGTTACACCCATCTGATCCAAATCCGATTACATTATTCAATGGAACATTACGGTTAGTTAACGAATCGATAAGAGCTCTATATAAATTTTCGGCATTCGCAGTAGGAATATCATCAGCATCAGGTGTTTCTTTAAAAACTTTGTAAAGCTCCCAAAATGCGCTACATATCTTTTGAGCTTCTTGATCAAAATAGCGTACCACAACGCAAGCAGTTTTGACTGTCGAAACATCGGTCGTCTCGTCCGTCATCACCGAAAACTGATTATTTTGTAATTTTTGGGCTAAATCTGCTTTATGACCTTCTCCAAGAACGTTCTTTACCACACCTGTAATTTTGGTTCTTTTAAGTTCAATTTCCTTGATTAATTTAGAATCCGTCACGACTTCTTTTAATAAGTCAGTCAAATGGTCAGCAACCGAAAATGCTATGTTGTGCTCCGCAAAAAAAGCAGCAAGTTTAATTTCTGCACGAGCTTTTTGTTTATTTTGTGGAGTTAGACCTCTCTGGAATCCAAGCGATGTTAATGTCTGTGTTTTTCCACTGGATCCAGGTTTGTTGCTCAGGTGTTTCTTGGTAGAGGCATGAGTTTTTAAATTGGATAGTTCAGCTACCATTGACGTCCCTGGGCAATATGCACATTTAGCTTTTGTTATATCATTGGTGTCTGGCAAAAGCCAGTCTTTAAATGTCGGATCCTTTAACCATTGCTGTCTAAAATTTTGTATACGATGCTGCGATACTGTGTTACCTTCCTTTTTTCTTGTCCATCCACCTTTTTTGGGTAATTTTCTAGGCGGAGTCAAAGTAGGCGAACGGTCACTGTTTTCGTCGTTATCACTCATAACTCATAACGATACTTCTATTACGCCACTAAACACGAACGAAACAACGAAAAGACCTTCTCTCTTAAAAATCTTCTATTTTACAAAAACTTCAATTAACTACACGTACTAACGTAGTACAGTTCGGACGTTTTGGAATGAAATTTCTAAACAGAGACATGAGTAATGCGAAGAACGAAATGTTTTATTAGTCGGGGATTTCCCGGTTGACGAGATAGCTACCATAGACAATCATCGCGTAAATGTGGCAATGGAATTTTTGGCGTAAGAAGTTCCTACAAGTTCTGGTAGATGTCACTAGTTAGTTTTAACTATGTTCGTATGGCCATATTATCAAAATCTCGTACATAATTGTACGAGGTTGATAGTGACCTCGTACCTCGTACGGAAGACCACAAATCTCGTATTTGTACGAGGAACCTCGTACGGTTGGCAACCCTGGATTCACAAACCACGGCCCGGGTAATCCTCAACCATAGATAGCATACAAGAGTATTTTTCTGGAAATGGCACACAAGTGTGACAAATGTCAATTGTATAAATCACGGTTTTTAATTAAACTTTGTGAAAAGTTAAAAGTTACCTACCAAATAGAAATAAATTTTAATAAATAGTAATTCTATTCTCTTGGTGAGGAGCCTACAAACGGATTACGAATGTTTTGGTGGGTGATAATATGTTTTATTCTCGTTTCCTTATTCGCTGCCTACATCATTTACACGAGGGATAAAAGACCCAAATACCGCAACTTAGTAAATAGGCATGTTGTCGTGACTGGAGGATCGAGCGGTATCGGTAAGGCGGCTGCTATAGAAGCGGCTAAACTAGGAGCTCACGTCACCATAATCGGGCGAGATGTGAAAAAACTAGAAAAAGCCACTGAAGAAATACTCCCGAAATGCTTGGACCAAGAGAATCAGATTATACAATTTGCAGCATGCGATGTTACAGCTGGTTACGATGTCATCGAGGAATGTTTCTCGCGACTTGAAGACAAAGTTGGTCCCATATTTCTGCTTGTAAACTGTGCTGGAGCTTGCATATGTGGTTTGTTTGAAGAAATGGCAGTTGAAGACATAAAATCAATGATTTCTTTGAATTATTTTGGTACTGCATTTCCAACACGGTGGGTGCTGCCTAAAATGAGAAAAAGGAATGAAGGAATTGTCGTCTTTGTAGCTTCTGAGGCTGCAATGGTTGGTATGTAATGTTTTTAAATGTTTATTGTAGACTGGGTATGACATTCGATTTCGTTACTCGGCGAGGGGTACAACTCATTAATTTTGAAATATTCTCTATTTTTGTATCGTTTCTCATTAATTGTTAAAAGTAACCACATTTCTAACCAGATTTTGGAAAATAGGACCTAATTAAGCCAGTTCCAGCTAACATAGGGCACAATACAGTGAAACATTCAGCATGTAAAGCCTTCTCAACAATCGGTCTTGGATTTTCAGAAGCCCAAATGCTTCAATTTTGCTCTTTGATGTAGGTTGACAAATGATAATGGGCTTCGTCGAAAAAATAGTTTTTCAAAAAAAGCATTGGGTTTCATTGTTCTTGGCTCTATGTCTAGTTGCAGAATACTAAAAAAAACCTGTTGGTAACCTATGATCAGTGCATCAGTGGACTGTAATGATTGTGAACATTATGTGGACTGCCTAAATAAAATTTCGACACAGTGTGATAGGCTCATCAGCATAATGCTGCTCGCCTATAACTCAAATAAATTAATCATTTAACATAATAATAGAACTTGTAATAATCTATATGATATATTTTCATAGATTTAACCTTTTTAGTTTGTAGGTATTTTAAGTATGTAACTAAACTTGAATGCTTTCACAACTTACCCAAGAAGTCAGAAACCACAAAGGGACATCCCTTTGTAGATGGCAATCAAGTAGGCAGACCACCACATGGTAAGCGATTGCTGTCGCCTATGGATATCTATAACACTGGGGGCATTATGATAGGTGGCAATAACCAAATATAGAAGTGCTCAAGGTATGTGATCAGACCGGCTGAAGACAAGCTCTAGCAGTTTTCCTTGATATAAACAAAACACCACCTCAAATGGTTGTTTCCCCCATCCTTTCCTCTAAACTTGTATGGTTCATATACAATTTTGGTATAACCTTGTAGCTAACCTAAATTATCTTATTAATATCTTATTAATTATCAATTATCTTAAATTGTTATATATTCTTTTAGGTATCTATGGGTACAGTGCATATAGTGCAGGTAAATGGGCAGTTCGAGGACTTGCTGAAGCGGTCAGCATGGAGGTTGTTGGGACCCAGGTTCGAACAATGATCTCTTACCCTCCTGATACAGATACTCCAGGTCTGATACAGGAAAACACCACCAAACCTGTGGAAACTAAAATAATTTCTGGAAGTGCTGGCTTGCACACACCCGAGAGTGTTGGAAAGGCATTAATTCATGATGCATTGGTAAGAATTGTCCATAATTGTAAAACCAATAGTAAATCTCTAACACACAATAGTGTCCATGGTACAGTTTTGATAAAGTATTTCTTTAAAGCTCTCAGCAGTGGCGAAATAAAGTATAAATATTGCCATATTTCATTGCTATCAACCACTGGAGGCTTAAGGCTTAAAGGAACATTTTGTCCCTGTTCCATATAATTTGTTAGGGCTTCCACAGTATTCACTGTTAAATATAAACATAAATATTGTTTTGTTTCAGAATGGGAAGGCATATTCAGTCTACAGTGCATCTGGGCGGCTTTTAAATACTATGTATGGATTAGCTTTTGATAGCGTCAGTCAACTCGTAGTGCAAATATTCTTTAGTGGAGCTTTTCGAGCTATCATGATCGGCATCTTTGCTACATTCCATAGTGTCATCAGGGATCAACTGAAAAAGAAAGCTACTGCATTGAAAAAAGAGTAAACCAATATTGAACCTAGCATTGAAATTATAATGATGTTGTTGGTATGTGTATATTCCATCTCGCTGTTGTATTTGTGTCAAGCAGCAGGAATTATGCACATACATGAAAGATTTTAAAAATGAAATGTATTGATATATAATATTTACAGAATCTTTATGAATAATCATTTAACATTTAGTTGAATTTTCTGATAATTCCATGTTGTATAAGGCAAATGCATTTATAAGTGCTTATTTAGTTACATTTATTACTTATACATTTATTTATAGAAGATAATTAAGAAAAGTATTGATTTTATTTATTGACTTTTTCTGTATGATGGTAATATCAGCTAAAGGATGATGGATGTGTGGTGTGACTAGGATGGATAAAATAAGGAATCAGTATATCAGAGGAAGCTTGAAAGTAGCACCAGTGAATGATAAAAAATAAATAAAGTTGAAACGTGATAGATTGGCTTGGTATGGGCATGTCATGAGGAGGGATGAAGAAAATATAACAAAAGGACTACTTAACATGAATGTGGATGGATATAGAGGTAGAGGAAGGCCGAAGAGGGCATGGATGGACTGTGTGAAGAATCATATGTTTATGAAAGGTTTGAACATTGAGATGACTAATGATAGAAGAGAATGGAAGAGGAAAAGACGTTGTTCCGACCCCACCTAGTGTGGGATAAGGACAAGTAGACGTAATATTAGTCAAAGTTATCAGTTTATTTTTTTCATACCCACACTCCCGCACTCGGATACCCTGTGTCGCGGGAGGCATAGACATCGACATAGAATTAATGAAGTAGACAATCGGGCCAGCATTCATGGAGCATAAATGGTTCTCAATTAATATTTTTATAATTAGGCAGACATTTTTATATACACAACAATTGCCATATAAACAGCCACATTGTCGCATGGGTTTGATCTAGTGTTATTCAGACAGTAATATTTTAAAATACTATTTACTAATATCAAAATTAAATTTGGATTTTATGGTCACTCTTGAGGAAAATACCTTTTATAAGAGCAGAGCTTCGCCCTTCATAATATTAGTTGAAATGAAGCAGATATTTTCGTTGCTATGTTTAGTTAGACACCGCTATCCCGCGCCTTGTACTGTAGCCCCACAGTACAGATGCATCTATCGTAACTTCGTCAAGTGACAGTAGAAGTAGGCCGCTCTTAAACTTTTCTTTCACTTTTACTAGCTTCATCACAGTCACTAAAAAGCTGAACTTGATTAAGTCAATAATCACCTATGGCTAAATACATAGTGTAACATTGTAACTGTACACAACAGGTACAGTGCTATAAGTTTTATTTTTAAAATTGACACATCTACAAAGATCTTAAGGTAAAGTAAATAAATTAAAAATCCTACAAAAATAAACATCAATTAATATCAAATTGTCCCTTTACAATAGTCATTACACGTACATAAGTACACAAACACAGAAAATAAAATAAAAGTAACAATATCAAAATATAGCAATTGAGGAGAAAAAGAGTTAACTCCAATGATGTTTTCATATAAACATATAATATCATTGGTTAACTCCGTTTTAAGCGTTGTAAAATGCACGCAGCGCTGCTTTTCAGTTTAGCGCCTGTACATACTCCGAAGCTCGGGCTGAAGGCCGCCGTGGGAATATAATAATATAAGCTGATAACATCAATGTGTATAGTAATATTTAGGTACACTAAGAACTAAAGATTACTTTATATTTTACTGCCTTTATTTCAATTCCAATTTATTTTAACATCATTTTAATGTGTGTCTGAAATATAATAGATAACTAATTACTATATAATACCTAATCGTTTTTAAAACAATATAACGAGTTCTCTCTTATACAAAAAATGAGATAGAACTAGGCTTCAAATAGATGTGCAGGAATTTTGTTCGTAAAGTATTTTGAAGCCTCTACCAACGTAACCTTCGTCAGATCTAAACCTCACGACGATCGGTCCAGCACTATTATCTGTAACAAACATAAACTATATTTAGATAGGAGGTTCCGACGCAAGAATAACGGTATTATAAGTTCACGTATCTCTGTGTCTGTGGCATCGTAGCTCATAAACGAATGGACCGATTGTGATGCGGTTTTCTCAGTTTGAAAGCTGAAGTGATTGAGATGGTTCTTAGCTACAATTTATGAAGATCTGTTCAGGGGTTTCAAGGGCATCCATTCGTTTCGTTAGCTGTGGTAGAGGTTACCCTCTTACTGGTTATTTTTTTTACTGTAGGTATAGATGGTAGCTTTTGACCATGGTCAAGTAGTGGATAGTGCACTATCTCACTTGATGGTCAGTGACGATGTGAGCGAAGATGTTATCATGCTTGACCTAGAATGCTCACTGGCTCTCAAGGACTGCTGCCTGAATACACTATGTGTATGTTGACAGTTTTCAAACTTGAGGGTGGTAGCTAGCCGGGCGGGTATTCGAAAGTATCCAGTATCACCATGCTGGAAATTTAATAACGGTGTTAGCTTCACCGGAAGCTCAAGCTGTTGTTGGGGTCGAACTAGTGACCGTCACTTTGACAGCCGGCACTCCCTCCGCTTTGCAATAATCGCTTCCATCTTTACTTAACTTTCAAACATTTATGTCGGGAGTTACTTATGAGACGCGAGTACATAACGTTAATTTATGCAGGTCTACAGGCCTCAGACAAGTAATTGAATACAGGCGTAACCGCATACAATATGAGCTATAATTTAATTTGGTACATACAGTTACGCGCTACCTAATAGATCACCTGTTACATATTTTCTGCGAATAGACACTAGTACTAGCGGTGTGCAAGAACAATCATACACGAGGGCGGACACGCTCACCATCAGGAAAGTTGTCATCTTCGAGTATAACTACCAATATGATTACCTAGCTATACTACTACCTGTGATAGGTGCGTTTAAAGAGAAGTCCTGAAGAATGGAGCCATCGTTCAGTCGGTCGCCACAGAGCCTAGTCGCAGAGATGAGCAGCCAGTCGCTTGGGCAGTTAAATATTTCCACCCCAGCCTGTCCTGGTGGTATCACTGGCAAACCATCTGGAAAACACAGGATTCTGTCAGCTTATTTTTAATATTATTTCTGGGAGAGGTCCTTAAACTAATACTTGTGATTATTACAGGCGTCATTCTTGTTAGATCCCCCATTAATTTTATATCGGTTTCTGGTTAGCAGACGGGTCCCGCCTGCTATCAAAGGGGTATTTAATTTAGGCTCTCAGCTCAATTATAATTATACCTAGTTCGTTAGACGGAAGTTTTTTTAGAACATAACCCTCCCTTAGGTACCTGTCGGGTAAAAAGGAAACATGACAAACTAACCGACTGATCTATCACTTAATCATTGAATGCATTCGGCAGATGAAAGAAGTTATTAAGAATGTCGCTATATTTGAAATTTCAAAAGGATTACTTAAAGGATACATAAAGGTCTATCTGTCCTATTAATTAATTGTTCATACAATTAAAGGTAGATGGCGCTAATAACATCCCCCGCAGATGTTAATGAGGAAGGAAGTAATTCGGCCCTAGTGGTATGGGTTGCTATAGTTTAGTTGGACAGAGCGACAGGACGGTATTCTGTAGTCGTGGGTTCAAGTCCCACTAGCAGCCGTATTTTTTCCTTCAAATATTTGAACATAAGTTCGTCCTAGCATATGGTTAATGCTATACACAATAAAAACTTAAAGGATACATAAATGTTAATTACATTATACATTTTTAAACATGAAACTTTGTTGTGTCCTGGAGGGATAGCGGGGCGATTTTAGCCCGCGCAGTTCAGCTAGTTAGATCAAGTGAGCATAGTATCAAGTGAGCGTACCGGCGTCGTAGTTGATGAGTTCCATGTGGCCAGCGTTGCTGTAAGTCACGCTGCAGCTGCCACTCACTCTGTCAACGCACATGGCGTAGTTTAAGTTGTTCTGTGGACATGATGTGTCATCAAATTATATACAAGTATATACTAAGTGACGAGAAGGGAATCTTAATAATTAGTGCCCATTACAGTGCCAGCGCCACCACTGACAGAGCACTGTCATCGACATCCCCCCGAAAATGGTTCCACAGACTGGTGGCGGCAGAGCTACCTCTGCGGCAAATACCTAGATATATTGTCGCATGTGGCTATATCGTGCGCTACATCTACATAAGGAATTCCTTTAGTCAATGATAGGTATCTACTCCTAATAGGTACCTACCGCAGCGCGCAGATCCACCATAGTAGGTGCATACATGCTCGTAAGTAGGCACATGCCAAATCATAGCTATACCAATTATTTTAAATGTATGCCTTAGGCCGTTTCGGACGCTAGTAGTTTCGTGAGACTACCCACCAAATAGCTAGAAGTCCTGGCTATTGATATCTCGGATCTGTCACGATAGTTGAAGGACTCCATGTACCCCCTGGGTTCTGTAAAGTATTGCAGGCATCCTGGCGGTGCTGTTAATTCGTCAGATGGCGTGAGCTGCGTAACCTGTGACAATAAATTAATTATGTTCGAGTATAACACCAAACAAACAGTTCATTTTTATTTATGGGATAAGGTGACGGAACGAGCAACAGGCTCACAGGATGTTAAGTGGTTATAACCTATCCCTATAGACAGATACAAATTACTGTTCCTTAAAAAGTTATTCCAGTATAGGTAGATACGTATCTAGTACGAGCAATCATGTAGGTAGGTATTTACATTATTTTTAAGTCCCGTAGTCTTTGGTGGGTTATTATTTCTTCTCCGCTCTCTTCGGAATCAAAAGATCGACTAATTAATGCCGACTCCAGAATGTTTTGTCAAAGCCTATTTTTACATTTTTTTTAATGATTATAAGCTTGCGTTTGTCCACTGTCTCACCTGATGTTAAGCGACGACGCGGTCTAAGGTTACATCGCTGTTAGGGCCATAAACCGAGCTATAACACACAAGTACATATAACATTACTCACTAGTGCGTAATAAAAGTATCCCTAATAGGTAATTGTTTTTTGTGGAAATAGGCATGCGTTTGACCACTATCTCACCCGACGTTAACTGATGATGTGGTCCACGATGGAGAACGCCGGCCCAGAAGATACCTATTTGAAGACACCCAGTATACCTTACTGCAAGTTTGTTTTTGAAGCGATGACAGCTCAGCGAAAAGAGCGTCGTCTTTCAAACTGATAGGCACTGGTTCTATCCCCAACAACAGCTTGAGCTTCCAGTGAAGGTAACACCGTTATCAAATTCCCAGCATGGTGGTAGGGTACTTTCGAATACCCGCCTGGCTAGATACCACCCTCAAGTTTGAAAAACTGTCACCAAACACATAGTGTGTTTAGGCAGCAGTCCTTGAGAGCCAGTGAGCATTCTAGGTCTAGCGTGATATCTTCGACCACCTCGTCACTGGCCATCAAGTGAGATAGTGCTCAAACGCTACATCTATACAGTATAAAATATATTCATATATTCTCAATTTAATAAATTAAACGATGTATTTTTGTGTACGTAATGTGTAGAAAAACGTATGACACTCGTGAGCTAGGTATGCTCATTACACACTCGGGTGAATCGACTGCGGCTCCCACATTCTCGTGTGTAATGAGAAACTTAGCTCGCTTTTAAATATACCTACTATAATGATGTGATGGGTGTTAGTACTTACACAAAGCAGTTAGAATATTTCCTACCTATATGCCTTACTTACTTTGATAGAGAATAACCTATTCTCCGGGTTTGCCGTTTGAATTGAAAGGTAGATAGGACCCTCTGATTCACCAACTTCGATATACACTGCAAAGAAAAACTTAGTTAGGTAGGGTAGGGTAATGCGTAACAAGACAAATACTACTCGTACTGTACAATTTTTAGGACTTTTTAGGAGGTTTTACCCGCGTGGTGATGATGGTGATGATTAAAATATGCCTATGTGTTAATCCAGGGTATAAGCTGTCTCTATATCAAATTTCATTGAAATCGATGTAGCCGTTTGAGCGTGTTTGCCTTTGATGAAGTAAGAAACATACACACAAACTTTCACATTTATAATATTAGTAGGATTAGATAGTTTGTGGACTATAAGAATTATTAAACCGCCCTTTGGCACATCTGAGTCAATATTCACGGCTCACAGATTTGGATTGGGATTAAAATGGTATGTAGATACTTCAGGTCCCGGAATAACTCATAGGCTACTTTTCACCATGATCTGAAACATCACCACGCGGGTAAAACTGAGGGGCGCAGCCTGTAGAAGAGTAATGGCCATGAGCGCAATGCCACAGCTACATAAAGTATGGGTAGAAAGGAAAATCACACGCAAAACCAAAACAAACTTGTGCTATAAACAGAAAGTGTCCATTAGAACACATCACGAAAACATTATATGCCTTCTAGTTATTGATCGATCCGATATCCACCGCGAATCTTCGGTTCCTTATCAATATTTCTAACTATATATATTATGTTTCAGTTAAGCAAATAGAGGGTTAAAGTTGTAAACGATAGTTTATCGAATAGGTTTATCGACTCTCGCGCATATCAGACAATGGGAAGGGTAAATGTGTACCAAATATATAGTATAGTACCTCAGTGTTTCCAGTCTCTATCTAGTTACTATAATTGCTAAGTGCATAGTGTGGCATGATATATTTATTTCCAATTAGTACCGCCTTAAAAACGAATCACACTAACGATATATTAAAACAGAGTTAAACCTATGAACTAACTATTATTAGACGAGTATTTATATGTATTACGTCATTAATAAAATGTCAAATCTAAACTAAGAATAAATCAAAATATGTCAAATCTAAAGAAATCAAAATTAAAATCAGAGTAGGTACATCTATAAATAAATGTTAAATATTATAATGAAAAGCTAACTTTTTATATCGCAGTACCTTCGCAAAAACTTAGGCAATCGTATAATATGTCATTCCAATTGTCTGCAAACAAATCCAATTCTGGTTTGGCGCGCATATAGGTTGGAACCACTGATTCTATGTGTTATATAGGTTGGAACCACTGATTCTATGTGTTATATAGGTTGGAACCACTGATTCTATATGTTATATAGGTTGGAACCACTGATTATAAGTGTTATATAGGTTGGAACCACTGATTATATGTGTTATATAGGTTGGAACCACTGATTATGTGTGTTATATGTTACCGAGGGTATGAGTGAGTGCTGTTGTTTACTGCCGCAGGTCGGTGAGTTATTGTTTAATACAAGCTAAAAATGTAATGTTTTTTACTAAAACGTACATAATTATTATTGTATAGTAAGTACATTACTTATGGATAGTAATATGCACATTATGAAATTACCGACTAACATGCTATAAGTTTTATATAAGTAATTTTATTGTACTTTTAGTATTTCATTTACACTAAAAATGTACGTATATAACTTTCAATGTTGTTAATAAAGATATTTTGAAATTGAATGACTGATTATATGTAGGTATAGTAGTTCCTAACTTCTTATGTCAAGTAACTACTGGAACCATACTGTAAACCAAACCAACCCTTCCTCGAATTGCCGATTGAACCGAGACGCGAGACACACCGAAGTAAAGTTAATGACAACTTTCAAGTATTGTTACCATGCTGTCCAGTGTTGATGCCGCAGAGAATTGGTATCGCATTGTTGATATTTTGTCCTGATACTATGAATTGGTCTTCTTGACATATTCCAGCGGTGGGCGGTAGCATCTGAAAATTATTACATGATCGATTCGCACACGGAAGGATAGTGTAGCTTCCCAACAGAGAAAGATGTTTTCAAATCGGTTCAGTAGTTTTGGAGCCTATTCAATGCAAACAAACAATCAAATCTTTCCTCCTTATAATATATTAGTATAGGCTAGTGGCCTGACCCGGCTTCCCACGGTTACGTTATTTAAGTTTTGATGAGTAATGCATTTTTTCCTAGTAATAAATATATACTAAGTATGTTTTGAAAATCGGTCCTGTAGTTTTTAGGTTTCGTCGTTACGCCAAGATTTGGGCATGTGATTTCCAACGTAGGCAATGACATGAATGATTTGGGCATAGGTACCCACAAGGTGTAGGTGCACAAACACATGCTTAAGCACTTTAATCACGTATAGATACGCATGGCACTTACCTCAAAAGTAGAGAAATCCAATCGTATCTGCGTAATATCTTCCGAAGATTTTGTCAAACCGATAGCACACGACAGTCTCTCGCTGCTTGGTGAAGGATAACCTGGATTGGTGAACCATCCGGCAACTGCTGACGATTCGCTGTCACATGGTAGAAGCGCTGGAAGACAGTGTAGACTGTATATCTTGCTACGGGTACACAGCTCTTGTTTATTCTATTACCTAGAGTTGATTAGAGTACTATAATAAGAAAGAATTAAAGTTCTTAGAATTGGCAACTTGTAAACAATATTTTATTTTTAAATAAATAAATATAAAATATTATTGGAAATGGAGTGACTACCAACACTATTGAGTACTAACTGCGCTCGTGGTTTTATTCGCGTGGTGATGAAAGACGGTGATTTTATTTATTTTATTTGAAAGCATACAGTGACATAACTTATTACTACTTCAAATTATGTAGCTAAATACCAATTAAATGCTTTCGCATATAAATAACTATTTACTACTTGATTGCTTACATTCTATGATAGAAATAAAATTTTGAGTCACCAGTGATAAAGAAATTTAGGGAGACGCATCGAACCAGTTTCTGGTAATAGTCACATCGTCACTGACCATCAAGTGAGATAGTGGTCAAACGCTCGATCTATACAGTATATAAACAAATATATAAAAACTAAAAATTTACTAACTTATTAGCGTACTTACTGACGCAGCAGGTTCCGTATCCATCTGCACACGATCCCATACCAGTTCCTCCAGAAGCCTGACACTCATACTCATGGAGACATGTTCCCTCTAGTCCACTACTGGACGTGCACAGAGCATTATCAAATTGCACCACTTGAAACACTTCCAAAAACCTTGTTCTAGTTTGGTTTGACCTTAAACTTTTTCTAGTACATGCTTCTGGACATCTTTTCCTGACTTTCTTAGCTTTTGTTCTCACGTTTTCATTCTTAAGCTCCGAGGATCTGTTGAACTGTTGAAGAGAATCATACTTATAGGTACTTTTATCTGATTTTCGTTGCATAAAATCCCATCTGCTTGCATCTTCTGCGGAAAACATTTTAGTGAATGGCCTAACTTCTATAGGCGATAAGTTGTGGTCCATATAATTTGCTTCAAATTTTTTTTGCTGTATCGTTCTTAATGGTTTGTCAGTTTCTGTAACAGTGGCCGAATACCACCGCTGACCACTATTTAATGTGATAGAAGTAAAGGTTAGCAGAATGTGTGATATCGATATCATATTTGTTTATAAATATCTGAAACCGTGTTCTGGGGTTTCCGGTTCGAACTACACTGTCGGTGACACTCACGGATGACGACGCACTCGGTTGGCTGTCGTCGCGATAGCAGCGTGACGATATGAACAGCCTATTAATTTGTTTAATTGGCTACATTTGTGTCTGCTTTCATAATTTTCTCTATGTGGGTAAGTGGGTTTTATTTCTAGGGTGAGAGGACAAAAGAGGAACAAACGGAAACGCTGTACCATATTAGGTAATGTGAGACATGAGCCTACGAAAACTTTTTAGACTTAGAGTTAACTCAACTATATGACAAATACGTTTTAAACTTATCCAAGCTAACAGCATTAAGAAGAAAGAAAGAAAATAATTTATTCGTGATGTTCACCTAGAATTTAACCTTTAAAGGCTTTTTAATTTTAAAAGTCCTTTAAGAGAAAAGGAGTAACTACTTAGGTAAGGTTATTAGATTATTTATTTTCTCTATCTTTCTTTCCTTATATGATTTAGATCTAGCTGGTTTTTAACCGACTTCAAAAAAGGAGGAGGTTCTCAATTCGACCCGTATGTTTTTTTTATTTTTTTTTTATTTGTGTTTGTTACCGCATAACTTTTCGACTGGATGAACCGATTTTGATCGTTCTTTTTTTATTTGAAAGCTGGTGATTTCCGTGTGGTCCCATTTAAATTTCATCAAAATCAGACGAGCACTTTTTGAGTTACAAGTCAAACACTGAAAAATGCGTGCTTATACACGATATTATAGTAGCGGGTGAAGACATCGGTGAGCATAGGTACCTACACCACAATGACAATTGATCCCATGAGTAACAAAGGTCACTAAAAAGAGTGAAAAAAATAATTTTTACCAAAAAATGGAACCGACTTCAACACTCAAAAGTATGAAATAACTTGTCGAAGTCGGTACCATGAGCACAATATTGTGATGATAGTTACTTTTGAACTATCATGGTACCGACTTCAACAAGTTATTTCATACTTTTGAGTGTTAAAGTCGGTTCCATTTTTTGGTAATTCTTTTTTTAATGATGCCATTTGAAACATAATAAGCACACTCTAAAATAAGTCAATACATTTTCTTTCTACAATCCGTCGCTTGAGGGCAACAGGGTTCTATCTAACATTTTTAAGAATTTTTAACTATTTGGGTAGGCTTACAAAATTTAAATTCAATGCCTCAAATGGCACAAGGCGTAAGTTTCAACATGTTGCTGTGAAAATAGCATACGTAAATTGAATTTGGATAGATTGGTACAATATCTTGTATATCTATCCAAACTTTTACGTATTTTTTAAAACAGACCCTTTAAATATACCTACTTATTTTACAACCGACATGACATGTACAGTCAGTCAAATATAATGCTCTACTACCCTACCTACGGTTGAAGATCATTTAAAATCATAAAACAACAAGGCTGATTTTCCCGTGAAATAATTTTCTGACAGTTTAGTTTCAACCTTGTCACTATTGTGATTACACATAAACTTTTGTCAAAACCGGTACAACATTTTCTTTGTCGACTGTACATAATAATCTGTACGGCCTGTCTGTAATAGGTCTACGTTGACAGGTTTAGGTCACGTACCTATGCTGTGCCTAGCCTGTAATGAATAAAAGACAGACCTGCATGGCCGCGCCCTTCTCACAATTTAAACACGAGTGCTAGATGTCTGCTAATAGGGTCATATTGTGGTCGTTAGTATCTACTACTGATACGACATCACAAGTTTCTCGGGCTCATTTAGAAAATATTATTATTGTAATAAGATTAAACAGTCTCTGGGCTTGACATACAGCTCAAAGGTGTTTTAAATGCCTTTAAGTTTTCGAAAGCTGCTAAGAATTACCATCTAAGGACAGCTTTATCTATAAGGGTTCCGATGATAATTATTTTAACAGGCAAGTATACATTAAGTATGTATACTTAATACTTGATATATTAATACCAAACTTGATCGATGCGACGCGTGACCAAAATGCTGGCACATATTTGGCTCAACGAATCAGCATTGCAATTCAGCGTGGCAATGCTGCTAGCATTCTGGGCACGCTGCCGGCCGGTAGCGGGTTAGAACATTTGAGTTATCTATAGGCTACCAATAGCTAGTGGATTGCTCAAATGTTATTGAAGTAGCTGCAGTATTGTAATTAGTTATTAGTGTTTTATTTTAATAAAGGCTATATATAGTGTGTAGTATGTGTGTAAGTAGGTACATACCTACTCTATTTTAATAAAATTACTTTTAGCGTCAGCATTTGAAGACGTTTTGAAATGTCCCTATATTTTTCCTACACATACCTTCTCTGGTTTTTAATCGAGATACTTATAATATTAAAACTAACAATTGCAACTATATATCATTGGCAGAGTGATAGTTGTTCTGTAAATAAATGTCTAAATATCTATATCAAATTAGACAGAGACAGATGCATTATGTGGCTTTGCCAATCATGGCCGGGTGCCGCAAAACTGCTGCGGTTGTTAGTCAGACCGGTAACTTACTTAAAAAAACATCATCATCATCATCATCATCATCTCAGCCATAGGACGTCCACTGCTGGACATAGGCCTCCCCCATTGATTTCCACAAGGACCGGTTGGAAGCGGCCCGCATCCAGCCCTTGCCTGCGATCTTAGTCAGGTCGTCTGTCGTCCACCTAGTCGGTGGTCGTCCTATGCTGCGCTTGCCAGTCCGTGGTCTCCACTCGAGAACCTTTCCACCCCAACGGCCATCGGTTCTTCGAGCTATGTGCCCTGCCCACTGCCACTTCAACTTGCTAATCCGCTGGGCTATGTCGGTGACTTTTGTTCTTCTACGGATCTCCTCATTTCTGATTCGATCGCGTAGAGAAACTCCGAGCATAGCCCTCTCCATAGCTCGTTGTGCGACTCTGAGCCTGTTCAGAAGGCCCATAGTCAGGGACCACGTTTCAGATCCGTAAGTCATCACTGGTAACCACAATGCCTGAAAACGAGAGTCTTCGAACAGTGTGTGTTACCAGTAAAAAAACATATTACCATAAAATGGAAACAACTTCAACACTCAAAAGTGTGAAATAACTTGTTGAATTCGTACCATGATAGTTCAAAAGTAGCTAATATCAAAATATTGTGCTAATTTGCTAAAATGCAAATTTTCCCTCTTTATACTATTGTGTACATGTAGATACTACCGTGGAACTCACGGATTCACTTGCGAGAACTTATGCAACTAAACTGTACCATTAAAGTACGTTTTAGATTATATTATGTATATGATTACAAGAATACAAGTCCTATATCTATACTATCCTACTAATATTATAAATACGACAGATTGTGAGAATGGATGCATTTTATTACTCATTCACGCCTAAACGGCTGGATGGATTTGGATGAAATTTGGTATGGAGATAGCTTATACCGTGGATTATCACATAGGCTTACTTCAATCATCACCATCATTAGGTACCGTTTTCCATCACCACGCGGGTAAAACCGCGGGCCGCAGATAGTACAACCATATATTACACGATATGAATTGAATCAACCTGGTTGGGACTGCAAATACGGCGCCACATATCACACCTTTTTAATAATCATAAAAAGTTAAGCCAATTTTTGTATCGAGTTTGAGTATTGCTGAGCTTTGGCAAGATTAATAATGCATTCGAAATAACTCATTTAGTAACTGTTCCAACGTAAACTTGACGAACTTGCTCTAGTTATGGTTTTATATTTTTTATTGAGCGTGTGTATGTAGTTCACGCAATTTAATGGAATGATTGCGTACCTTACCTAGGTACCTAATAGACTAGGTTAGGTACTTATATAGGTAATATGTAAATACTTGGAATACAAATTCATATTCTGCTACATACCTGGAGTTAAGACTAGAAGAAAGTGGACTACGGTTTCCCCTTTACCTCAATTATCCCACGAGAACAGTAGATACGTATCTCAGGATAAACAGTAGCCCATGCCCATGGGGCAGAGATAACTTTTCTCTCTCTTATCTCTGCGCCAAATTGCATGCAGACGTGTACAGCCGCTCTGGGCTGCTTGATTAGCCTCCGAAACAAGAACATGGTAACTCTTCTACTTTCGCATTTACAATAGTAACATTAATATTGTAATAAATATTAACACGTTGATATAATTATTTTTTTCGCATTCAGACTCACATCACTACCTCGCACTATGTTACCCTGTGTCGCGGGAGGTATATACACAAAAATCCAAGATCCGAGAATAAACTGTAGTAGTATGGTAGTCACAGAAATTTTTGCGCCAGCCGGGATTCGAACCCGACGTCGCGGATCTAAACTCCTACATTAAATTTTATTACAGTGTCTGCCTACTCACTTTAAGGATTCTGTTCACCAAAATTTTAAACTTATGAATTTAACCGTCTCGGTCAAACAGTTTTTACAATGCATTTGACCGACGGTTAATTGATAATCATACGTTTAAATTTTGGTGAACTCCACCCTGACCATCCAGTGTGGTGGATTATAGCTAATAATATTTATTTTGTTATTGGTAAGCCGGAAACAGTTGATACTATTTTGCAGCTTAAAATTTCATCATACTCTAACTTGTATGTGGCTATGTCTTGTAGGCACAGCTGGTGCGGCCTGCGCGTGCGCATATTTTGTAATGAAATACAAGTTAATAATACAATGCGTGTCCTAATGACACAATCGCTTTATTCCACACATGCTCTAAGGTAACCTAGGTTAGGTACTCGCTCTGGGCGAGGTATGTGGAGCTTAGTATAAAAGGCTGACCGCGCCCGACTTCTATACACATCTCATTGAGCTTTCAGCAAACCACAGTCATGATACTTAAAGTAAGTCCCTTTATTAATTATTAACATTTAATATACTAAAAATATGCCATGAAAACCTTTGCATGCTTCGTCAAACTTAGATTTTTCTCCCACTCGATGTCGAGTCTCCGAATGAGTCTGTGTGTTGAACTCAACCGAACTGCTTTTATATTTATTTCTATAATTCTTATTTTATCGCGGTAATTCTATGTTGATGATTAAAATACTATTTATGTTTGCCTAATAAAGCTAACAAACAAATCAATTATTTTTATAAGTAAAATAAGTGTCAGTCTTTGTATTGTTTAAGTAGGTATTTCAGGTTTTATTACCTACTGTAGGTATAGATATAGCGTTTGACCACTATCTCACTTGATGGCCAGTGACGCCAGTGAGCATTCCACTGCTTACTGGCTCTCAAGGACTGCTGCCTGAAGACACTATGTGTTTGGTGATAGTTTTTCAAACTTGAGGGTGGTAGCTAGCCAGGTGGGTACTTGAAAGTACCCTAACACCATGCTGGGAATTTGATAACGATGTTACCCTCACCGGAAGCTGAAGCTGTTGATGGGCATCAAACCAGTATCCGTCAGTTTGACAGCCAACGCTCCCCCCGCTGAGCTATCGTCGCTTATGAAAGTCCTAACTTTTAAGCTTAGTCAGTCAGTTGTTAACTGGGCCAGCCCAATGAGCCAGGTGACACTTATTTTACCCATCTGGCCATGCAGTGGCCTGACAGCGGGCCAGATCCACCAGGCCAGTATTTAGCAAGCCCATGACAGATGTAATCGTCCCCGATATCAGGATGTCATGTTTACCGCGCCAAATGCAATGTAACACTTTAATGGGTACCGGGTCCGATGGGACCAAGCTTGTTTGTCAGATCTGTGGGACCAAGCCACTATTGTTCTAGCTGAAATTGATATATAAATAAATGATGAGACGTTTACCTCAATTGAGAAAGATAACGTTTAATTTTGTCAGGTATTTCTCTTGGTGTGCGTGGCAGCGGCCCACGGTGGAGGGCTCCTGGCTCCTTTGGCTTACGGCGGCTACTACGGTGGCAACCCTTACAGCTCGTACCCTGCCCAGCCAGCCCTGGCTTCACACTCCACAAACACGTACAGATCGCCCTTCAACCTCGGACAGGTAACGACGACACTGACCGACGATGTCATTGCGTAGCAATTATTTATGTTGTCTCGTTACTTGTCTTCTAACCGACTCCCATAAAAAAGAGGAGTGAGCATCGTAATTTGTTTATGTTTCATTTATTTTTGTTTCTTACCTCAGTGCTGCCATCATCATCATCATCACCTGTTCTAAAAGGAGTCGCAAGCGCAACTAACCGCTGTATTTCTGACCTAGTTACCAATGTTGCCCTTCCGTATCAATATCTTCAGTGTACATGGACGCTTTATTGCTCAAATAGCATTAAGCATTATTGAAGTAACTCCATTACTTTAATTGCGGGAAAATTAAACTGATTTTGGACGCCAAATGGGGCGGCCGCATTCTATGACCATGATGGTACTCATCTGGTTAATTTTTGTACGTGTTTGATCAATGTAAGCTGACAGAATCGCCTCCTCGGCAGGTATCTACCTACTCCAAAGCTATAGACACCCCGTTCTCGAGCGTGCGTAAAGCGGATATCCGCGTCAGCAACCCTGGAGTAGCCGTGGGCTACGGTGGCTATGGAGCGTATGGCGCGGTGGCTTCGCCGCTGGTCTCCCACGTCGGTGTAGCCTCCCCCTACACTGCTCCTATTGCTAAAGTAAGTATACTAAGTGATAATACCTACTCTTATCGAAATTTATTCCATGAACCACGTCTTAAAGAAAGATTTAGAAAATTGTGTAGGTTTGTGGCATTTTACGAATGTATCCAAACCATGTTAGATTTAAATGTTTCCATGTTTTTAGCAATAAATATATTTTGTATTCTGTTGCAATCGGCGTGTAGCATAATTCTATCAAGAGAACCTTGGTTTCTTTTAGGTTGTCAAGGTTACGGCATTACCAAAATAAAACAAAACTGTTATCACGTTTCAAATTCATAAAGAGTAAGTGTTCGTATCGACTTCACTAAGTAAATCGTATTCAGTATTAAATAAATTGAGATGATTTAGAAAGAAAGAGTTAGCTAGTTCGAGTGATTAACAGAATTAGGGACAGATTAGGGATTACATATTGTAAATGATTTAAAAATATTTGTTAATTAATTATGGAAAAAAAAACATCTAAATTAAAAAAGAATGACTACATAACATAAACTGAAAACCTGTAGGAGTAAGAAGAGTAGGTAACATACAACTTTGCAGATCCCTGAAAACCCCCAGGTGGATTAGCCTGTGTTATGGGTTTCACTCTCTTGCAATATGAAACATTGTTCAATTCTACTTCTACTTGTTACAAATTGATAACGACAATGAACATTTTCAGAAATATAAAAATTACAAAAATGACTACAATTTACATGATTTACACTAAAAAACCCATCCTGTATCTCATCTGGAGCTAATAAGCTAGACTTTGCTGACATTAAGTTGTGCAGCATTTCCTAGCTTGCTACGGCCAGCTTTTGCACCAAGAACAACCCGGAACGGAAGTCAAATCCTAGGCCCCGTAATTGGCGGCTAATCTTTAATTCAATTTCGTTTTATTACTTTTAGGTTGCAACCGCTGGTGGTCTTCTGGGGGTAGCGTACTCGGCGGCTCCAGCAGTCTCTCACATGACCTACACTAACGGACTTGGATTGGCTTACGCGTGGTAAACCAATGGACTAAGAATAATGTAGTTAAATACAGTTGTAGTCATTGTTATTTCGTAAAAGCAAAGATTCCTCCTAATTTATTACCTGATAGTTGTAACATAATTTATTTACGTCTTACGTTTATTAAATGTGTAGCTTCAAACCGAATTTTTTATTTCACCTCCATTCTGATACTCTCTGATGACCCTCTAGCTTCGCTAGCGTGGTGATTTAAACTGTTATTTGTGTGTATTCTATTAAGTAGTTACTAACGGCCCGTTTGGGCACGCTTACATTATGTAAGTTTTAGTAGGGATTAATTTTTTTCTACTAATAAATATAGCCTTTGTAACACATAATGTAGCTTTCCAATGGTGAAAGAAAATTCAGAATCATTCCAATAGTTTTCGAGTTTATTCGTTACAAACACAATTACAACATTTTTCCTTTTATTGATAATATTACCTTCTTATATATTATTTTATTTTAATAGGTATAGGCATTTGCCCAAAGGAAAAAAAATAGAATATAAGTATATATATATATATATATAAACATAAATATACAAAAACCACCGGTTGCACACCGGGAGTGCCAACAGAAGTGAATACTTGAACATGGTTGACGATGATGATGAAAAGTAGCTTATGTATTCGGGGAGGTACCTATTCGTATTATGTTATTCCGAGACCGGTCTTGGTTTGGTATGTAGATATACATACTTACCGAATTTTATCCATTCCGTTCAGCCGTTCTGGCGTGATTGAGCAACAAACGTCCATCCATCCAAACGTTCACACTTATAATATTAGTACGACACATAGAATTAACATGATGACACTTTTTTCAAACAATGAAATATTTCCTCTCTATAATATCGGCGTTTTGATAACCGAACTCAATAATACTTTTAACAAAACGACATTATCAAATAAAACTACCAACAAACAAAAATGTTCCTTATCGAAATATTCCTAATCGAAACACATTCGAAGAAATTTCAAAGGCGGTCTACTCTCCCACCGTCTTATTTGATGACGTCACGTCCTGACGTCCCGAAGTTCTGACGCGCGTTTAACCTTTTATCCCCATTCAAAAGTGCACAAAGCCGCTAAAGAAGTTCACACTTCAATAATAGTGAAGATGTAAGTAGATTTCATAATGTCGCGGTTTCTTTGTCTGTAACATTAAGTAGGTACAGAACATGTTACGTAGGTACAGCCTTTAATACATATGTAAACGTATAGATATGTGTTTTAAGATGTAATTAATATAATCCTGCTCAAGAGCAGTCTCTCAAAAATTTAGATCCTAAAGTGCTATCGGAATATATCAATTTTCCCCAATACTAATTTATACTGTATAGTTCTGTTCATTTCCATAACAAGTGACTTTAGAGACGAACTAGCGCGCTGGGACTCTGGGGTGCCTTACTGATAAGCCCTCCCTCTCCAAGTTTTATTGCATGATAAAGGCTAGGTTAGAACATTTTTGCACCAACCAAATTATAAGTGTTGCGTCCCGTGGTTTCACCCGCGTGGATTACCGTTTCCCTTTACCTCATTTATCCCACGGGAACTATAGTTTTTCCGGGATAAAAGTGCCTAAAAAGCCTATGTGTTAATCCAGGGTTTAAACTATCTCCATATCAAGTTTCATCGAAATAGGTGTACCCGTTTGAGCGTGAAGAAGTAACAAACATACACCACGTACACACAAAGTTTAGCTATTATAATATAAGTAGGATTAAACAGTATGATTTTAGCCTGATCTGGATCAAATCACTATTATTGCCTGCAAATTTGTGATATAATCTGAGAAGCGAACAAGGACGGCGGCGGCGTTCGATTTCAATCATTTTATTAAATCTTTATTTGTCTACAGCTCACTTTCTGATCAGTGGTCTACCTCTATGGGAAAGCGCACAAAATAATCGACTAAAATTATTGTGGCCTGTGCCAAGCACTAGATATTGTTGTCATGTTTTTATGTCCCTTTAACCACAGACAACACAATACATGCAAATTGTATAAATGTGGTTTCTTTCTTTCTTTCTTTCAAATATATAATATCGTTGCAAGTGAAGGTAATTTATTGTTTAATTGATAATATTAATAAGTAGCGTAAATAGAAGGAGGCCTTGATCAATCGTCCTAAAGGAAGGTATAAATCTGTATTGCATATCTGTAGCTACCATAGAAATAATAATTATGTGCTATGTACAACTATTATTTCTATGGTAGCTACATCTAGATTGTAGAATATAGATCTGTGCCTTCATTGCAAGTATTGAAACTAAATGCTTAAAGAGCTAGGTTTAGCATATTTTACTTCACTTGACTAATAAAATATTAGATAATTTTATGTGAACGTGGATAACTAAAGTATTTATAATTGTGAAAAAATATATTTTATAATGGCAGTAATGGTTACTTACTATATTTAACCAAAAGAGCATTAAAATATTTGTATCTACTCGTAATGTGCTCAATAATAAAATAAACATAGTTTTGCACTCATTACTTTAACTTCATATCTGGTACATGCCACGTTATGATTATCAATAACATTTTTTATAGAAAATATGTTATTGCACTGGAAGAACTGTATAGGTTCTAAACTTTTTGCTATCGTTATTTCCTATCTTATTTCAGTAGATTTTGATTTCCTGATCTAGAATTTGCTACTCCCTATATTTGTGCAAAATTGTGCTTCGTACTAATAGTTGTTGGTGATTGTTTATGAAACGATTTTGATGATTTTTTTTGTTAGAAAGATATTAGCCACACGTTGAAGATGAAATGTGATAATTCAACAACATGTTTGGTCATTTTTAACAATAAATTTAGCATAAATATCAACAAATCGAGCTTTGAATCAAACTGCTTTTCAGAATTGTCAGAGTAATTTATAATGTGGTTGGTCAATTCCTAAAAATCAAGTGATTTAAATTTAAAAAACTATCTTGCTTTAGTATTGAAATATTTATTTGTTAATCAGTAGTCACTTTTCAGAGGTAAAGGGTAATACAACAAAATAAACCAAAATAATTATGAAATAGAGACAAAAATATTTATTACTTGTATAAACTGTTTAAGGCAAGATGCAAGGCAAATAATGAAATGAAATAAAATTTATTATACTGGCGTGTGACTTAGCGTGATATTTCTTTCTTTACCAGTATCTAAGATTTTGGAACAGGATATAGTTATTTGAAATTAACTCGAACGTTGAGAAGTAGCTCGAATCAAACGATGATACTTTAAAAGCTAGTTGAAGTGACAGTGGGCAGGATACAAAACCATAATATAGAACTGATGTGTCTAATAATTTTCGAATGAAGATCATGGACTGGTTAGTGCATCGTTGGCACCTATACCAATTAGATCTATCAATGATATCTAATCCTATTAGCAGGCCAGGCTGGCCCGCTCCAATGTAGTACTGATTACACGAATTTGATGAAATTGTGGCATGTCCACACAATGTTCATTAAATAAATTGAAGTAGTCCATTTATAACGTTGCTAGAAATATAATGTCATAATCACGGGTGGTTTTCCACCCTATTTAACAATTCTATGTCATCGGCAAAAGTACATAATTAAATGAGGTTATATTATTATTATTTTATTCGTGTGTAGATAGGAGATAATTTTAATAAAAATGATTTTAAGTTATCACATAATTTTAAGCATAATCCGCAATCGGCGACACACCTACCTAATTATATAAAGGCAAAACTTAAAACGGTGTAAAATTTTATTCGTATTAATTTATATATTATTCAAGAAAAACTAAAAGAGCATCTCTATAAAAAAATGACTAGGACTAAGAAAATACTTTCCAATTTTCTGATTTTAATGAAGATATAGTCTTAAAACGATTTCATGTCGTTGTTAAATAAAAGATTTCGTTTCATTTATTCAGTATGTCAAAATACGATTTATATGCAAAATATTGGTACAGGTACATACATGTAAAAAAACACTTGTTTACCTGGAAAACTATATATTATGCTTAGTTTTCAGGCCACCTAGACTTAATTTGTATGCCGAATCTGGCAGCACTGAATCGATAGCAGCGCTTTCTTAGCAGAAAATTGAATTGTATTTTGAATGGAAAAGAGTTGAAAATTGTTTCACACTCACAGAGTTTGATCTTAATGGTTCTATTCTTATCCAATCCATATTTGGTCCATATAAAGCCAACATACCTATTTGGTTTTATTTGTTTATTTTAAGCAATCTAAATTCAACAGGAATTAATGCTAACCGTACTGTTAAAGTGACATACTTTTACTATTATTTTTATCTTACCCTCGGCCTATAAAAACGGTAATGTCACGTCTTGTTACATATAGAGTGTAAGTGTTTAATTTGAGGCCAGTCGTGCGGTTTTGGTGGCTACTGCAGGGTACAAATCCTAAAGCTACCATGTCCGAAAGTGAAGAAAATGGCATAGCGTGGACATTCTATAAGGACAGACCAGAATGGAGCGATGTTACTCCCGTGAAGGAAGACGATGGCCCTTCACCTGTGGTTGTCATCGTTCATTCAGAGAAATGTAAGTACCTATAGGTAAATACGTAGGCTCTAATGAAGCTGTGGTGTGTGGAGACAAATATCCATTTAAAAACTATACCCATTACTTGGCTGCTCTTCCCAAACTTTATCTTCAGGTGTCTTGGAGTAGGGCTTAGGAACATAGCAGCCAAATAAAAGGCAAACATTATTTCAGCTTACAACCAATGATTCGTCATAAACCATTACTATATATAAATATAGTAAATAGTAAAATTGCCACAACAATTTCGAAACGAATGTGTCTAGGTCACTTGATTTGCCCCTCTCAGCTTGCTAGCTTTCATATTATTATCTATATATCAATATGGCCATGATTTTGGAGATTTGGACTGCATAGTTTACTCCTGTCCAAAATATGATCCATATTTTATGACAGTTTGATATCTTACCGTATCCTTCCTATTAACATAAAATCACTTCTGTTTACTGTTAACCCTTTTTGTGAAATAGTTCCCTACCTCTTCCACCATAAAGTAATTATGATAATTTAGAGGCAATGAAAGATCAATCTTACTGCTTTATCAGTGCTCAAAGTAGTTAAGTCAGTTTCATATGATGTCACTAGATGTGACTAGGTGGAGTCGGTGCTCTGTGTTGGATGTCACTTATTTGGAACATAACCAATAAAATAATTATACAGAGGGACATTATTCA
This sequence comes from Apeira syringaria, assembly GCA_934044485.1. Taxonomy (NCBI): domain Eukaryota; kingdom Metazoa; phylum Arthropoda; class Insecta; order Lepidoptera; family Geometridae; genus Apeira; species Apeira syringaria. The sequence continues at coordinate 10,511,781 of OW203677.1, read as the reverse complement.
TACTTGATTTTATCAAAATTTGTTTGATTGTATTTTCATTTTCCAAATTTTGACTCATCAATTTTACCAGCTCAATTTTTCCTCAAAGAAAATTACTGTTTCATTTCATGTATTCGTAAATGATTACTTTTAGTTATTTCAGAGCATCTCCAGCAGCAAATATTGCTTTAGAGCACTAAGCGCAAATCCCCAAGACCTCCCCAAAATTACATTTGGTACAGGGTAAAGGGACACAAGCACACTTGTTTTAATTGTATTTTATAAAATGTCAACTGTGATAATAACTGTTATGGGAATAAAATAAAATAAAATCAATCAATCAATAAATTAAAATCATAATTAGTAAGGAGTTTTGTTGTCACTAAAACTACTTTTTATACTGTATAGATCTAGTGTTGACCACTATCTCACTTGATGGTCAGTTATGATTTAGATTTACAAATGTATTGCATACAATTTACATAAAATTGCTTGCAATAACTATGCCAGAATGGTTAACACTGACAGGACAGGAAAGAGAAATGTCTACCCTACCAGCAACTCCCAGTACCTGATCACAGATTCTTGTAGCAGATGACTCAAGTAACATGTTATTTACAGTTGAAGATGTGTATGACTACTTCAGAGCTGTGCTGCAAAGCAATGAGAAATCAGAGCGAGTGTTGCACTTAACAAAAGATGCTGTTGAACTTAATCCTGCCAACTATACAGTGTGGCAGTACAGGTTCGTATTACTCTAACTCATGCCCAACTATACAGTGTGGCAGTACAGGTTCGTATTACTTTAACCCATGCCCAACTATACAGTGTGGCAGTACAGGTTCGTATTACTTTAACCCATGCCCAACTATACAGTGTGGCAGTACAGGTTCATATTACTTTAACCCATGCCCAATTATACAGTGTGGCAGTACAGGTTTATATTACTTTAACCCATGCCCAATTATACAGTGTGGCAGTACAGGTTTATATTACTTTAACCCATGCCCAACTATACAGTGTGGCAGTACAGGTTCATATTACTTTAACCCATGCCCAATTATACAGTGTGGCAGTACAGGTTTATATTACTTTAACCCATGCCTAACTATACAGTGTGGCAGTACAGGTTAGTATTATACTTTAACCCATGCCCAACTATACAGTGTGGCAGTACAGGTTCATATTACTTTAACCCATGCCCAATTATACAGTGTGGCAGTACAGGTTTATATTACTTTAACCCATGCCTAACTATACAGTGTGGCAGTACAGGTTAGTATTATACTTTAACCCATGCCCAACTTTACAGTGTGGCAGTACAGGTTCGTATTACTTTCACTTACCAACTACATGTTATGGTTGATAATCTTAAAAAACTGAATGCTCAATGACATTTTATGAATGTAGAGACCCAGATGCTAATGTACCTACATAGTACTTGCACTATATCTACCCAACCACATGTCACTGTGGCTGGGTTTGGTTAAACTACATTCTTTCATTATAATGCTTTCTTAGCTGCACGTTAAAAACCGTAGTAAAAACCTAATATATACTGTCAAATTATAAGTATCTTAAATTTTCGATCATCAGTAAACCAAAACTGCCAAAAATTGATCACACTTTTTCATCACACAGTCTGAAATTATTATCGTATTTGGTAAAAACCATTAATTATCTGTTTCCTGTACCTATTTACTTGTTAACTGTTGTGAACTATCAATTAATTCGCTATTGCGGTTTCACATGATAGCATGTAATGACATACATAGTTTTTTGAACCGGCTTCAAAAAGACGAGGAGGTTCTCAATTCTATTTTTATTATGTTATCTTAGAACTTTTGACTGGGTGAACCGATTTTGAGCGTTCTTCTTTTATTTAAAAGCTGGAAGCACCAGCTTTTGACCGTGTGGTCCTATTTAAATTTCATCAAAATCGGTTAAGCGGTTTTTGAGTTACACTCCAATAACTGAAAAATGCTACCCATACGTCGATGACATTATAGTTGCGGGTGGAGAAATCGGTGAACATATACAATGACAATTTATCCCGTAAGTAGCAAAGGTCACTGAAAAGGGTGAAAAAAATAATTTACCAAAAAATGAAACCGACTTCAATACTCAAAAGTGTGATATAACTTGTCGAAGTTTGGAATTTATGCGATAAGTGCAAGTGTTTGTCCTGGGTCTTGGATGTTTGTGTGCTGTGTTTGTGTGTGCCTCCCGCGACACAGGGAATCCTAGTGCGGGGGTTTGAGTGTGATAAATAAGATATAAATATATTTGGGCCATTTGGTATCGAAACATTGTCCCGCGAGGACTCGCAACACATTGCATTGTACAGAACTTATCCGAGCTCAGAGTTAATGTGACGCGTGACCAAATTGCTTGCACTTGTATGCGTTTACGAATCAAAATTACAATTCAACAGGGCAATACTTCTAGTAGTCTAGTAGGGTATGCTGCCAACAGGTAGCGAGCTGCAACATAGTTATCTATATATCGGCTGGTAACGGCTAGTTGTTGCTCAAATACATCATGTTATCATAGTTTTAAAATTGCAATTTTAAAACATTGCAAAAGCAATACATTTTGTATTGCTTTTGCAGTAAATTTAGCATTGTAACTGGGTGGTGGGTATATGTAATGAATCTTCCCATTAAAAGTAAACATTCTATTCCTTGTATGATTCATGAAACTATTTGTATTACAAAGACTTGTAATTGAACGTTTCAGGAGAGACATTCTCAAAGCTATGGATGCAGATCTGAGAGCAGAGTTGGATTATATTGAAGCAGTGATAAAGCAATGCTCTAAAAATTATCAGGCAAGTACAAATTGTTATACATTTATTGAAACACCAAATTATGTAATTTTCAATCGATCAACTCGGTTAGGCAACATATGTTCTAGTCCCGGTTTGAACGGGTGATCGTTGGTGTTGTAAATATTTGAGTGCTTCGTAGGGCGCGTTAAGCCGTCGGTTGCGGTGCGTAGGCATGTTGGACACCCTCGGGCGGTCTGACAACTCCAACGTTATCTGCCATCCTCTTTGAACAGCTGGGTGGATCCCGTGGACCTGGGTCATTTTGAGATGAAGACCAGCATCAGAAATGGTGAATCAAGGACTGAGGTCGGGTTGCTCTAGTAAGGCAGTAACCCCATAGACACCAAATTTGTGCACCTAGTTGTTGCCTTTAATATCATCTAATTTAGAGGTTATCAAACTTATTTCGTCAACTGCCCAATTTGAAAAATCATTCTTCAGCGCGCCCCTACTTTTTTATTTATTTTAGCACTATGTATTTAAATCACAATTGATTAATTTAATTATATTCTGTTATCTGCTGGGCCCCTTGCCGCCCCACTCTAGTCCTCCAGCGCCCACAAGAGGGCGTTATAGTCTACTTTGAGAAGGACTGATCTAAATAGAAAGAGATAAGGGCTACTTGCCCATACCGACCCATCTTGTGGAATCATCTGAACATAGATTCGTGCGTTTTCCACTCCTTGATAGTATGCATTATGAACGTAGAAGTAAATCGCTTCGTATGTAACGGTGCTACATCTTCCATATGAATACATGCACGTTGCACGTCTGGTCGACCGATGATAGAATGGGGATTAGAAATAAACTATGCAATCCTAAAACCAATAAGCGAAACTCTACGTCATTGTTGAAGGCTATGACGTCAGTGCCGCCTAGTGTTTACTTACATTGTCGAAGAAGCCTTTGTACAAACCTTGGAAACGGTTTAAGCGCACGTGGATTAATCAGCCGAGGGCACGTTGTATGTTCAGATAGACATACTGTTTACATTTATTATTATAAAAGACAGTGCACGCTCGTGATAAACTTAACGCCTATTTACTGAGTATTATGACCGAGTTTACTTTATTGCTACGTGCTCTTTAGTACATTCATTTACTATGTTAACTTTGTAGGTACGTTTATGAGTACCTAGTCCGTTACTGGGCAATGATAATGTTTATTGTAGGTTTTTTTTATTCTAATTTTTTTTTGGGGACTTTTTTGACGTGATAACGTTTTATAAATTGATGGATGCCAAAATGAAAAATAGTAACGGTAACATTCCTGTAACGTTCCACCTAAGTTTTATCTAGATCTAGATAATATAATCAAAGTCAAAGTCAAGGTCAAGGTCAAGGTCAAGGTCAAGGTCAAAGTAAAAGTCAAAGTCAAATTCAAAGTCAAAGTCAAAGTCAGTCAGTCAAAGTCAGTCAGTCAAAGTCAGTCAGTCAAAGTCAAAGTCAAAGTCAAAGTCAAAGTCAAATGTCAAATGTCAAATGTCAATTGTCAATGTCAATGTCATACATGATTATGTCGTTATCACGTAAATCTATCGTCCGTAAACCGACTTTACAGACAACCAATTTTTTTTAACCTTAAGTCTATGACAGTCCCATCATAGCCTTCATATTATTTTAAACAAATAATATATTATTATCTTATCTTATTTTAATTATAAAATAAAAAAAAAACTTATGAAATTAGTAGTAAGATGCAAGCAATTGATGAAATGATTAATGTCAAGGTGTCACTAGAGCATGAACCATTTCAGCATCACTTGATGTAGTTTTCTATAATATATACAATATATCAGCTATACTGACTTCCCTTTCACACATATCAAATACTATGCTTTGTCTCTCAGCCTGATTCCGGACACACTATGAGTATATATATAGATATATATATGTATATATATCTATATATATATATATATATATACATCCTCCTGCTCATCACACACTTGGCAGTTAGGTGAGGACACTTTGCCCTTCACACGTGCGAACTGCCTAAGTGGGATGTGTCCGGAGCGCAGTCCGAGTGCAATAGCCACTGTTTTTCGTTTCACATCAAACAATTGTATTCGCCGGAGCGCAGTCGCATTGTCACATACCTTTTGTCTGTCCTCTTATTTTATTTATCTATACTTCTATATTATAAAGAGGAAAGATTTGTATGTATGTTTGTAACGAATAAACGCAAAAACTACTGTTCAGATTTCCACCAATATTTTCACCATTGGAAAGCTACATTCATACTGAGTAACATAGGCTATATTATATTTTCAAAAAATTTTTGGATCCTTACAATTCTTAAGTTTGGAATTTTTTACCCGTGCGAAGCCGGGGCGGACCGCTAGTCCTTTATATACTTAATTGATAATACACCATTATAGCGCCCGTTTATATTCAGACATTAGCGCGAACTTTTTAAACAGGTATTTTTGCCCAAATAATATTGCGAGATAATAAAGAAAGAAATCATAACAAAAATTGGATAATTATGAAATGGATATTTTTTTACATTTACCCGTGAACCTATGTACTGATCACTGATTATAGTTTAACTATGTCTTCCAGGTGTGGCACCATCGCAGGGTGTTGGTTGAATGGCTACAAGATCCTTCGATGGAGTTGGAACTCACAGGAGATGCCTTGCTCCAAGACCCTAAAAACTATCACGCGTGGCAACACAGGCAATGGGCTATCAAAACGTTTGGGTATGCTTCCTCTTTTCCTAATTATTTCTAGTCTACGTAATAGAGCCTTGAAAGCCATTCAATTTACTTAGGAACTATGTGTGCAATAAGTAAAAGACTGGCAAGCGCAGCATAGGACGGCCACCGACTAGGTGGACAGACGACCTGACTAAGATCGCAGGCAAGGGCTGGATGCGGGCCGCTTCCAACCGGTCCTTGTGGAAATCAATGGGGGAGGCCTTTGTCCAGCAGTGGACGTCCTATGGCTGAGATGATGATGTGTGCAATAGGATTATAGATAATCCCGTATAGGGATAAGGTTACAGAAGGCGTCTAAAAAATAATTTGAAATAGAAATATTTTATAAGAGTTTATAATATCAATGTTAACATTAGCCACTTCAGACAAGAATTCGAATATTCCAAAAAACCGTTTATTTAGTTCAGGATTCGGACCCGGCGCTTGGATGCCGGTGACAATTTATATTCTAAGGAGTACCTAAAGGTAACTGAAACATGGTATCTAAAATGGTTTGTATTTTCTATCCCGATTCCTGAGTAGTAAAATTATGCGCCTATTTAAAACGTTCTCAATACATAAGCATTGAAGTTAAAATGTATAACGTATTGTTGATAAGGCAAGGTTAAGTAGTTTGCATTTGCGATTCAACATACCTACGTGTTGAGTCGGTGCTCCAACCGGTTTCTTGACCTTGTTAGTCACTTGATTACAGAAATATTCAAAATGACTTAAAGAACTGCAATGAATTAATAACTTTGAATGGTGGTTGGATACTTTGCTCCTCTAGGTATCTCTAAATATTGAAAATTTGTCCCGAAGCACTCGGCGTGTTCAAGTGAGACTTGAGTATCGTGACATTAATTGAGGGTGTAGTATACCCCGAACTTATCCCATCCCATTAATTTTATAAATGTCAAAGTTTGGATAGATGTTTGTTACTAAATCACGCCAGAACGGCTGAACGGATCTAGATAAAACTTGGCACAGAGATAGATTATAGTCTGGAATAGCACATAGGCTGTCCCGGTAAACGGTATGATTCCAGTGGAATAATTGATGTAGCGGGAAAACCGTAATCCACGCGGGTGAAACCGCGGGGCGCTGCTAGTCAATAATAATAGAACTTCAAAATGTACCCTGGGTTCTGTTTGTTCCGCAGCCTTTACGAGAACGAAATGGAGTTCGTCGACCATCTCCTAACAGACGATGTTCGCAACAACTCCGCTTGGAACCAAAGATATTTCATCCTAAACAACCACCTGGGCTGGTCTGATCTGAACCTCCAGAGGGAAATATGGTACACATTAGAAAAAATCCGATTCGTAAAGAGCAATGAAAGCGCATGGAACTATCTGAGGGGGATACTGTTACATAACAAACGGGGTCTCAACGGAAATGCAGTGGTCACCTCGTTTTGTGAAGAGCTGTACAAAAACAAATGCAGATCTCCTTATCTTTTACCTTTCATCATAGATATATGCGATGAGGCTATCAAGAAAGGAGAGTCTAACTATCAACACAACGCGGACAGAGCCGTAGAACTTTGCCAAGCTTTAGCCACCAAGTACGACAAAATGAGGTGCAAATATTGGAACTATATGTGTGACAAATTTAAGAAAGAACCTGAACTAGACAATAAAGAAACGGAAAACAGTTTACATCAATAAACTTTAATTCAAAAAGCCTGATTTTCTGCCGACCATTGCAACTTTGTTCTTGAAATTTTATACATTATATATATTTAAAAAAACAGCATAACTTAAAAATAAAAAAGGCAATCTGCGTGTCATTTTCCAATGTTGTTATGTGAACCCGAAGCATTTTATAGTTTTATTTCCCGATAATTTTGTATCGTGTACAAAGTATTTGTAATTAAAAGCATGAAAGTGAACGTTTTCGTTTATTGGTCCGGTTGGTCTGAAGAGTTGGACGGCCCCCGGCCGCGGTGCCTCCGCGCCGTCATGCCCAGGTTCATGTGCACGTGGGAGCGCAGGGCGCGCGCCACGGTCTCACAGTCGCAGTTCCTCTCCGGTCTCAATACGTTGAGAAGACTAGATCTTGGTGGTATCGATGGAGGCAGTACTGACGATTTCTTCTTGACCTTAGAAGTAAATAGGCTGCGTTATGTAACTGTCGTGGTGGTACCGGCCTAGAATACTACTCCCCCATCTCTTCCCGCGGGTGCCGTAAGAGTCGGCTAAAGGATCACGTACCAAGATGGGCAGCAGCGCCTTCTGAGGGTTACAAAATATACTGCGCTCGTCAATCCGCCTGCCAAGCATGGCGAGTATTGGCAATACCCCCATGGGGGAGGCATATGTTCAGCAGTGGACGTCTTATGGTCCTGACATGATGATGATGTAAGTAACTGCTAGGTAGTGAGTAGTAATGACCATTTCCAATCTCTATCTAGAGATAGAGGCTTTTCAAGCGATGATGATGAAATGATGCCTGGATGGAATCGCCTCGAGTTTGTATTCGGAAGTAAGCTAACATTGTGGTGAAGTCTATATGATGACATAAGGAACTCACTCGGGTAGCGGGAGGTAGTTATATAAAGAATTATCTGAATAAACATACCAATGTGCTTGATTTTTAAACTGGAGAATCAAGAGAATTTTTTATATATTTTATCACACTCAAACCCCCGCACTAGGATTTCCTGTGTCGCGAGAGGCATGGTCACACAATCACAGCACAGGTGAAGGTGAACACCCAAGACCCGGGACAAACATCTAAGTACACTCATCGCAGAAATGTTTGCTCCTGCCGGGATTCAAACCCAGGCTCCCAGAGACACAGAAGTCATGTCAGACCACGGCGCTCTACCTAATTTATATTGTGAGTTTTATTCCAATTGTTACCGTTGTCTCAGTTTTTTACTTAAAGCTGAAGGAGAGATTAAGGTAAAAATCGAAGCTAATTACTCCTGATTGGCGGGTGACACTCGCTACTCCTAAAAAGTATAATATTAGGTGAAGCTTAGCGTTTTAGGTTCTAGGTGTGTCGCATGCAAACATTTGTAATAATTAAAGAATTTACCGTTTTAGGTGTAGTTGTCGACGATGGAATACAATTTTCATGATATTTAGATGTAGATCTTTTTTCCATAGTAGGTATTTAGGTTACGATGGCTATTTACACATGGTCAATGTATCTTATAAGTGTGATCTATATATTTGTGGCATGTTGTACCATCGTTGCGCTACTTCGGGTCATGTCCCATCTTGTAACGGTAACGTGCGTATTGGCTACCTAATAATTAAAATTCATCAACTATAATGGCAATCGTAAAAATGTCTGCGCAGTACTCTATTTAGTTTGTGAACATAACTTTAATATAAAATCCAGAGAGAGCGTAAAATAAATCACCTTATATTATCTTTGGAATCAATAGACATAAATGCATCGGATATCAGATTGAATTTATGAACATGTCCTGATATTTCCATGACGGGACCAGAATAACACCAAGAATGAACGAACTCTACCTAAGCTGGGTCCTTAAGTAGAGTCATTTATATAACGTAAATATTTTTATTTATTTATTAACATTCACACAAGGTCTTGAGCTCCCAAACTAGGCAGAGCCTATGCTATGGTAACCTGATGACTGATATATATACTTATATACACATACACACCCAGACACAGGTCAAACAAACATGTTCATGCACACAAATGTTTGACCTGTCCGGGAATCGAACTCGGGACCAGAGGCTCAGAAGGCAGAGTGCTACCAACTGCGCCAACCGGCCAGACGGTAGGTATTATGTTACGTCAGATGGTTTCCGAAGTGCAATTGGTCCTAAATCATGCCTAATGACTAATTAGAAACATTGCACAAGTAGGTACTTATAGTAAAACTTGAGACACGAGGAGTTAAATGCAACGTTCTTTAATTTCACTAAGTATACCCAAATGCTTGCTACATTTATTCACAAAGCAGGACGTTTATTATTTTATATCTCCCGGATGTAACATTAAATAGTGTGTGGTTCCGACGGGTTTAATCGATTAGTACACGTAGGTAAAGTATGTTAATGTATATTCTACAGTGTACGCCTGTGAAAACCAAAATATTCTGTTCTGAATATGGTTCCATGTTCAGCATTCCGCTATAACAAAGAGTAGGTAGGTAACAAAAACAATTCACTGCCACAGAATAACGGGCTGCTATGGCATCTTTACGTAGTACCTTTCCTTTATTTTGTTTTGTGACATTTTAGATTTTTGTGTTTTTTTGACTATGGCGTAGCACGGTAATACATGAAATATTGGTCGGTAAGATATGTGCCAATATGCAGCGAAGCTTTATAAGAAGTAAGCTTGAGTCATGGCTAACTCTATAGACACTAGAAAATCTACCATGTTAACTTTCTCATCATACCATAATATATAGGATTTAGGTATGTAGCTTGGTCGTAGATGCCTAAACCTAATACTATTAACCGCACACATAGCTCAGTATGTGGGTGACAAATACTGACTACGATCCAGAGTGGGAACCTGACGAGCTTCGAATTTTGAAGCAAAAATTGGCAAATCTCAAGAATAAAAGTTGCAAGTGTCTCAAGAAACCCGCAGATTACGATACTCCCAAACGAGACGTTTCCTACAATATAAAATATGGAGAGAAAACGACTGACAAAGATTTGCAAGTTGGATCTCAAGGAACAGCTGCATTAGACCAGAGTACTCAAATCAACCTTGCCATCTTCCAACAAGACCGCATACCACACATGGAAACCATAACTAAGAACGTGCTATGCCCGAGCTGTTACGTCAATATGAGCTTGATGTGGGGTGGAGCTCTGAGAATCATAAAAGATGAAGAATCAGAGACGAACTATCAAATGTTCAGCTGCGATAAATCGACGGAGAAATGTGTCGACGCCATCGAAACGACTACTTCTACTGCACTTAGACCGGCAATGAAATGTTCCAATATCACCCTCAATGGTTCCCTCAGCGACAGTGATGTATCGTGGCATCATGAATCGAAGCAGCCTCAAATGAAAGTTACATTCATGGAAGACTCGAGTTATGAGCAAGAGCCATCGAGCCCTACGCCGAGTGCAGCTTGTATTTGTTTAGAAAAATTCATTGACTCCATTAGGCCACCCATTTTGAACTACGGATGGTGATTGGCTACAGAATATATAATACTTTTTCCATGTATTTTCAGATCATTCTGTTCACACAGTATCTTTAATACTCGCAAGGGCAAGTCCTGACTAAAGTTACTACTGGTACTTCATCATAAAGGTACTTCGTGTGAGCCATAAGACGTCCGCTGCTGGACGTAGGCCTCCACCGTTGATCTCTACAAGGACCGGTCGGAAGTGGCCGTAGTCAATTTGTCTGGCCACCTAGTCAGTGGACGTGCTATGCTTCGCTTGCAATGATCATCAGTACTTACTTAGTTGCTAAAACGCTGGACTATGTCGGTGACATTCTTTCTTCTACGGATCTATTTTTGATTTGATCGAAACCTCGATTATAACCATATCTAGTTGTGCGACTTTGAGCTTGCTTACAGAGCGTTGATTTTATAATCCTATGTAGTCATTGTAGTAATATTTTTTTTCAATGAAAATTTAAAGCATACTTCAATAAAATACAAAGTACAATACTATGTCTAAGTATTTCAATGTTAGAGATATGCAATGATATTATATGTTTATATGAGGTAGATGTCGCACAAGCGTGCGGAAACAGGCGGCAAAATTAACTCAATTGTAGTAATTTTCATTGCGACGCGTATTTCAAGCGCAAGTCTAAACATATAGCTATCCTTTTCTATATTATTTGTACCGTATTATCTGTCGCAGTAAGCATGTTTATGTCGTAAAGGAACAAAATCTGAGCACCGCGCAGTATGAATATACGTCATCTTTAGTAAGCCATCATTGGAGATATCAGTATTATAGTAAAAAGCATAATTTGTACAATCGGTGTCTTCGATCAAATAATAATATGCACGGCGTGAACAAGTACCTAAGTAGGTATATAACCGTTTCATGTGCAGATCAATTAGGTGTACGTTCAAGCTCCAGAGGAGCAGAGTGTTCTCTGTGTGTCCCGACGTACAATCCTGGAGTCTTCAAGTCGCGAGTGAATAGGTACCTTCTAGGTTTGCGTGCTAAATACTAGACAACGTCATCACTTAACATCAGGTGAGACAGTTGTCAAACGCAAACTTATATTGAAAAAAAATAAAAAACGGCGTTCTACGGCTGAATTGGAGATGACGACGATGATGACGTACGTAGGCTGGATACTTAGTTGTAAACCGGCTGTGTACATAAATGAGTGACGCAGTACTATGAACCAATATTATCGAACAGATGTTTGTTGCGACGCGTGAGTGAAATTCTTATGATAGCATTCCAAGTACCTAAGTACAAGGTAAGGTTAAACGCCCCAAAATGTTTTTCACGTATAAAATGAGGCTACATGGGTGCGCCAAACATGAAAAGAAGAAAATGCTATGTTCACAATATTGTTATCTTTAGGTCGGTTTCAATACATTTCAAACTTGCAAGTTGGCAAAAGTAGGTACTTAGGTATAAGTAATAAAAAAATAACGTTATTTAATGTACCACGGAATGCCGTATTGTTAGATAATATTTTATGAACACAACTTCAATAAACATGCATAATAAAAAAATATTTAAAGTATAACTAAATAGTAAGTAGATACGCTGACGCGAACAAGACTTCGCGAAACCGTATGTTAACAAAAACCTACAATGGGCACTATTGCGAGACTCCGAATTATCCAAAGAAAAGTGACCTATAGTGTATAAGTGTACCTACTCGTACACCTAGTCAGCAATACTTGATGGTAAACGGGAAATCAGCGCTACTGTGAACAATTTTGTTCATTTCCATGGATTTGGATTTTCTTTCAATTGTCCACATTAAAACTAATACTGAATTATAACTTTTATAGAAATGAGACTGTTTTTAGTATCAAAAATCTTATATAACTAATATAATATATAATATTATTTATAAATAATATTATATATTAATATAATATACATAATATATATTAATATAATACAATACCATCGATTTGTACTTAGCACGTTGTAATTTGGACATAAGCTAACGAATTAAACATACATATCCTATAAATGTGGACCTAGACAACGTCATCACACATCAGGTGAGACAGTTGTCAAACGCAAACCTATAATATGTAAAAAAAAAGAAAAAAAAAAATGTAAGTGATGTTGCGGTCTACAATGGACCTTGCTTGACTAGAAAATACATACCTACCTACTCACTCATGACTTGAAGAAATGCAGAGATTTAAAATTTTGCAATTAGGTTTATGAGTCTATTTAAATTTTACAAATGTCGCTTTTTAATGGCTAAGTTTAGAATGACTGACCGAGTTACGCAACCACAGTCAAAAATTGTGGTTCAAGGTAATTAGTATATTCATTCAGAATTGTTGAAGATGAAGAAAAGATTATGAAAACACCTACGGCCGATGCGGTCAAAAGAAACAAGAACAAATGGACAAGCAATTCCTGCAAGGTGTACCGAAGTATACGGTAGAACTTCTTTATGGCCCCTTCCAACCTTCTCTCATAGAAACCTATAAATGCTGGCATGTAGGCAAACTGCCGTCAGTTGCTGGCATGTAGGCAAACTGCCGTCAGTTGATGGCAGTAGGCAAACTGCCGTCAGTTGATGGCAGTAGGCATACAGCCGTCAGTTGATGGCAGTAGGCAAACTGCCGTCAGATGATGTTTGCAAAATAAAATGACATAAATAACGTGTTGAAAACGACCAGGTTTTCTTATTTTATTTTCTGTAACACTATCGGAGGCAGAAAATATACAAATCGCTCTGTGCGATTATAAAATCGACTAAAACACTATAACTTATGTAAATGAAAGTATTCAAATGTGTCAGCTTTTGGCAAGTGTTTTCGGTAGAGGCGTGGTATTCTGGCTTTTCGCTGGTAGTGTAGTGCATAGACGCTGTGGTACCAAACGACATCGAATCTTTAATATAGGTATCGCTACTGTCCGATGGAGAAAGGTATCTTTCTAAGGACAGTCTTCGACTCGAGTAACGACAATAACTGTCGAGGTCGGTAATTACGCGTCGTCACCGTGTCAGCAGCAAAGTCCTAACTAACACCCTCGCGGTGTCATAATCATACCAATACTTAACAGTGAATATATTTTCATTTTTTTATGGTTTTTCAGTAAATACTTGCCAGTATTTAGTGAAAAATGGAAGTAGCAATAAAGATTTTCAGAAATAAATAAAAACATTGTTTAAAGTACGTATAATTTAAAAAGAAACAAAATAACTTGCCTTATGCATATTTTAACAACGAGCAATTAGAATTACCAGTACCTAAGCGTAATTAGGTATGGACTTGGTTCATTTTTAGGTACATACCTACTCGATTACTTATATAGCTTACATACTTTATGTACCCGCAATTGTATTAAATTTACTAACACTTTATACATAACACAAGAAAACGGCACAATTTTTGGATTAGTTACGCGCTGTTACGATGTAAGTACCTACGCACCTTAACAATTTTTTGGAGTGAAATCCTTAATTCTAAGCATATACTTTGCGTTTTATTCCGTTCCGTTTATTTATAACGGAATCATTTGCTTATTGTCGTTTATTTGTAATATCTCAGCCCTCTTAGGGCGCGTTGTCGTACCTAATAGTGAACTCAATCGAAGCATTAAGCTTACTGGACGCGGTGGGCGTCTGTATCTCGCATCCCCCCATCATTGGAGGTCAGAGCACGTAAACAACCTCAACTTTTTCAGAAATAAAAAATAGATATGAAGCGCCAACCTCTATATCGCGAACTTTGTTTCTTTGCATATTTTGATGCACACGAGTGATGAATGTTAGCGACGCGCGTACGGCGCATTCGTCAGGTCTGGACACAGCCTTACAAAGCACAACTTTTCGATGTAGAGATGAATCGGTAACAGCAGCGCACACGAAGCCCGTACGTAGTGAATATTATTCACATCTACGCAAACGGGTGCAAATTACTTAGCCGCGTAATGTTTTATGAATCTCGCCGATGGGTCCGATACTTGCACCCATTTAGGCATCCAATAATAAGGAGTAAAGTTATGCTGTCCTGGATAGGATTTTTCAAACACATGTCGGTAGTATTTTGCTTCAGCAGTTGGGGGTTGTACGCCGGGATACTGTGTATCATCCTCGGGAAACCTTTCCGCAATTACTTCTGCAATAGTGGTAAATAAGGACTTTTTCACAGATGCAACACCGTCGCTAAAAGCTTCCTTTTGTCGCCATAGAATTGAATCTGGCAGCAAACCGCTTTTCGCAAAGCTACTCCGCAGCAAATGTTTTTCTACGCCGTTCTGAGGTTGACGCATTTTTTTGTCCATTGCAAGGTAATGGTGTGTGAATTGAATATCTAGGAATGGCACACGAAGCTCTAAACTGAAAGCACTTGTTGTGCGATCAGCTCTTAGTCCATCATATAAATAAATTTCCGAGAGAAGACGTTTGCTTTCTTCGTCCGCGGCAATCTCAGATGGGGCGTCTCTGAAGTAAATATATCCTTGTGCCAATTCATCAGCTCCTTCTCCGCTAAAAATAACCGTTGTGTCTGTGTTCTCCTTTATGTATTTAGCCAAGAGATACATCGGCAGACTGGCACGTATGGTTGTTATGTCATACGATTCTAAATGATATATAACATTGTCTAACGCTTCTTTTACATCATTTTCTTCAAATTTGACGGCGTGGTGTTCGGTGCCGAGGAAATCGGCAACAGTCTGAGCTGCGGCCAAATCTGGAGATTCACCCATACCGATGGCGAATGTTTGTATTTTGTAAGGTAACTTCTGTTCCTTAGCGAGTTTAACCACAAGTGCAGCAATAAGAGACGAATCTAGCCCTCCACTGAGAAGACAACCGATCCGCCGATCAGACATGAGTCTCTTTCGACACGCAGCTTCTAACAAATGAGCAATTTTTTCTGTTGCATTCATTTCACTCAATACTTTTTCAGCAACGAATGGAATAAACCTTGGTGCATTTCCGGGAACAAAATACTGCTCTGTGAAATCAACTTTGACTTTTCCGTCGTCTAGTAAACTCCATACCTGTAAATGCCCAGGTGGAAATTGGCCTAAAGTGGAGTTTTTGCTCGCGGTTTGTTTAAGCCCGATCAAACCTTTAGCTTCAGAACATATACCCATAACACCGTTATTTTCGTCATTGAGAATGTAAAGTGGGCGAACTCCGTAGGGGTCCCGTGCGATGCACACTTTTTTCCTATCTCCATCGACTAAGCAGAATGCAAAAACACCATCAAGATTTTTCACGGCTTCTGAGATTCCCATTTGATGATAAGCGTGAATTATTACCTCTACGTCGCATTTGGTTTCGTATTCGTAGCTCCGTTCAGCTTGGAGGCGTTTGCAGTTATAGATCTCTCCGTTGCAGATGAGATTCGTTCGAGGGTAGCAGTGAAGACGCATAGGTTGCATTCCATGAAGACTGTCGACAATGGACAGTCGCTGGAAACCGAAGAGGGTAAGTGGTTCTCGTGCGTCGTTCTCTATTCGCCAAGCATCTGGGCCACGATGTTTTATACTTGAGAAACATTTTATACATGTAGCAGACAAGCCCCCGTCTACGCCAAATGTTGCCCAAATGCCGCACATTATCTGAAACAGATATAATGATATTTATAGTGAATCTCTTTGGCTCATAAAATAGCTACCTATTACTATGCGTACAGCATATCATACGCTACAGCGTATGAAAAAAAAAGTTACCTATTACTATGCGTACACGCATAGTAATAGGTAACTTTTTTTTTATCTTTGTCTGTCTCACTGCTTATCTTTAATTTAAAAGAGAGGAGGATTAAAGGCTGCAATTAAAATATCGTAGTGCATGTTTTAACAAATGGTAAAAAATAACAAAATTAGTGTTACCATATAGGTACCACGTCCTTTACGTGTTGTAAAGTTTGTACTCATGCAATTTTATATGGGATTTGCATATCCACATTATTACAACCTCCATAATTATTAACGACATTTTTAGGTTGTTGTGACGTGTTCAACGATAGCTTAAGTTTATGGGATAAGAATACTTTCAATTTATTTCTTCAGGCAATTATTTAATAAGACAGACATTATTACATAATTATTAACTACTTACGTCAATATTGAACAGTTTAGAGTGATTTAGTTCCTGAATGAGCTTCCGAACCAGAATACAATCAAGTTTGTCAGCTATGGACTTTAGGATGATGTTATCTACCGCTTGAGCGAAATCAGAACAAAGCTATATTTTTGCGTCATACGAGTGACTACGAGCCTCCGTGAGAATAGTTATAGCTATATAGTATACAAATGAATTATTTACTTACATAGTTTTTTACCGGACAAGTCCTGGCAATATTATTTAAAAGTAGGTGCCTATGGGTGATTTCATGGTAATGTATGATACCTATATAACATACTAGTAGCGCCCCGCGTGGATTATGGTTTTCCGCTACATCAATTATTCCACGGGAATCATACATTTTACCGCGATAAAAAGTAGCCTATGTGCTATTCCAGACTAATCTATATCAATGTATAAAACACGGGAGTTACTCACGTAATAAGTCAGAGGGTTCCGAATATAGTTTCAACCACATTCGGTGGTCTTTTTCAAGGAGAATACGGGGCGCTCGCGGACGCGGTCGCGATTCGCCTAGTGTGGTTGAAACTATAGTCGGAACCCTCTGACTTATTACGTGAGTAACTCCCGTGTTTTATACATTGATAATGTCTCAAAACCACGTCAGTTTTAATAACAAAACTAATCTATATCTTTGTCAAATTTCATCCAGATCCCTTTAGAAGTTCTGGCGTGATTGAGTAACAAACATCCATCCATCCAAACTTTCAAATTTATAATATCAGTGGGATAGATGATTAACATAGAGAAATTTTGCCTTTATAGTTTCAGAGGTATAGGAAGAGGACTTAAGCACAAAAAGTATGTAACATAACAGTACCTAAGTCCAGAAAAATATAGTGGTGTGAAATAGGCCTCGATGCAGGAGCATAATTTAAATAATAACTTCGGAGTGTTCTATTTTCCTAATATCATGTTTAATAAACAATCTTTACACAAGTACCTATATATTTCAAAATAAGTAGGTAAGCGGTAAGTTGAAAAGGCATTTAGAAATATAAGTACCTACTATAACCTAGGTAAGTTTATGTAACTAGAATATTTTATTTTTAATATGACATGCAGAAGTAACCACAGGCAGAGATTAGCATTCACGAACAGCGTAATATAATATTATTGCCCACTTATGTCTGAGCATGGAACTCCAAAATTACGCCCTAATTAATCGGGCGACGACCCGCTTTGTCCTTATTAAGCATTTTAGGTAAGTATTCGATTTCCACGAAATCTTGTGTTCGCTGTATAATTATAAGCGTACCTAACTATGAGATACGAACCAGCTGGAGTTTTATATCAATACTTAGGTATATACCTACTTACAGAAACAACGAATAAATTGCATATACTTTAACAAAGTACCTTACATCTGTTATTGGTTACATCTTCAATAAAAATTGTAGCATGCAATAATAGAGCAGGGATCTCAAATGTAACATAGCTATTTGAAGCGGTGATCCCCTAGGGCGGAAGCGCCGCCGTCGGCTGTCAACCGACACGGTCGCTGGCCTGCCTGGGCTGGCTAGCTATCAACCTCAAGAAGTAAATATGTCACCAAACACACAGGGTGTCCAGCAGCAGTCCTTGAGAGCCAGTAGGTAGGTACTAGAATATTTTAGGTCTGGCGTGACCTAAAATATTCTAGTATCTTCGACCACATCTCGTCACTGACTGACTACCTATCGACTGAAATAATGGTCAAACGCTATATTATTATAGTACATGGGCCTGCTAAGTGCAATTTCACCAAAACTTCAAATATGATAAGACATCATCTCCAACATAACAAGTGATGTCCGAAACAATAAGGAACTCAATTAAGCATAGGTACAACTTTTTAATATGAGATACCTACATCGAGTATGGTCTAGGTATTCAGGTAATATAAATTAAATGGATATCTACCACGAATACAAAAATATCTACTTAACTATATAGCTTAAAGACGTAGGTATTTAGGTGTTGCAATGCAACAGGGCAAACTGATTGCATCATCTAACCTTTTAAATTATAAAAACAAGGTACCTAATTATTTCCCGCCTATGCTCAACTTGATGAATCAAACTTTAATTGTAAGGAAAGCTTTGTGGAATAATATCAAATAGGTACCTATTACGAGTATATTATTATTTTCGTACGTAAGCCCAGTATGTCTTTATTTTTATATTCTAAGGTGCCACCGGCTTGCCAGCTCGTCTATATCTTCGCAAAACCTATTTTGATTATTAATACCTACTACCTATTTCGGTTCGGTCACAAAACTACAATAACTATCAACAGTTTCAGCTGTTCTACAAAATGTACATTCACTGAATTTCAATAACAAAACAATGATAATTATATTGTGCTTAAATCTTTAGATTGAAAATTAAACTTTAAAATGTGGGGTTCATAATGTAGATATAAAAATTTGTAGTAAAGCATAGTTATATATATAGCAGATAGCTTAAGTTACATTATTAAATAAAATATGTTCTAACCTAACCCAAAATAATTCACCACCTTGCCAACAGCTGTAAACACTCCGTGCTGCCTGCCTAACAGCCGCACACTCCTCAGTCCTCACAGACCGACCACAGATATTACTACACTCTCCGTGTCCGTTCATTAAAAGTTGGCACTTTCCCTCATGTTATTTTCGCTTGCATGTTATGTTGGCATTATTGATGCAATGTGGCTGCTACGACAGATAAAATAAGGTAGAGTTGTAATTTAAAATAATTGCTAATTTTAAATTAAAATACTTTTCATAGGAGGATAGTTTAAAAAATAAAATACATATATTCTTAATTTATTGACTGAGTGAAGACCTCATCATTATGTACATTATGTTGTATGTTAAAAGTCATTTTGAAATTAAGATGTTGCCTTA
Source organism: Apeira syringaria (assembly GCA_934044485.1). Lineage (NCBI taxonomy): Eukaryota > Metazoa > Arthropoda > Insecta > Lepidoptera > Geometridae > Apeira > Apeira syringaria. The sequence continues at coordinate 10,492,155 of OW203677.1, read as the reverse complement.
TTGTTAATTCCCAATGAATTATAATATTTCCCAATGGTTATTTCTGAATGAAATCGCACTAAACGTGTTTTTAGATTTGTTTTATAATCTAAGAATTAAAATTGGTTTTAGAGGTGGACATACGAAAACACGAAATATATTACACAAAATTGGATTTCGATCCAAGATATATGACCCCATTAAGGCCGCAATACTTGTGTAGTCATGTAGTCATTTTTGGAGGCACAAATACATAAATATCATGAGATACAGTAGAACTAAATCCTGTAGTGTTTCTAAAGAAAACTTAGATTCGTTTTTCTTATACTGTTACCAAATATTAGCAAAGCGTCCTCCTATAATTAATTCAGTAAAGTAGGCGCTTAAAAATTGTGGGAACGTTGAAATAGTGAAGATTTCCCGCACAGCGCATTTTGTTTCATTTATTTATACTTGTGCATCTTAGCTAGGTAGTAAGTAGGTAAACTTTTAATGTTCAATTAAAGGCGAACACCCGAATTTATCTTTATTTTAAAATAGAACCATAGTGATATTTTCATTTAAATTCCCCTCTATAATCTTTACAATAAGACTTGGTAACACTGGCTGGGTAATGCTGTCAAACTCGATTGCAAGTCTAGACTAAAACCAAGACGATCTTTAGTCGATTATGGGTGCGTTCCATAAACTATTACACGTTCTTTGTCGATTATGTGCGTTCCTTTAGCAATAATTCTAAAAAATTGTGTTGTACTTCTTCTTCTGAAAGTTCCACTCCTATCGGAGTATGGACAACATAAGGGTAATTCTAACTTTCGAGGCTGTAGCTCTAAAAATTGATGTGGTACTGTAGCCAAATCTCTCATAGGTTTTTAACCAAGAATGCCGCCTCCAGCCAGCACCTTTTTTCCTTGCAATTTTTCGTTGGATGATGAGGGATAAGGCCGAGGAACGTGTATTTCTCATGACGTGATCGAAGTACAACATCTTTCTGTGATGCTTTTAATAGGTTTCATCTTTCTAAGCTTGTTCAGTACTTCTACATTAGTGATTCGGTCACGCCATGATATTTTCAAGATAGAGGGTAAGTAAATCCACATTTCAAAGGCCTCTAACTTATTTGTCGTGTTTTGTGTGAGAGTCCGTGTTTCTACGCCATATAGAAGTAAATTTTGCTCGATTTGCATTGCCTCGACTCTACCAACACGTTAAGGGTGCTCCCGCACCGAACGATTCACCCGCTACAACGTATAGATGCGTACCTAAAATATACCGATTAAATGGTGATTATAATATATAATCACCATCGTAATAATACTTAATATATAACTTGCTGATTGATATTAAGAAAGTACTAGATACATAATGAACTACCATTCATCAACCTCATGCTTCACCATAAAACTCTGGATACCTTGAGGTTGAGCCCAGCAAACACCCTAAAAACGCAAACATGGCAGGGCAGGAAGTCAGGGAACTCCTAGAATGACTTTAATGACTGCTTCATCATCTTATCGGAATACAAGTTTTATTAACCGCCGCAAGCTTCTATCATCATCGTCATCTCAGCCATAGGACATCCACTGCTGGACATAGGTCTCCCACATTAATTTCCACAAGGACTGGTTGGAACCGGCCCGCATCCAGTCCTTACCTGCAATCTTAGCCAGGTCGTCTGTCCACCCAGTCCGTGGTCTCCATTCGATAACCTTTCGGCCCCAACGGCCATATGTTCAAGCTTCTATAATTAACTATAAAAGCCATCGCCAACGACGCCAACAACGAGTTTCTTGGAAATACACGATTTCAATGTGTCGAAAAACGAATTGCCGTAATACTTGTAATTCTTGGGAAACACTTTTCCCACTACTGATTAATTAAGTTCATGGGTTCGGTTATTTGGCGAATTTAGTGTAGGTACTATATCCGAGCTAACGAGCTTTGCTCTATGTTTTCCCAGATAAGACACGTACCTATATGATATGTTAGCCTACTTAGATGAAACTGATAAGCATACCTACTTTCAGGATATAATAGTACTTCTGAGCTAGCTTGAAGATATCTACTTAGGTAGGTATACAATAATGGCTTGTTTAGTACATTACTATTACCTATGAGATTTTTATTATGTAATTATTTCATTTTTGGTATTTGTCGTTATAATATTAGTTCTTTCTAAATTATACTGCATTTAGGTAATGGAATGGATTTAGGTGAGAAATAGATTGATGCTGAGAATAATAAGAATATAAAATAAATATGTTTATGAAGATAGAATGTGGTACTCAATAGGAATAAATAGTGTTCAGGGCACTATGGCCCAGATCGTATTAAGTTTACGGCGTGGGTAACATGGAATATATGAGTCTTTATTTTGTCACTAACCAAAATAAAGCTCAGTACGCACTAACGCATTAAGTAAGTAAGGTAATTAGTAGAAGTTGAAGCTGTTAATTACAGGAAGGGTAGCTTCCCCCGGGGTGTGGCCATTAGAACACATACGGAGCTAACAGACGACTCACAGTCTTATTTATTTATTTATTACAATAAGTACGGCAGTTACCACTCACACTTATCGTTAGTTTATAACATAATAATTATTTTCACAGTCAAAAATAAATAAATATTTGATTGAAATCATATGTCAGATACAAAAGGAAAATTAAAACTATGCAGATGTCAATAATATTATTACTTATATAAAATTAATTGAAATAAACAAAGTCAAAAAATTATGTCACATTTTTTCGCAAAGAGTGAATAATAGGCGAATCATATTTTGCCATCTGTCACAAAATATGTCACATTCAGTGTTGGCGTCTAGGAATGCGTTGAGAGTAGTCAGTGAGCGACACAAGGGGGAGTTGGCCCGCGCCACGGTGTGGCTGCTGGGAGTAGCAAACAGTCTGTGTCTACGGTCCGACCTGTGCCTCACGTACTTCTCAAGTACATACTCAGGGCACACAATATGTTATGGAGATAACAGCAGTCAGTGTTGCCTCTTAAGACTTTGCAACATGTAGAAAGCTGATGAAAGTTCCTTCTTACTTCCAGTGAGTTGAAGTTAAGCTGTCCTAGAAGAAACTTAGATGGGTAGAGATTAGGGTAATAGCCATATAGACGTTTGTATAAGTACCGCAAAAAGGCCTTCTGAACTTTTTCCAGCATCAGGTTACATGGTGACCTACCTACATGACTCTACCTATATGAGGCCGCAGATAGAATCACGCTAAATCTAGAATGGTGACTGATGTATTGCACATGGACATTACAATACAATACAACGTTCGCGCCCCAGGTAGGGGTCGATCCAGGGATCAACCTCTTTAAATACGGGTTTTGTTTCTGATAAAAGTTTCGGGGCAATATCTTTACAGGTTCCTTTTAACGCAGAATCTTATTTATTTTTCTCAAAAAATCTTAGATAATTAACAAGTACAGACTTGATATAAGCAGTAATATAACAGAGAGACAACGAAAACTGGTAAAATATGGCATTTTTGATATGTAGCATGTACCTATACTATCAGAAATTAATTGAAACGTGAATTTTTAAAGCTGAAACCTAAATTTTATTTGTTTGTTACAACAGGAAATCACTATTTACAGCAGTTGTGAAACATGAAAAATAAATAATGGTGTCCGTTTCAAGCGCATCCATTGAACAAATGAACAAATTCAATATGGAGGGGCGGAGGTCCCCGGCCCACTAAGGGATACATTCCATCCATCAGCCCGAGCGTAAACATTGTAATCGCGGTTCAGGGGATTGGAACGTTTTACGCTCTATGTATTTTTGAAATTTATTTTATACTTTCAATGGCTTTCTGTTTTATTTGCTATGTCGATCATTTTCACACCCCACCTTTCGTGGATCCCGTAGCGTTCTGTTATAGGAGGGATCAGTAGGCCTAGACAAAGTAACATTCTACAAGCGTTAACGCTAAAGAAAAAAAAAAGTATGAGATTGACACTTCAAAGCGGGATACCACGTGATCGACGATACCAAATATTATTAATCGTTATCTGTTAGAGAGAGAAGCGATGCATCTTGTCTAGGCCCACAAAGACTCTGCAAGCCGTTGGTTGCCATAGCGACAACCAAGTTTGGGATGTACAATGATATTATATGTTTATATGAGGTAGAATATGAGGTAGAAGTCGCACAAGCGCGTGGAAACTGAGGCGGCAAAATTAAGTCAATTGTAGTAATTTTGATTACGACGCGTATTTCAAACGCAAGTCTAAACATATAGCTATCCTTTTCTATATTGTTTGTACCGTATTATCTGTCGCAGTAAGCATGTTTATGTCGTAAAGGAACAACATCTGAGCACCGCGCAGTATGAATATACGTCATCATTAGTAAAACATCATTGAGGATGTAGGTACATACCTTATAACGATTGTCATTTATCATACCTAGACTACTTTTTATCCCGAAATATTTGATGGTTCCTCTGGGTTAAAACAAAAACCTTATATTATTATAATTAATGTGAAAGTAACTGTCTGTTACGCTAACGCGACAAAGTATCACTTAAGTACTAGGTAGAGAGTTTCACTACGCTGACAGAGCTGTTGGCACAAATTATTATAACAGCCCTGAGAATATTAAATTTTGCTACCGTTTGCTACTCAGTGACTTGCTGTAAACCCTAACAAATTACCCCTTCATTAGAAAACCTGTATACTTACGTGCTTAGGTATGCAATGGTTCTACAACATAAAGCGAATCCCGCGACCCGTGCAAATACTATTTATTGTTCTAGCCAGCAGCGGAGTGGCTATGAAAAGATCATCAGGTGAGCCTCGCATTCGTAGGTACTTGGAGCTTCATCATCATCATCTCAGCCATAGGACGTCCACTGCTGGACATAGGCCTCCCCCATTGATTTCTACAAGGACCGGTTGGAAGCGGCCCGCATCCAGCCCTTGCCTGCGATCTTACCCTCGTTTTCAGGCATTGTGGTATTTTGGACGAGAAGACGTCTCGGAGCTTCCTGAACGCTGCCCAGCCGAGTTGGATTCGACGATTGGCCTCTTTCTATAAGTTGGACTTACCTAATTGGACTGTGTGTCCTAGGTATACGTAATGGTCAACAACTTTGAGAATCGAGTTTCCGATTGATACTGGGGCGGGCGCAACATGGGCTTTCGACATAATTTTCGGATTGTCCATGTTCATTTTAAGGCCCACCCTTAGGGAAACTCTGTTGAGGCCTTCGAGCATCGTGCTAAGGTCTTCCAACGATTCTGCCATGATCACAATATCGTCGGCAAACCGAAGGTGAGTGATGTACTCGCCGTTGATGTTGATGCCGAATCCTTGCCATTCCAAGAGCTTGAAGGCGTCTTCCAATGCAGTAAACAGTTTCGGGGAGATAACGTCTCCCTGTCTCACGCCTCCTTGCAATGGAATCGCCTTCGAAATTTGCTCTTGTAGGTACTCGGACCGACATGGTGGCGTTATTGTACAAACACTTCAACACTTCGATATACCGATGGTCAATACGGCACCGCTGGAGAGACTCAAGCACCGCCCACGTCTCGATCGAATCAAAGGCTTTCTCATAGTCCACAAACGCCAAACATAGCGGCAAGTTATACTCTTTGGTCTTCTGTATAACTTGTCGGAGCGTATGGATGTGGTCTATGGTGCTGTAGCCTTTTCGGAAACCGGGAGGGCGCCACCCGAACGCATACAAAAAAATCATTCAAATCGGTCCAGCCGTTTAGGAGGAGTTCAGTGACATTCACTCGTACAGTAGAATTATATATATATAAAGATATGTATATCTACGTTCTGTTGTACTAAAGAGAAAAAATTTGGTAAAAATAACTGTCAATAGCATTCTTTTAAGGGTTGGAGTACAAATTTGATACGCTTTCATATAATTTGCAAGTAAATTTTAAACTTTCGTCACAACATCCGGAATATTCCGCTTGAAGTTACGATATTCTCGGGACGAGTAATTAGAAGATATGAACGAAATTCTGGATAAAAGTGTTGAGAACTTTGTTGGAGCAGCGTTGCAGAATCTCATTACTTCATCTTCCCCGCTAATTTGATTATTAAAAAGTATACACCAGTACTAGGCGAATCGCGACCGCGTCCGCGAGCGCCCCGTATTCTCCTTGAAAAAGATCACCGAATGTGGTTGAAACTATAGTCGGAACCCTCTGACTTATTACGTGAGTAACTCCCGTGTTTTATACATTCATAATGTGTCAAAACCACGTCAGTTTTAATAACAAAATTGCTTATTAAACATACCTAGTAAGTATATGTACATAGTTTTTTATGTATTGTGTACTTTAGCTGCCTACATTGGCTGAAATAGCCAACATTGGCCGAAATAGCCAAAATTGGCTCAAATGGCCAATTTTAAAAAGATTTCCACCAAGATTTAAAATACTAATTAGTGACTAACGGGAAACTCCGCGACGTGTTCTTGTCCGGTATGTTGAAGGCGGCGCAATGCACGAGAACAAAGACCTGACACGTTTGTGTTAGTGTTGACATAAGATATAAGTTATGACGTAAAGATTGTAGAATTCTGTTGAAGAAATACACAATAAAGGACTGCCCACTACCCTGTAGCATACCATGACCGTGCTAGGAACGTAACAACCAAAAAAATATTATTTGTATTGAAAAGTATGAGATTATGCCCACTAGACCGTTCCTTCACCGACCGACACCGTCGCATACCATGAACGGAGCGTCAAGAATTGTCGGCGAGAATATTTTGCCGGTGGCGAAACGGTGAGCACCCGGGTTATAACCGCGTATGATGGCCGTTATAAACGCGTTGCCATTCTTCTCTTTCTACTGGCCATTTTGTTACCGCATCGGTTCAAGTGAGACAAAGACATGCGTACACGATCGATGTAAGATGGACGACGATTCACACGGAATCAGGTGAATTACTACAAAGGCGACAACAGGGACCGCTCGGATTTAGCACTAAGATGATTCGGAGATGATATGCGGTCGCTCCGGTCACCATACGGCTTTGATACGTAATTTATACGCTCTAGTGGGCATAGTAGAGCGTATCGGATTACTTTCCGTGCCCGATACGTTCATAGCACGGTCATGGTATGCTACGGGGTAGTGGGTAGAGTCCTTTAAATTGAGATACTTAGTGTTTATAGTTTTCGTTAACTAAGCCGTCCGCCCGAATGAGAACACGATATAACTAGTGCTTGATACAACATGACGAGCTCTGGTGTAAAGTTTTGTTTATATACTGTATAGATCTAGCGTTCGACCACTATCTCACTTGATGGTCAATGACGATGTGGTCGAAGATGATATCACGCTAGATCTAGAATACTCACTGGCTCTCAAGTACGTACTGCTTAACCTTTGCGAGGATGCTAAGCTTTTCGACCACCAACTAGACATTATATTAAACTCATTACTATGTCAATGAATTCCGTTATTTCACGATTTTTTTCTAAATTATAAGCTTGTCTTTGACCACTGTCTCACCTGATGTTAAGCGACGACGCGGTCTGAGATATAGCAAGCAAGCCTATAGGTATATAAAAATAATAAGAATAGCACTGTGTTAAATTTATTTTCCATGACATTATTATTCAGCAATACGTGTTTTTTGTGTAAGGCCTGGATGCGGGCCACTTCCAAGCGGTCCTTGTGGCAATCAATGTGGGAGGCCTATGTCCAGCTGTAGACGTCCTATGGCTGAGATGATGATCATGATGAATTTGTGTTTTAATTTTTTGATACACCATAACACTACATACACAGTATTTAACTCAAATAAACTTAAAAGTTTTTAAGTAGTGTAAAAGAACTTATACCTTAGAAAAAATACTTATTATACTGAAATACCGTAGAATAAACTCTTTAAAACACATGTAATTATAACTACAGCACCCTAGAGCAAGCATTATACGTCTCGTTAAGAGCTCTTGACGAAGTATTTGTATAGGGATTCCTTTAGTATTCGTAATCCAATTCGAGATCGGTCAAACTGAGCCTGAGTCGTCTTATCAACCTGTGTAAACATTATATATACATATCATTTATTTATGTACCTATGTTATAAATAATTGAGAATAATGTAGGAGGTAGTAAAGGATTATTGTAATGAAGCGTCTCACCGCTGTCTCGCTGGATGGTTAGTGACAATGTGGCCGAAGGCGTAATCACATTAAACCCTCTTATTTTTCATACTTAAGTACCTACACTTCGCTCTCAAAGTCACTTAACCAAATTGTTTTATATACCTATTAAGGAAGCCTGCTTCCTTGTGAACTGCTTGTCGTGAATGCAGGCCCCTACCAACCTACCTCTCTTATTTTACACATTTATAACTCACACACATAATTTATTTATTTCTGTGCAGTACCTGCCTGCTTATACCCCACCTTCCGTATCGGACTCATTCCTAAATATCATAAAATCATCTTTGTTTGTTGACTACACGCTGTCAAAATACACTCCTGAACATCGTTCAACTGCAGGTACATACTTTTATTGTATCCATTGTATATACCTATATGCTATAACAAGCAATAACTAGTAATTAAGTAGGTATAAGTTTATGTATGTAAAAGTTAGAACTTATATATCCAAATTGTTCTATATTTTGTAAATAAGTAGGATACGTTTTTCGTAGGACTGTAAGGAAGAGCCTGTACTCCACGACACAGGTTCAACCTAGTGTGGGGCACAGTGCCCCCCGAGTTTAGTAACTTATATTAATATAAGAATAAGTTAGCTTCGTCTAAACTCGATGTAACCTAGATTTAAGTTTTTCTGTGCCCAAATAAATTATTATTATTATTATTATTACTTAGCAAGATTTACGGGCTGGCTGTCATCGGTTAGAAAATCAAATTTGAAAAGAATCTAATCAAGTTTCAGTAATGAGATTATATGGCGTCTGTCTGACACCGACCAACCTTGGAAATATTATTTGTAGGAATATTTAGGGGCTTTTCCGTCCCTCAGTTCATTTTATTTATTTGATAAAATCAAATGAAATCTATTAAAAAATATATTTATTGTCACTCGCTACAATGTACACATTCATGTGTACATTGTAGCGAGTGACACAGAGCACATATAGAAAGTATAAATATATTGAAAATTTGTCGAATTTTGACGAACATGGATCGTGCTTGTGCAGACAAGGCGACATCCGCGCGGTTTGGAGATCTCCATGGTAATAGAACCGCGCGCCGCACGATTCGCGTGTACGCCATGTCTGAACAAGCACCTTACTGTCGAATTGTATCGTGTCGACGATAGAAACAAACTCGCACTGCTGGTTAGCGATTTCTTTGTTTACAGTACTTACGTGTACAAAGCGGTATCGCTTCGTCTAAATTGAAAAGCCTGTTTTTATAGCCCACGGCTACGCTGACGCTGCCGCTAGCTATTGAAATGGCCGGACATTTATTATTTTCTATTCTGAACACGAAGGAGCATAAACACTTAATGAATATTCTGTCTGAAGATCTGTGCAGATCTGTAGAAACTGCAGCACAATCCGCTTTTAACAAAAAATATTTGAATTTTTATTTTTTATTTTTTTATTGGGAATAGGCAGGCGTTTGACCACTATCTCACCTGATGTTAAGTGATGATGCGGTCTACGATGGAGCACGCCTGCCTAGAAGATACCTATTCACTCGTGATTTGAAGATACCCAGGTCGTATTTTTTCAGAAATACAGAGTTAGGCAATGAGTTCCATTCGTTAGCTGTACGCACTAAGAATGTGGAAGCAAAACGCTTCGTGCGACAAGTTGGAACCACCATGTATGGATGTCGCATTGCCGTCCTTCTGGTCGTCCTAAGATGGAATGGGGATGGCGGAATCAAATTATGCAACTCCAGAGCGCACTCCCCGAAATGTATCCGATAAAAAACCGATAAACTAGCGACATTACGTCGATGCTGCATAAATTGATACAGTTAAATGTTAAATGTATAACAACCTGCAGAGGTATCATTGCATGCAGGAATAAAATTACTATTAGTCCGACGTGGTGTCATTGACAGACATTGTTTAGGAGTTGCAGCAGTTGCATCGTTTTTCGGGCCGCGCTTTCATACTGAAAAAATCATATATAATGCTACTTACAATGTAGACAATGGTTTGGCAACAAATGGCAACTCAACTTACTGACTGCACGACTTTAGCAAATAATTAGTAAACTTGTATTATTCCAGTGCGTTGGTAGGTTTGTATCATTTGCGTCTATAAAAAGATAAGAATCGCTTCTCAAAATAAGGATGTCAAGTTAGTCGATGTTTGCTCGACCGCTGTGAAGTCCCCCGCCCGCTCTTGAACGTATAAAACCTTATGGCGATAGCTATTTTAGCAGTAATATTCGAGACGGAGTACGCATACCAAGTGGCGTTTAGCATTCGTTGTGACGAGAAAACTGATCTATTGCAAAATGAAATTAAGTGCAATATTCTTTGTTGCTTTTATCGTACTGGTTATTATATCAGCAAACACCGAGGCGGGGAAAATTCCTGTGAGAGCCATTCAAAAAGCTGGAAGAGCTATTGTAAGTAATTACAATTGTCTTGGGTGTTATTTCTTTTATAAAACGTCTATAGTCTTTTTATAAAACTTCTTGTTGCTCTTTAGTGTGTACTGTAACTTACCTATATTATGTTACTATATGCATGGACCAATATACTAAATATGTACACCTATATGTACCCATCACTTCTTTTACAGCGGTATAATCAAATTGAACCTCACAGGTTCGTTGTGATGATTCAAAACAATCACAATATATTTCTTTTCTAATAATGAACCACAGCGTGGTGCTGAAGAGGGTTTTCAATTCGACTATATTCTTAAAACTGAAGAGTAGTCTAATAGACTAATAGAAGGAAAGAGACAGACTAATAGAAATGCTACCGGATTCCGTTAAGGGAATCCGGTAGCATTTCTATTAGTCTCAGAATTCCGAATTCCGTTACCCTAAGATTAATAAACTGTATACTCAATATTACTATTATTACTATTACTCTTCATTTTTAACAAAATGATAAAAAAATTCCGATCTTAAGTAGTCATTACTACTAACTACCTACTATTAAATTTCAGCTACCAAGGTAAGTCTCGATGTCTCATTAGGATGTATGTCCACCATAATTATAAGAGGAGATGAACACACAAAATTCTATAAAAATATTTTAAAGCGCCACCACCACATCCAGATATTCCTGTTTTCTCCCCCCCACTCCCCCACTAGAGGACAATAATTTTGCTAATGGATTCCAGGTCCATGACATAATTTTATTATGACCCTGGGAGGTTGCCAGTGCTTTTCGATTGGGTAAAAGGTTTTCGATTTAAAGGTAATACAAAATTGTGTGTGAAAAGCTTTTGGCTACCTCAGAATTTTCGACTGGGTGAATCGATTTTGATCGATTTTGATGACGATTCTTATTATCTGAAAGCTGGTGGTCAAATTTTTTTTAGATTGATTTTTTTTAGATTAGATTGTATGTGTGATTCAGTATAAACGGGTGGTGTCCAAATACAGTTATGTTCATTGCTCTGGATAATTATATTTTTGCAAATCTTGTTTTACAATAATGAAAATACGTACATATTAACTTAAGTTTTTTTTTTTTTACTATTATAAGTTTGCGTTTGACAACTGTCTCACCTGATGTTAAGTGATGACGTTGTCTAGGATTTAGCACGCAAACCTAGAAGGTACCTATTCACTCGTGACTTGAAGACTCCAGGATTGTACATATCGGGAAACACAGACTCGGGCAACGAGTTCCACTCCTTGGCAATACGTATTAAGAAGGTGGAAGCAAAACGCTTCGTGCGTATAGGTGGTATATCTACCATATAGCGATGGCAAATTGCCGTACGTCGAGTCGACCGATGATAGAAAGGGGATAGTGGAATCAGATTATGCAATTCCAGTGCACATTCTCCGAAATGCACCCGATAGAAAACCGATAGGCTTGCTACTCTACGCCGGTGTTCAAGGCTCTGAAGCCTTCGTTCCACCAAAGAGTTGTTAGGTAGGTAATAGCATAGTAACATAGTTAACAAACGGTCAGGATTTTTATTGCAGTACCTATATCCATAATTGTTGATTTTATATGAATATATTTTGTAAAATTCCTACTACCGCTTAGTATCACGTGACATCAGCTGGCTAGTCCGCGTCGCTCTCCACCCGCTCATTCTGACGTCACCACTGTCACCGAAATGCTTGATCGCTCTGCACTCTCTCACACATTCCTAGTTTATTTAATGCAAGGTATGTTTTAAGTTATACAGTAACCCCAATCAGTCGTTCGGTAAGTGGAAGGATTTTTTACGAACTTGCTTGAGTAAACTTGAAATTTTACATTATGCATCAAAAATCATAGATAGAGCCCGTTTATAGCAGCGGTTGAATTTCAATGTTCACTACTGGCTAGCATGTAACGTGACTCCCACGGGCGCCGGCCGTAAGATGCACGGGGGTGCACTTGCACCCCCTTGGTAGGAAATAAAATACAAAGATTTTATATTAATAAGATTCTGTTTGATTGAAACCTGAAGGAGTCAAGGTTGCTCTCCAGTTCATCACTTTGTCAATATGTTCAGTATCCACGCGCCAGCGCCGTCGAAACGGATGGTGTAGGAAAGTCGTTCTAAAGTTCAAAACCGTACATATTGCTCACACTTTGTTGATGTGTGCGGTATCATAGACAAATATATACACAGCATACTTGTATATATTTGTCTATGGTGGTATAATGTTCAGGTGCAGATGCACCTTCCGGAAAGTAATCCTGGCGGTGTCCATGGACTTCAATGTAGAATCTGAAAGGCACAAAAAATATATTAATATAAATTTGACGGTCGTCGTGGCTCAGTGATCAGCGGCACTGACTTTGGATTCGCGACCCCGGGTTCGAATCCCGGCCGGGGCAATCATTTCTGTGATTAGCAAAGATGTTTGTTCTCGGGTCTTGGATGTTTGTGTATTGTGATTGTGTGTGTCTATGCCTTCCGCGATACAGGGTATCCTAGTGCGGCGGTGTGAGTGTTTTTTTTTTTTTTAAAGAAAATATGACCACCAAAACAAGAAGCCTCGATTAAATATTCATATGTCCTCTTTTCCAAGAGCAGAAAGTTATAGCAAACAGAAAGAACGCATCTTGGCCAGAACGATGGAAAGAAAAACAATACGAACAAAATACGCGCACGCTCAAAAATAGCAAAGGAATTGGAACGTTTCAAACCCAATGAAGCTAATAAAGCTTTCCAGCGGGATTAGTGTACTGAGCGAATTATTAACGCTCGTTTTGACCTTTACTATTATTATTTTAAACCGTTGTTTTTATATATTTTTTACTTTATAGATCTAGTTTAGTCGTTTGCACTGTATCACATCACGTCAGGGACGATGTGGTCGAAGATGTAGGCACGCTAGACGTAGAATGTTTACTGGCTCTCAAGGACTGCTGCCTGAAAATACTATTTGGTGACAGTTTTTCGATTTTGGTCGTTCTTTTTTATTTGAACGCTGGTGCTTCCCGTGTGATCCCGTTTAAATTTCATTAAAATCCGTCTAGCGGTTTTTGAATTACTCTCCAATAACTGAAAAGTGCTACGCATACATCGATCATAGTAAGTTGCGAGTGAAGACATCGGTGAACATACACCATGACAAATTGATCCCGAGAGTAGCAAAGGTCACTGAAAAGAGCGAAAAAAAATATTTTACCAAAAAATGGAACCGACCTCAACAATAAATTAATATTCATTTTTCCTTTAAAAAAAAAGACATCATGCGGGTCGAAAAGTGCATGTGAAATAACTTGTCGAAGTCGGTACCATGAGCACAATATTTTGATAATAGTTACTTTTGCACTATCACGGTACCGACTTCAACATTCAAGCCATTTCACACTTTTGAGTGCTCAAGTCGGTTCCATTTTTTTGGTAATTTTTATTCTCTCGCGTTAACGCTTGTAGAATGTTACTTTTTCGGCTACAAATTGTATTCTGCGAATTTTTTATTCATATAAATTGCGTTCATCTTCATTTCGAGAAAACCTGTCATATCCTGTCAGAGAGTACAATAGAAAACGTAAAAGTAAGTACTGTTATAGGCGTTTAATTATGTTTTATACTCTGTCTTGGATGTTATATATTATTTAACGGACCGTTAGCGTTGGAATGTTCCTTAGAATTTTATTTCTTTTGATAGAAGGAAACCTTTCACCCGCAACTATAATGTCGTCGAGATATGAGTAGCACTTTTCAGTTATTGGAGTGTAATTCAAAAACCGCTTGTCCGATTTTGATGAAACTAATAAATGGGATCACACTTTCAAGCACTTTGGAAGCACTAGCTTTCAAATAAAAAAAGAATCATCAAAATCGGTTCACCCAGTCGAAAATTCTGAGGTAAGAAACATAAAAAAAAACATACGGGTCGAATTGAGAACCTCACCCTTATTTTGAAGTCGGTTAAAACATTAAAAAATTTATGAAATTGACACTTTAGAGCGATAGATCACGTGATCAACGAGAACAAATATAAAGCACTAGCGGTCAGGGAAAGAAAATCGATACATCTTGTCTAGGCCCACTCTTCATTATTAGCTAATTATTGCCAGGGCAATAAAGATTATTCGGCGTTTTTTTCGTATCCACACTGGCAATACAATTTTTCCGACCTTGACAATGACATTAATAAATAGTCCCTTGTCGATTCGCGGTTCACTGGCGTGCATCGTTTTCGATGCGCCGGCGCATTCGTGTTGCTTTTCAAAACTTTTTCGATGAATTTGCAATAAATCCAGTGCTGCAAACCTAAAATTTCCGATTGTTCCTGTTCGGATGCCTTTTACCAGTTAGCCATAGCTAGAAGCCCAACCTAGAAGTAAAAAAAGCGCTTAGTATGTTTCTAGGGCTCCCGTAGGATAGGTCTAAAGATACATTTCTCGACGTGTATAAATTATAGTCCATTCAATCATAAATTAAACTACACAATCCAAAATTAAATACCTACATAAATTACATTTAATCACAGCCTGTAATACTTGTGCTTTTCTTACTATCTAAATGAGTCTTCTATTATGTGTGGATCTCTGTTTTGTTTGTTGTATATTTACGTTCAGAGAACTTATTAACCAATTCATACATTATTTAACTAAAATTACTTTTATATCATGTAAGTAGTAAGTGCTTATGTTTGCTACTTGTAGGCTGGAATGACTTGGAAGTTTTGAAACCCTGAGAGCGAGATTCAGAGATCCACCGATTAATAGACGACTAATGGTAACGCTGGGGTTGCGCTCCACCGCTTGTTAATAAAAGCGTTTTATGGTATCTTCCAGTATCAGAATCCTGCCAGAAGCCTCTCAATAATCATCGTGCAGATATTTATTCCAACTATAAGCTGGCCGATGAGAGATTGAGCATTTCTAAGACCTCATTGACATGTTGAAATTAATAGTAGGTAATTCATAAAATCCCAATATCGCTTGAGAGTAACGAGCGAGAAACGAGCTATTTGGCAAGCTATCCACTTTGATAACCTGATTGTGCTGCATGAGGTACCTGCTTCTCAGTCTTTTACCTACCCTTCAGCGTTATGCTTCCACTTTCTTAATGCGTACTGCCAAGGAATGGAACTCGTTGCCCGAGTCTGTGTTTCCCGATATGTACAATCCTGGAGTCTCCAAGTCGCGAGTGAATAGGTACCTTCTAGGTTTGCGTGCTAAATCCTAGACAACGTCATCACTTAACATCAGGTGAGACAGTTGTCAAACGCAAACTTATAATATATTAAAAAAAAAAAAAAAAAACCTCCCCGGGAAGGTAGGTGCCCGATCCGCTGGTTCCACCAAATCCACACCACACTCAACACCAACGTCTGCGATGCCATTCCAATAACTGAAACCCTGAGGAGATGGAGAAACATCATGAAGAAGTTTTTCCATGAAAATCTCACGCATCCAGCATTTTTAAACATCGAGTAAAGTAGGAGATTTACCTAAGTAACTATCTTATTTCACAATTATCAGAATAAACTGCCTTTATATACTTAATGTTTTCTGAGTGGAAATTCTCGTGAGTTTGACACATTATTTTAAAGATGCTTTACTAGGTTCTACCTATGTTACTACGAAACCTAGGTGGAAACTTCGACTATAAACGTGAGTAAAGCCGGATAATACATCTATATAGATAATTAATTCTCTTCTTGTGTAATAAATAGGTACATCAGTCCTTATGGCGTAAGCTGGACCCTGGAGCCTTGGGCGGCGAATTTGACTCGAATTTTAATTTGTCGTAAATAAATAGCACAATTATGTGAGTAACTAAATATTAGTTGCCTTGGTGGTACCGGCCTAGAATTGTACCCCCCCATCTCTTCCCGCGGGTGCCGTAAGAGTCGGCTAAGGGATCACGTACCAAAAGGTGGACAGCAGCGCCTTCTGAGGATCGGAAATCAGGCTGCGCTCTCCAACCCGCCCGCCAAGCTTGGCGAGTATTGGCAAAACCCCCCTAAATGGAAGAGGCATATGTTCAGCAGTGGACGTCTTATGGCCGAAAGATAGAAATGTTAGTAGGTTCATTGACATAAGTAATATGTAATCACCATTTAAATATGTTTGTATTAGATGCGACACGTGTTTGGGTTGTGTGGCGCAGCGGGAACAAAAGAGGGATCCTGTATGGGCGTACCCCCCGGGGAGGCATTGAGGAGGTACCTACGGCAGGGAGAGCAAATATTCAGCTTTGGTCAATATTCGTGGGCACAGGGCGCTTATAATATAAACATTTAGGACCATATAATATGTTAAGCTACATACATACTTTCCCGTATGGGGAAGGCAGAGACCACAGCCCTAATATATGTTAAACGAATTGAGAACCTCCTCCTTTTTTGAAATCGGCTAATAATCTTTACCCCTGCGATGTCGTATATTTACCTCGAGGCTAGAATTAGCTCAGGACTTTTCCAATAGTTGTTGGAATCGCATGGTAATGTTTCATCAGTTACCTTTGTTACCTTTCATGTTGACGGCAATGATATTATATGTTTATATGAGGTAGATGTCGCACAAGCGCGCGGAAACTGAGGCGGCAAAATTAAGTCAATTGTAGTAATTTTGATTACGACTCGTATTTCAAGCGCAAGTCTAAACATATAGCTATCCTTTTCTATATTATTTGTACCGTATTATCTGTCGCAGTCAGCATGTTTATGTCGTAAAGGAACAAAATCTGAGCACCGCGCAGTATGAATATACGTCATCTTTAGTAAAACATCATTGATAAAAACGGCAAAATATAACACGTCTGTTGTATGGGAGCCTCCCTTATTATTTGATTATATTTGTATATAATTATACATTTGTGTATCTATATTTGTTTTATTTTAATTTTATTATTTATTTTAGAAATGTACAATATATAATGTAAACTCTAAGGCTTTCACGGCCGGCGTTGCATGTTGTATGTATTGCTTCCGGGCTGTTTGGCCGTGGTCTATGTGAAACTTTTGTTCCGTGGTCTATGTGGAACAAAAGTTTCACATAGACCACGGCCAAACAGCCCGGAAGCAATACATGCAACATACAATATATATCTAATTAATATTCTGTGAGTATTTCAAGCGTGTACCTGTTGCCGTTATCAATATCGTGCAAAAACGAGCAAAAAAATCACGTTTGTTGTATGGTATGTTATAGTAGCAATAGAAATACATCCTCAATGAAACGAGTGATGAAAAAAAAAAATCAAGACTGATGGTGAGAGACGGACGGACGGACAGCGGAATTCAGTTAGGAGTCGGTTCAGTCCAGAAAATACGATAAAATAACTAAGATTTCTTGAATTGACGGTCCTGTGGCGCAGTGGTTTGTGTCATCGACATGAATTCTGTGTCTCCGGGACCCTGGGTTCGAATCCCGGCAGGGGCAAACATTCGTGCGATGAGTGTAGATGTTTGTCCCGGGTCTTGGATGTTTGTGTGCTGTGATTGTGTGTGTCCATGCCTCCCGCGATACAGGGAATCCTAGTGCGGGGGTCTAAGTGTGATGGGGGAAAAAAAAAAATCCTTCTTTGATCTCCGAATAAAACGTTAGGAACAATTGATGATTCATAACATTTCGCTATTCTTTCAGGTCAAAGGCCTCCGCGCGATAAACGTCGCAAGCACCGTGGATGACATAGCAAAAGCATTACGTCGGCCCAAACCTAAGAAGAAAAAGAAGAAACATTAACTTTAACTCAGCACTTCCCTTTCCATTGTTGTTATATTGTTTAACCAACTTCAAAAAAGGAGGAGGTTCTCGCTTCGAACCGTTTGTTTATATTTTTTTCATGTTTATTACCTCAGAACTTTTGATGATTAGTTTTTTATTTGAAAGCTGAAGCTTCTCGTGTTGTCCCATTTAAATTTCATCAAAATCGGACTAGCGGTTTTTGAGTAACACTACAATAATTGAAAAATGCTACTCGTACCTCGATGATATTATAGTTGCGGGTGATGACATCGGTGAACATACACAATGACAATTGATCCTGTGATTAGCAAAGGTCATTGAAAATGGTGAAAAATTTTTACCAAAAAATGTAACCGACTTCGACACTCAAAAAGTGTCAAATAACTCGTCGGAGTCGGTACCGTGAGCACAATATTTTGATAATCGTTTTTTTCCATTTGCACTATCACGGTACCGACTTCTACTATATATATAATACTATTGAGTGTTGAAGTCGGTTCCATTTTTTGGTACAATTTTTTTGAAGTGATAACGTTTTATAAATTAATGAATACCAGCAACACTCATGAAAAATAGTAACGTTCCACCTGAGTTTTGTATTACATAAAATAATCAAAGTCGAAGTCGAAGTCATAAATGATTATGACGTTATCACGTAAATCTATCGTCCGTAAACCGACTTTACAGACAACCAATTTTTTTTTGATCATGGCAACGGATATACTATGCATTATACTATGAAAAAAAAATGATTAATCAAGGCCGATAAAAATTACCGATTGTATGAATAAGTACCAATAAAACCGATTTGTTTCACGGAAACATAAATACGAAGACGACAAAAATACTGAAACTATAACAACAGTCTAGAAGCATGGGCCAGTATGTCGCTTATAGGGCTTTCATCGGGCTAGTCTAAAATGAAACTTCATCGATCCAAGTCATTTGCCTAGCTGTTTGATCAAATGGCTGAAATCATTCAGGCCCCTTGTTGAACGGCGCTGTTTAGTAAACAGGCGAAGCTAGTGTTAATTGAACGGCTGATTAGCTAGTTGGCTGCGACACATACACTACCTAAGAGATGTAATTAATGATTTACAATGTGCTTTTGTGATCAACTGTTTGAAACATCGCTGCCTCGTGGGGAACAAAATGATATAAAATAGGTATTTCAATAAATTCAACGACTTCCATGCGTGTCAATTTAGACCACGCTCTCTCGAGAATATCGATATTGTTTGTGGCAGCCTAAGCACTATTCAACTTGTTCAAACGTAGGTATCTGCTATACCTGTATGGCACTACAGGACACAACTATATTTTGTTTATGGTAGCCAATGATTTTATATGAACATCATTGATGGTAGTTGGTGTTTTGAATGTCAGGAATAAATGCGTTTTCTTGTTATCTTTTCCAACAATAAATAGCACTGGCAGGCATCCGGAAATGGCGCGAACTTCAACCTAACAAAGGGTGTATGGTTCGCTGCATTAGTATCATGTTACTAACGTGAACTAAGTACCGCTGGTTAGCTACTACGTCAACATTTGTGAAGGAAAAACGTTTGACGTCTATGGGACTGCTATTATAGGTTAGTTGGATGGCAAAGCGACAGGACGGTATTCTGTAGTTGTAGGGTTCAAATCAGAGCCAAAATTTTACCACAACAATTTGACCGTGTATATATATTTTTTTAATTTCTATGTCTGTTCGCGGATAACTTCGTCGTGTATGAACCGATTTTGATAATTTGGTGATGTTTTTTTTTGTTTAATAGAGTATACTTCCGTGGTAGTCCCATTTAAATTTGATCAAAATCGGACAAGTGGTTTTGAGGCATCGATAGCTTGTAGTAGCTGTTCTGATGTGTACATTTTCTGATACGAATTATTTGCATTGAAAATTTGTTAAAAAAATAGGTTGATTGTTAAGTGATATTAAATTATAAAATGTCCTTACTCCCTCATTTCTTTATACCGCGCATTAGGTTATGTAAGTTTTAGTTAAGTAACATAATATCCTGGCTTTTCTTTGTATCTGTTCTATGTTGTTTTAATAATATATTTATTAAGTTAGGTATGTCTTCATCTGGCATGTGTTACCCAGAAGGTTATCTGGAAGGGAAAGCCTGAGTATTTGTTTGAAAAATTTACATGGGTCCAAGATGCACATGACCGGAATACTCGCGCTAAGCATCATAATAATCTTACGATACCAAAACACAAAACGGAGGGTTTTAAGGGCAGCTTTAAGTATCGCGCGACAAAGATTTGGAATGACCTCCCGCCACCTTTGAGGAAAAAAGTTAGTGCACAAACGTTTAAATTACGACTGAAAACTAGTTTGTTGGTTCGACAAAAGCACAACTATGAAGCCACCTGTAAAACCCGTAAATTAGTGGGACTGGAGTAAAAAAAAAAAACATTCATGCGTATAAAAGAGTCCATACCTGATACACACATTCCCTTATACACAAAACACACATACATTAACTTCACACATTATACACAATTATATACTCCCAAATTGCACATAAACCCTAATATAAGTGTCGCTATATAACCCAAGTAAGTGAACTGAAATTTGTAGCATATTTTTTATGTTCTCGTTTTTTTTTTTTTTTTACCTTAGCTAATTTAATTCGGCGGAAATCTTAGTCCGAGAAAAAGGGGTAGACTGAAAAACAGCGTTTCGTTTGCTACATTGTAAATGAAACACAAGCTGAGTCTATCCCTATTGCTCTATAATTACTCAAGTTAATGTGTCAGTGTTTAAACTAAGTAGAATATTAGTTAAGTAGGATATTTTTAATAGTGTTTATTTATCTAGGTCTACTGTAGTTCTTTAGTATGCTTGAGCAATAAATGGATGTTTTATTTTATTTATTTATGTGATAGTCAAGATGGTCGTTGCATATTATGATGTATTGCTTGATTTTTTTTTTTTTTTTTTTTATATATTATAAGTTTGCGTTTGACAACTGTCTCATATATATACTTGATTATAGGAAGTAGTAGCTTAGCAGCCGTAACACAGGTGACCCTAGCACGGCTGCTAAAGGCCTTTTATATTGTATTCACATACATAATTATGTATACATGGTTAATCACTTGTTTTAGCTAGCTATCATGTATTGAAAGTGTTTTGTGCCAATAAATATATTTGTATTTGTATTTGTTGAGTTACACTCCAATAACTGTAAAGTTCTACGCGTACCTCGACGATATTATAGTTGCGGTTGAAGACATCGGAGAACACAATTGATCCCGTGATTAGCAAAAGTCACTGTGGGGAGAAAAACATTTTTTACCAAAAAATGGTACCGACCGACTTTAACGCCCAAAAGTGTGAAATAGCCTTGTCGTAGTCGGTACCATGAGCACAATATTGTGGTGATAGTTACTTATGTGACCTATCATGGTACCGACTTCGACAAGTTATTTCATACTTTTGAGTGTTGACGTCGGTTCCATTTTTTGGTAATTTTTATTATACAGTCGGATGTTATTCCGTTGTGCGGATTGCCTTTCAACAGGTCGTTGTGAAATCAATGAAGGGGCATATTATGTCCAGCTGTGGACTCTCTATGGCTAAGATACCGATCGAACTTATGGCAAGATAAGAATAATAACTACCGACAATTGTGCGCCAATTGCTGTCATATGCGCATTTTTGATACACATGCATTGCACAGCAATTTAAAACTTATGCTAATTCACTTTTTCGCACTAATATTATAAATGTCAAAGTTTGGATGGATGGATGAATTGATGTTTGTTACTCAATCACGCCAGAACGGATGAACGGGTCTGGATGAAATTTGGCACTGAGATAGATTATAGTTTGGAATAGCACATAAGCTACTTTTTATCCCGGTAAAACGTAAGATTCCCGCGGAATAATCAATTTAGTGGAAAACCGTAATCCACGCGGGTGAAACCGCGGGGTGCTTCTAGTTGAATAATATTTATGCAAATAACTGTTGTCAGTGAACTAGCTCAGAATGAAGTGTAAACTAAATGAGACTACGAACATAATTTTTAATTTGGCATACAGGCGATTGGAACATTTGGATTAAAGATTTTTGTAAACGGTGATACGCTCAGTACCTTCATTCAGATTGTAATTATTTACAATCTGTGTGGTCCTTACCCTTCATTATATTATAATTTAACAGGTAAGAAGTCGAATTCAATTGACAGGTTGGTTGAGAATTCATAACTCGAAGGTATAATACTGAAATAAAGGTATTAGACAATGAGCTGTTCCGGCGTAAAGTAAAATCGTGGCTGGTCTCCAAAACCTACAATAATATAAAATAATTATTTAATGATTATTCTCGGTGCAACTGTGATTTATGTAATTGCGATTAAGTATACAATTTTTGTATGTGAGTAAGTATGTAAAATTAAGTAGTAGTAAAGTATGTAAAATTTGTAACATTTTTAATATAACATTTGTATATAAAAAATATAATACTTACAGACCACTATTGAATGCTCAAACTGGGCAGGCTGTTGAAACTATTACGCGAAATAAAAGTAAGCAGACATGTCAAGATGTTTATCGTTTTAATATTTTTTGACGTGATAACGTTTTATAAATTGATGAATACCAGCAACACTCATGAAAAATAGTAACGTTCCGCGTAACGTTCCACCTGAGTTTTATCTAGATCTATATAATATAATCAAAGTCAAAGTCAAGGTCAAAGTCAAAGTCAAGGTCAAGGTCAAGGTCAAGGTCAAGGTCAAGGTCAAAGTCAAAGTCAAAGGCGAAGTCGAAGTCGAAGTCAAAGTCATAAATGATTATGCCATTATCACGTAAATCTATCGTCCGTAAACCGACTTTACAGACAACCAATTTTTTTTTTTCAATCATAATTCATGTCACATCACACGTCTAGTCAATCTAGATTCTGTATCAAATTATTAGCATTTGGATCGCTTCCACAGCGAAGCGGCCGCCGTGAACGCACATTATTATGTGCGGCACATAATTTACTGTATTAAATACGCACATAATAATTATTTCGAATATACTTTACTAAAAATAATTGACGCATACGATAGAATATATTCTATCTGAGGTGAGCCAATTATTTTTATCTGACTTCAAAATTAGGAGGAAATTCTCAATTCTATGTTATTGGTATTCTCCCTATGTTTTTTTTATGAGCACAATATTTTGATAATAGTTACTTTTGAATTATCATGGTACCGACTTCAACAAGTTATTTCACACTTTAGAGTGTTGAAGTCATTTCCATTTTTTTGTAAAAAAATTTACTAATACTCTGTTCTACTTTGCTCACCTTCTTGCCCCCTTTTTGATTTGGCCAAATATATTATTAGGTACTTAGTGCGATTACTAGTCATTCCCGTGTCTATAGAGGTTTTAAAGAAACCAAATGGTGATTAGATCCGACCAGGCAATATTGCGAATTCCTCCTAATATTATAAAGCCGAAAGTTTGTGTGTATGTGTGTTACTTTACGACTTCACACTCAAACGGATACATCGATTTCGATGAAATTTGGTATGGATAGCATTTACCCCGGATTAACATATAAGCTTATTTTGACGTGATAACGTTTTATAAATTGATGAATACCAGCAACACTCATGAAAAATAGTAACGTTCCGCGTAACGTTCCACCTGAGTTTTGTATTACGTAAAATAATCAAAGTCAAAGTCAAGGTCAAAGTCAAGGTCAAAGTCAAGGTCAAAGTCGAAGTCGAAGTCAAAGTTATAAATGATTATGACGTTATCACGTAAATCTATCGTCCGTAAACCGACTTTACAGACAACCAATTTTTTTTATCATCACCATGATCCCCGTTTTTCATCACCGCGCGGGCACAACCGCAGGACGTAGCTAGTATATAATAAACTCCGTTAAAAGTTCTGCGAAAGTTTGTGAGTATGGATGTTACTTTATTACTCTTTCATGCAAAAACTACTGAACGGATTAAGATGAAATTTGGAACACAGATGACTTGTTCCCTGGATTATCACATAGACTTATTTTCATTTTCACCATCATCACCGTTTTTCACCACCACGCGGGTAAAACGGATTTGAATGAAATTTGGTATGTAGATACTTTAGGCCCGGGAATAAAATATATGCTACTATCATCATTTTCATCATCATCAATAATCACCACGCAAGTAAAACCGCGGGGCGCAGCTAGTACAAAATATAGTTAACTAGTAGCGTTCCGTGGTTTTACCTGCGTGGGTTACGGTTCTCTCACTATCTAAATTATCCTAAAGAAGCTATATTTTACCGAGATACAAAGTAGCCTACGACTTTTTCCAGGATATAAACTATCTTCACTCTAAAGTTCACGAAAATCCGTTCAGTCATTCCAGCGTGAAGGGGTAACATAGGTTTTCGAATAATTTGCTTATTCCACGGGAACGTCAATTATTTTCGGGAACGAAAGTATTTTTAAATCCAGGGACCAATCTACTTCTATCTATCTCCATACCAAAATTTATCGAAATCGATGCAGATGTTTGAGCGTGAAGAAGTGACAAACATACACACAAACTTTTGGCTTTATAATATTCATCATCATCTCAGCCATAGGACGTCCACAGCTGGACATATGCCTCCCCCATTGATTTCCACAAGGACCTGTTGGAAGCGGCCCGCGTCCAGCCCTTTATAATATTCGTGTGATGTGATGTCATGCAAAATTGATCTCTAGCGACGTCGTTAGCAGAATACAGTTGATCAAACTGAGGATTAATGAAATGTTATTCCGAGTTAATATGTATAACCATATATCTTCAAATAAATAGAGAGATTATTTACCTTTGTTTTTTAGGGCAAATGCCTTTATTAAAATAAAACACTAATAACTAATTACAATACTGCAACTACTACAATAACATTTGAGCAATCCACTAGCTATTGGTAGCCTATAGATAACTCAAATGTTCTAACCCGCTACCGGCCGGCAGCGTGCCCAGAATGCTAACAGCATTGCCACGTTGCATTGCTGATTCGTTGAGCCAAATATGCGCCAGCATTTTGGCCCTGCGTCGCATCGACCAAACGCTGTTTTTATTATTTACCTAGTTGTACATAATAATAAGGAATACCAAAGAAAGAAGGATCGAGACCACTGTAAACATGACTAACCGTCGAGAATATAACACCGAAAATATGAATAGAATGTTACTTTATCCTCAACACAAAAATAGCACAGGAGCGTATAAGTTCGTAGCGATTATAGCTTCTAATTATAGCTTCTAATTTGGTGACATATCTACTAGCTGGCGGACAGACGTACACAATCTCTTGTTAGCACACTTTGTTATTAGCTTCCTGTATAATAATGGGTGTAATGCGCATTTGCGCAACACAACACAAGATTATTTAATAAGTACCTGCGCTTGTAGGCTTCTCTACTTTTTATGTGACGTGTATGTTACTACCAATATACTATGACTATATGTAGTAATAATACCTACTCGTACCTAACAGATCCGTTGAACATGTTTTATCCCCCCCCCCCCCCCCCCCCCCCCCTAAGGGATTAATTTTTCATTTAATATAACGCTTTGCTTAAGATACCTGCACCGATGACAATGCAGTAAATGAAATCAGATAAAAAGCCTGTTTAATGTAAACACGTGAAAAAAGGTAAAAGTAGTAAAAAATAGTACTAGGCGATCCGCGACCGCGTCCGTGAGCGCCCCGTACTCTCCATGAAAAAGGCCACCGAATGTGGTCGAAACTATAGTCGAAACCCTCTGACTTATATATTACGTGAGTGATTCCCGTGTTTTATACATTTATAATGTGTCACAACCACGTCAGTTGTAATCACAAAAATGTTTACTATTATTTACCATTTGTAATAGTTCTCCTTGTTTACTCCTCCGGAAACAAATCGCAAAACAAAAACATAATATCTAAAACGATATTGATATGTAGGAACTGCACAATTGATGAGAAACACATGTTAATATATTACTATATTATCTATTACTAATATATAACTCATTCGGATCAAAGGCTTTTAATAGACACTATATACGATAAAGCGATTGTATTTTTGGTTTAGTATCTTAGTACCTAGATACATAGTATTATTTTAAAACAATATAAATGTCGTCTTAAACGCCATATATTATCTAAACGAATAAGACAAACATTTTTTTATTTTGTCATATTTACTGACACACAACTTTACGTATCGTTAGTGTTTTGTAATAATTGCTATTTTCCAATATGTCACGTATCGCAATATCCCGCTATAAATGCCTACATTATGATTTTGAACTTCTTTCTACAAAATAGGTACAATATTGAAAATTGTGACGCCGAGTGAGAAATTATTGTAAAAACTCGTATTAGGTACTCGTCTCAAAGGAATGAGCGAGAGTCACCATTTTGTCGTACTTGTATTATACGATGTGCACGGGAGATTGAATATTTAAATTAAAGAAGTCTTATACTTACAGAAAAATGAAAATTTGCTACAGAAGTAATTACATTGTGAATGTATTAAACACGGGAGTTACTCACGTAACAAGTCAGAGTGTTCCGACTATAGTTTCGACCATATTCGGTGGTCTTTTTCAAAGAGAATACGGGGCGTTCGCGGACGCGATCGCGGTTCGCCTAGTACCTACCTACTAGGCGTCACTAAGCCACGTCAGTTTTAATACCTAACAAAAAAGAAGTAATACTCTGTCAAATTGTATATAAATGAACGTAAATGATTCGTTATAGTGGGTTAGGATATTTATGTCAATGAAATGTGACCTTAACTACGGTTCTCATGAAAAAAATTACAAAAATGAGATGTATATAGTTCCAGCTTTGGATATGATTCGGCGGAAATGACGACAACAGGGCTTAGACTTCTAGGCTATAGACTATAGAACAAGTAATGACATATCGGGGGACACCAACGGGTGGTAGCCTGACCTAGCATCCAAAAACTCACTTCTACATATATACTGCGAGGCATAAGTTACTTACATCCAGTTTCATGCAATCATGGCAAATCATCAATACGGGTTTTGCCAATGTAAGTCAACTGGTAATCTTCTAGTACGCCTGCCTCACCAAAGGGCTGAAGCCTGTAGAAGTGGAGGGCAGTCGCTGGCGGTTAGCTTGCATAGCACCAAGGGCTCCAATCGGGTTATGACAAGGACCGCTTCCAAGCTATTATGCTTTCTGGCGGGGTATGCAGTGCTCGTTATACTTCATACACGTTGTAATGTGGATAACAATGCTGTCAAATCACAATGCACTCAATGTGCAATATCCCTTGAAAAATACTTCGAATAAGTAAAGTAGGACCTCCCTTGAACAGGTTGGGTCTCTTGACTGAGACTGGGGAAAACTGAGCTGATAGGTTGAAGTCGGTTCCAGTTTTTGGTATATTTTTTTCCATGATTTTCAGAGCACTTTGCTACTCATTACTTCATTGTGTTATGTTCTTCGATATCTTCAACCGCAACTATAATATCGTCGAGGTATGTGTAACACTTTTCAGTTATTGGAGTGTAACTCAAAAACCGCTTGTCCGATTCTAATGAAATTTAAATAGTTTTTTTGAAAAACTGTGTTGCAAACACCAACGCCCTCCTCCTTAATAAAAAAGTACATTTAGTTCCTTACTTGTATCATACTTCACTATTTACTTAAATACTTTTATATAAAATAAAGCGAAAACATATTTAGATATTATTTATCACGATTAAATACATTTAATTTTATTTTAACCAGTCATCTCTTTTTTTTTTTTTTTTTTTTTTTTATATATACGCACTCACATATAGGGTATATGTGAGTGCGTGTGCGCATGTGTGTATGAGTGTGTGAGAGGGTGTGTGTGTGTGTGGAAGGGGGGGGGGGGGTAATGAGTGTATAAGAGTCTTAGTGTATATGTAGCCATATTGTAATAATATTTAATTTTAATTATAATAGTATAATACAGGATGGCAGGCTAGTCACGCTCCCCTCGCAAGATTGGCGGCTGGCTGCTGGTAACTTGGATGGTGGAAGTGAGGCCCACGCATACTTATGTGTCATATTCTGAAAACGTGTAATGTTCAACTAAATCACTTTTAAAATAACAACGCGCTGATCACTTGTTAGGTTTCAAAACGAAGCAAGTGCCTTCAAACTTTATTTAAACATTTAATGGGTTCTTATAAATCCACCGTAACAAATGTCCACATTCTTTTATAAACTTTGGTAACAAATTGTACCTTAAAGAAAAATATTCAACTTTCTGTTGTTGACCTCAACCGTGAGCCGAAACTCTAAAGTTCAAACTTTCAAATGAAGCTTGAACAATGAAGAAATCAGAAAGTATTAACAGCTTTTCTTTATGTAAAACATGCAAAGTAAGTTACCAGCTCCTTTGTTATATAGAGCAACAATATCAAATTGTCAAAAATGACTTGTTACAGCTTACCCTATTATTGTCATGTTATGTATACGCTCTAATTAGTCTTCTTTTGATTTTCCGCCTCCTAGTACCAACCTCATGTTAACTTTAACTATAACAAGCTATTTGTATATTACTAGGAACATTGTTATTCAAATTTCGGTTGATATTTTAATATGGGAGGTTTCACCTATAATTGAATGTGTTCTTAAATTATTCTGTTTATAAATAAATAATTTATTAAATTATTGTATTGTTTTTTATTTTAATTATTCTGTTATTAAATTATTGAATATTGAAAAAAAACACGAACGACAACCGACATCGACGCCAACGCGACCGAGCGACCAAACGAAAGGTTACATGCTGCTACACTATTCATTATCAATGTGCTGATAACGCACTGTAATAAAACAATACTTGCTCCGGTATACAGTATATATATATATATATATATATATATGATTATTTATTAGCACGCTGTGTCTACTTCGAGTAGATCGAGTAGTGTGGGTTTATAAATGTCAATATGTTAAGATTAATAATGTAAATAATGTATGAACCAGTTTTGTAGACCTAGTAAACAAAAAATAAAAAAAATTATGGTCGCCGTGGCGCAGTGGTTAGTGTCAGTGACATGACTTCTGCGTCTCCGGGACCCTGGGTTCGAATCCCGGCAGGGGCAAACATTTGTACGATGAGTGTAGATTGTGCATTTGTGTGTAGATTTGTGATTTGTCCCGGGTCTTGGATGTTTGTTTGCTGTGATTGTGTGTGTCCATGCCTCTAGCTCATTAATTAACTCATTAGCCATACAAATACACGCTTATTATACTAGGAAACGAGACAGCGAAATATTTGGTATACCTGCCTCTGGTACGGCTCCAAAAATATATAACCACTTGCCAGAATCAATATTGAAATCAGAATAAGTAACAATAACAAGACATTCTCATACCAAGTCAATCTATTCCCTTTCAACTTATCATTCACTGGTGCTGTTTTCAAGCTTCCTCTTATATACTGATTCCTTATTTTATCCATCCTAGTCACCTCACACACCATCTCTGCATTCACATCTCTGCCACATGCACTATCCTTTCATTTCAAACTATTTTCACTAAAATCACACTAATATTATAAATGTGAAAGTTTGGATGGATGAATATCCATTCATCCAAGATGAAAGAGTAACATCCATCCATCCATCCGGATGGATGGATGGATGGATGTTACTCTTTCAAGCAAAAACTAATGAACAGATTTGGATTAAATTTGGAATAGAGATAGATTATAGTCTGGAATAGCACATAGGCTACTTTTTATCCCGAAAATAGTAGCTTTTCCCGTGGGATGACCAAATAATTCAAAAATCTCTCTTACTCCTTCACGCTCACGGATGTACCGATTTCGATGAAATTTGGTGTGGAGATACGTTAGAACTTGGAATAACAAATAGACTACTTTTATCTCGGAAAATCATAATTCCCGTGCGATAATTGAGGTAGCGGATAAACCGTAATCCAACGCGGGCCGCTACTAGTATATTATAAATACGAAAGTTTGTATGGATGTCTGTTACTCGTTCACGGGTTCAAAGGGCTGGACGGATTCGGATGTTATTTTTAACTGACTTCAAAAAAAGGTATGTAGATACTTCAGATCCCTGAATAACACTTAAGCTTTCATCATCATCCATCATAACCACGCGGGTAAAACGGCGAGGCGCAGCTAGGAAGTATATACATCCAAGTTTTAACTGAAAATAGATACGGATATGAAAAGGAAAAAGGAACGAATAATCAACCTAATTACAACTCGCGACTCGTGAGTCTGGAATCCATCCGCGCCCCCTGCAGAGCCCCCAGCGCGGCCCCCCGCACCCCAGCTCATCAACAGCGCCTTAATCCGTCCGCTTGTTGGCTATCTGTATCTCAGTGTTTACTTCCGCCACGCTCTAAATTAAATTAATTCTATTTGATTGCATGTAATTAATTTGAATTGAAATAGATAAGTTTGACCAAATGTTTGACATTCAGTAAGACTATAGTCAAATAATA
Organism: Apeira syringaria; assembly: GCA_934044485.1. NCBI lineage: Eukaryota > Metazoa > Arthropoda > Insecta > Lepidoptera > Geometridae > Apeira > Apeira syringaria. The sequence goes on along the minus strand of OW203677.1, from coordinate 10,461,416 downwards.
TTACAGATGAACAATATTAAACTATTCTCAATTTGACTACAAACTTTAACAATTAAGAAAGTGGTGTATATTTATTTATGTTATTTATTTAGTTCATTCATATTGTATATAATTATATAGTTGTTATACAAGTATATTATCTTCACATATTTTGCTAGATCTGTTGGTAACAATGATGTTTTACTAAAACATATAATATCATTGGTTGGTGAGTATTTTGATCATGAATATTTTGTGTGAATGACAAATTCAATAACTCGATTCATAAAATATGATACGCATAAAACGTTACACGGATCTCGGGATAAGCGGTTCATATTTGCGATCAAATATTTGTCAATAAATATATTTTGTATATTTGTATTTAGATATTTACAATTTTGAAATGAACTCCTAGCAACGAAACATGGTCGGTCATGGTATTATTATCGAAATCAATGGTATTTTCGAGGAAATAACATAGAAGATTATTATTAACATTATTAACATAATGTTGTTTCAATCTGGCTCATGTGCAGTCTATCAATTATCTTTTTTTTATGTTACTCTCATACCCCCGCACTAGGATTCCCTGTATCGCGGGAGGCATGGACACACACAATCACAGTACACAAACACCCAAGACCCGGGACAAACATCTACACTCATCGCACAAATGTTTGCCCCTGCCGGGATTCGAGCCCAGAGTCCCGACGACACAGAAGTCAATGTCACTGACCACTGCGCCACGGCGACCGTCCGAACTAACTATTTAAGAATTATTCCTAAGCTGAGAAACTGTAGGTAAATAAATAAATTAGTATCAACGAATGCAGTAAATGCCAAAATCCTAGTTTAACCAACAAAAAGTCTCGTCAGGTTGATTGACCGGCTTTCATTATTATTTGGAATTTTTTTTTTTATTGTGTATCTAGCGTTTGACCACTATCTCACTTGATGGTCAGTGACGATGACGACTTGTGGTCGAAGATGTTATCACGCTAGACCGAGAAAACTCTCTGGCTCTCAAGGACTGCTGCCTGAACACACTATGTGTTTGGTGACAGTTTTTCAAACTTTAGTAGCTAGCCAGGCGGGTACTGGAAAGTACCCTAACACCATGCTTGGGGATTTCATAACGGTGTTACCTTCACCGGAAGCTCAAGCTGTTCTCGGGGATCGAACCAGTGTCCGTCAGTTTGACAGCCGACGTTCCTCCTGCTGAGCTGTCATCGCTTCTATGTATAAGGATATCTACGTATTACCATTTGAAGCCGAAACATTTTTGTGAGAAAGATACAATTTAAACATTGCACTGGAATTCCCTTTAAAATAGAATTTACATTGTATATGTACTCTTTTTTGACGGGTTCTTTTAAGTACGGTTAGCAAAGTGAACCTTCTCAATTTAATATGTTCTAATTTATTAAATAATACGTAATTAAATAAAATAATAGTAAAAACAGTAAAATAATAGTTTTTAAAACAGATCGTGGATGCAGACTACGTTGTTCATAAACGAAATATCAAGACCGACAAACATGCATCTTTTGTAATTGGGATGCCCGAACGCGCCTATTCCAAAGTAACAATGCCCGCTGCATGGCCACAGGGTGTACGGTTTGCGACCTGGTTTTTTCGAGCAAGCACAAACTCGCAACCTGCAATAAAGTAGACGCTTTGGCCGAAATGGTATCGGCGCGGCAACGCGATGACTCACAGTGTCGTGCATCGGCCGGATCGACCCCGCTTTGCACAAGCTTAGCGGCACGAACGCTGTCGCTGCCTTTGGCGCGGGCGTCGAGATTGAACCTCCATGACAAAGAAAATGGTTACGTAAGAATATGTGTACAAAATATGCAATCGTTAAAAAATAAATCAAATAAACTAGAAGTGTTACTACAAAGTACTCTAAAGTGTGAAGTTTTATGCTTGACGGAACACTGGCTCAAGCAACATGAACTCAAATGTATTAATATAGATAAGTTTCAACTCGCTTCGTATTACTGTAGACCTACCATAGCCCATGGGGGCTCATGCATATATGTGAAAAATAATCAATAAATAAAATAAAATTCATTTATTTCAGGTTACTATGACCCATACACATAACCAATTGAATAAAATTAAATTAAATTAGTATTAAATTAAATTACAATAAAGCTAAATTAAATTAATTACAATAAAGCTAAATTAAATTAAATACAATTAAAATTAAAATTAAAATTAATTAGTCAAGAAAATTCAATTCAATACATATTCAACTCAATTAAATTCAATTCAATAGCCCCTGACAAACGGCACTGCTGAAACATGCCTGTTGCAGCAGCGCCGCATGTAGGGGCAGTCCAATCTATCAGCGATCATCGCCAGGAGTGCGTTGGAGCTGGCCCGCACTCTGCGCACCAGGGAGGCGCTCCGCCTGCGCATAGTAGTATAAAAGCAGGCAGTGCGCGCCTCCGCAAACATGCCCGAGGCGCTGCAGAACCGGGGCAGCCCCACCACAATCCTAAACGCATTATTGTAGAGAATGCGGAGGTCGCTGTAGCACTTCTTTGTGTAACGAGCCCACAGGCTGCAGGTGTAGAGCGATGTGCAATAGGCTCTGAATAATGTGACTTTTACTTCCTTTGAACACCTAGCAAACCTGCGGGCTATCATGTTGGCTCGTAATGCAAGTTATATAAACTTAGAATGTTATACACGATTGTCAGTGGAGCAAGTGTGCGAAATATCTGCAGTAGAACTACTCGAAAAAAAAATCACTGTATGTTGCTTATACCGATCGAATCTATGTAAAACGTCAGATTTCTATCCGGTGTTAGAATGTTTGCTCAACAAGCTCATTCTTGAGGGCAAAGATTTTGTAATAGTGGGTGACATAAATATTAACACGAATTGTGTCCGTAATGCCGATTTAAAAAAATTGAACGATATTTTGGCGACTAGCAATCTATGCAATATTGTCGATTTTCCCACAAGGGTTACCGCATCGACGAGTTCCACCTTAGATCACGTGTATATTTGTTGTGAGTCGGCGAGCGAGGCGCACGCATCTCCTGTCCATACTCGACTAAGCGACCACTATGCAGTGCGTGTTAAGGTTCCCTGTGAACAAAGCTGTGGGCTTGCGCCCGCCCGCTTCACAAGGTCATACACTAAGGCGAATACCTACAATTTTGTAACATCACTAGAGAGCGTAGACTGGGCCAAAGTGAACCTGACATACGGCTCGTCTCCGGAAGGTCTCTCTAAAGCCGTTGTAAGTATAATACAAAATAAAATAGATATTTGCTTTCCTTTTAAAAGGTGTGGCGATAAAAATAGCAATGTGACGTGGGTAACGGACGAAATTCAGGCCCTCAACTTTTTACTATCCGATATGCATAACCTTAGTATAAGATTTCCCTCGAATTCTGATTTATTAAATAAAATAAACGAGTTTAACAAAAAATATGAGAATATCCTTGTACGGGAAAAAACTAATTATTATTGCAATATTATCCAAAAATCGTCCAACGTAATAAAAACAATGTGGCAAGTAGTGAGTAAAGAAACGGGTAAATGGAGAAGAAGTCGAGATTATACCGAGTCTCTGACGAAGCCAGATGGGTCTATTTTTCCCAGTAAATTGGACGCCGTCAACGCTATGAATTTGCACTTTGTAAACGCAGCAATGACGTGTGGCGCACCCACCGCGGACATATCCAGTGCAATGCGTGCATTAAGAATGTCGCGCCCACCTCCCGATCGTTCGTTTAGAATTAAATTGTTCACTCCGCTAGAAGTAGCTCGAATCCTCTCTACGGGTGTGGCGCATAAAAAGTCGAAAGATACCTATGACATGTCGATATCACTACTCTATACTGCCAATGAGCCGTTAGCTCACATTCTGTGTAAATTATTTAATGTTTGCACTAGAGAGGCAATATATCCGTCATCCTTTAAACAAGTGAAAGTCTCCCCTCTTTATAAGGGAAAAGGTAAACGCGAAGACATAAATAGTTACAGACCGGTTTCGATTATCCCTGGAATCGCAAAGATTTTTGAGCACGGCTTAAGTTCACGCCTAATTGATTACTTAACCGAGTGTAACTCGCTATCGGAGAGGCAGTATGCATACCGCAGAGGCCGATCCACGACTATACTGGCTCGGGAAATGATCCGACGCATCCTCGAGGCACGTGAAGGTCAGCAGCAGGTTGCTGTGATCTTCTGCGATTTATCGAAAGCCTTTGACGTCGCAGACCACGACGTCTTAAGCGCTAAGTTGAAATACTATGGTATCGAAGGTCCTGTATTAAGTTTGCTTACTAACTTCCTGACAGGTCGACGCCAGGTAGTAGTAGGTGACGGAGGTACAGTCAAATCTAAGTTACTGAAAACCGTTATAGGGGTAGCACAAGGATCATCGCTCTCCAATATAATGTTCTCCCTCCTACTTAATGATTTGCCAGGATATGTACGGAATGGACATGTATTAATGTATGCTGATGATGTCGCAGCGATTGTGACCGCTTCGACTGTTGACCACCTGGAGCAAAGATTAAATGAAGTGGCGAGGCATTTAAGTGACTGGTTCAAAATTAATGGTTTGGTTCTTAATACGAACAAGACGCATTACATGCACTTTGATCTGTCCGGCCATGGTTATAGGGAGCTTGAGATCAAAATGGGAAATACCAGAATAGAACATGTGAAAACGACTTCCTTTTTGGGTTTTCAAATTGACAGCGCACTCACTTGGGAAAACCACATACACTGCTTGTGTGAAAAAATTGGACGAGCCTGCTTCGCTTTGTGGCGCATTTCATCCGTGTTGCCCTGCCACATGGTCCGGAACTGTTACTTTGCATCTGTGCACTCGTTACTTCAGTATGGTGTCGAGCTATGGGGACATGCTTCAGATGCAGAGCGTGTTCTCAGGATGCAAAAGAGAGCTATGCGAGCGCTGGTTCGAGTACCATCGGAGACATCGGTGCAGCCACTGTTCCGGACCATGAATATACTGACCGTCCCAGCCATGGTTTGCTTTCAAGCAGCACTGTATGCCAGAGAACACTCAGAGGAGTACTCCAGGCTTGGTGACGGACACAATTATGGGACGCGGAACGCGCACCGATTGAGGGCAGTGCCGAGACGGCTGACAAAGACGTCGAAACTGGTCCACGTGTTTGCGCCGACCGTTTACAACAGACTGCCGGATGACGTGCGGGACGCAGTCTCAAGGAACAGTTTTATTCGTCGACTAAAAAAATGGCTTGTTGAGCAATCATTTTATAAGCTGGACGATATTAGGGCGATTTCTCTCACTTAGGTGACCTAACATTTTCACCGATAATTTATTTTGTATTTTTATTATTTTTTATGACTAATAGTAAATTTGTGTGCGTACAAACAGTTGTGCGTAATATAATTGTTTATACTTTGATAATATAATTTGTTATAATTATTATATACAATATGTTGCATTCTGTGCAATTATTATTATTATTTTTATTGATGTTGACATGTAACTTATTTGTTATGAATAAATGACTATGACTATGACTATGACTAATATTAGTGGGGAGTAGGATTGATTGATTGACTGATATTGATATTGAATTATATAAAAATTCTTGATGAGCGTGGATGTTTATCTCGGGTGGTGGATGTTCTTGTGGTTGTGAACGTCCAAGCCTGCCGCGACGCGGGTATTACTAGTGGAGGGGTCTGAGTGTGATAAAGAAAGATTTAAAAAGTACAGAACTTCAGACTACGGAAGATATTATTTGCTTTCAATGCTTGATTTTATGTTGATATGCTGAAAAGGCACTTTACCTGGGCTGGTCATTATTAATTATTCCGGTAGCAAGGCCGGCGCGATGTCAATGCGATACGCGGCCGGCTTGGAGTTGGATAAGAACTGGGTGATATTTCAGAAAAATAATCAACAAAGTGATGAAGGACATTGCTCTGCGGCCATACATTGTTCGCCTTAGAACCGATAGCATCGAAAAATTATGTGTTGTATTGTCGATGATCACTAAACTCCCATAAGATCTTATTTTTATTTGATTTTTTGTTATAGTGGACTAGCTGCGGAATAGATATCATAATAATAATAATATATTTCAAAAATAGTATCAGATTTAGAGGTTATAATCGAACCAAATCAATATTAGGTATAGTTTCGTAAGTGTCGTGAGTGCCACTGCCAGGTTATCGTTTGAGCAGCACACAGTTCCGATAATAACAGCCAGGTAAGTCGATTCTGAAAGCAATCGGAGTGTTTTAAAACAACCAAGTCGGAATATTCAATATAGTCCCGAAAGTCACCAAAACACACCGATACAATTGCAAAGAGCAGGCGACGCGGTGAGAGACGTTTTGGCGGTAAAATTATTGCTTCCACCCTAACAGAACATAGACTGTCCACACTACCGTTTAGTAATAGAAAATGAAAGTCTTAATTTATTTTAATATGTAAAACACCTTTTTATTCAATAAATCACTTATAGCTACAGACGTTTAATTCTTCATGAAAATATTTTGTATGAGATGCTTATACATAGTACATTCTGCCAATAAGCTATGTTTAAATTTAGCCGACAACAATACGATCTCGAACATGTAGACTGTTTTGAAGCTATTTGGAGTACCTTGGCACTAACAATTTATTTATAATGAATCAGTGCGCGTACACAGTAAGTTTATTACGTAGTTGATTATTTATGTTGTTTTTTCATAATTTTGATTAAGTAAATCAGTACAATTATGTTTTTCGTTACATGATGATCTAGTTAGTGTTCGCCTCCTATTACAGTTGGTGGTGACAAAAATAATTCTAGATGTTTTGTGATTTATTGCATAACAAAATGCTAGGCGGAATTTACATTCAAATTATTTGAAGGAAAACCTTCGATCACCAGTGGGCTCGGCTCACATGACACCCTAATTAGGGTGCCTTCGCTTGATGCGATCAACTGTAATGTTGATCTATAGTCCTAACAGTTTATTGTTTATACAATTAAAGGTAGATGGAGCTAATAACAACATCCCCTCAGATGTTAAAATGAAGGTATAAATTCGTACCGCCAGTGATGTGCTACCATAACTCAGATGGACAAAGCGACAGGACTGGACGGTATTCTGAGTCGTGGGTTCAAGTCACACAGGCAGTCGAATTTTTCTTTCAAATAATTTGAACATAATTCTAGATGTTTTCAAATATTGTCTGGCTCTCAAGGAGAGCTGTCAGAAGATCCTGGGATACAAAATGAAAATTTAGACACTAATCAGAAAGTTCTATGAACTGCATGAGCATGCTTAGGTTCACAACCAGCTCAAGTCTGAGTGGGATCTGAGCCGATCTGAATGCTTTTAAATCTTTGAAATGATATTGTCTTTATAAACAATCACCATGTTATATGTAGTCTTACATTATATTTAACAGGTATATACACTCTTCACACGCGCTGGCTTCTTTCTGTGGTACAATACTACAACGACAAAGGGTCAATACTTCTTTTACTAATTAAGTAGGTACAATTAATCTAAATATATATTACATTTGAGACATTCTATACATCCATTTTTATATACTTGTTCACATCTACTGTACTACGACTCCTGTCCATACAAAGGTACTCTACCAGTGTTTTTAAGTATAGTATATATTTTTCGTATTTTTTTTATTGTTGAATAAAGAATTTTGATTGATTGATCTTACAGGGTTTGGTAGCAAGCCTCGCATTATCTATAAGATTGGGAGGCTGTATTTCGGGTGTTGCGCTATCAGCATTCCTGTCTTCCATTCGTTGTATGTACAAATTGGTAAAAAAAAGTGTTGCACCATCCATAGGAGTAGATGTAGCTTATTTGAACGAAGCCAAGTAAGCTTGGGAACTGGCTTGCCCAAGCACTGCGATTCCTGAGGCTCTGGCGTCGCAGAGACAGATGACACTGTCTCTGCCGGAGCAGGCTCGGCCGCTTTATGTACTAGCACGGGGGTGTTCTAGCATCGCAACGCGTGCACGTGTTCTTGATGTTTCTGTGTGGGGGGAATCTGCTATTTAGTTATAGACAATTGATTCTCTTAGTACAGGTAATCTTTTAGACCCGTCTACATTTTGCACCTAAGCGTAAGCTCCCATGCTTAAGTGCGAAATGCTATGAAATCTATCACTGCCAGTTTGGTGCTGCAATTGATCGACTCGGTCACCACGGGCTTTCTGGTTGCAGAAGTGCTGGCCGGATTTCCCGCCACGCTAGCATTAACGATATCGTCCGTCGGACTTTTACCAGCTCCAATATTGCATTAATTGTTGAACCGAATGGTCTGATGCGTGACCTTTGTATTATACCTAACGGTATGACATTTATTTCCTGGAGTAAGGGTGGCCTTTAGTGTGGGACGCGAGACGCGAGTCAGTTCTCGATCGTCCGTGCCAGAGTGAACATCGCGTAAGAACGTAATAAATCATTTGTTTAACTACCCTCATAATGGCAAAGTGTGATAATTGTAACAAATTATTAAACAAGAAATCAGCTGTATTGGAATGTAGCCGATGCCAGAAACTTGTGCACGCTACTTCCTTATGCTCAGGACTAACTGCCAAACAATTAGGTGCTCTTAGAGCAGCTGAAAACCTCGAGTGGACATGCAATAACTGTAACCAAAATATATCGCGCAGGAAGTCTATTGTAGCCATGTCTGAATCTGAGGAGGAAGAGCGAGATATGGGCAAGCTCGCCGAAGGTAGTATTGACATCAAAAAGCTACTGCAAGACCTGAAAAAAGAAGTGAGCAATATTGTGACGCAGGAGATGAGGGCGGTTTCGACGGCAGTTCAATATTGTAGTGAAAAGGTAGATGAGTTCGCTGAATCTTTAGATGCCCTAACAGGAAAATTGAGAGATATGGAAAAAAAGGTTCTTCACCTAGATAATCAAAATAAGCATTTACAATTAAAGGTTGAGTCGCTGGAACAGCGTAACTATCAAATTGAACAGCAATTATTAGCAGATCACGTGGAAATATCAGGTATTCCTGAATCTAGTGACTTAGACCTACCTAAACTGGTCGAAAACCTTGTTGAAAAACTAGCCGTACCGAAAGAAGATGTTATCTCCGTCAAGCGGCTCGGGGCCCGCCGGAACGGCCCTGGTCCTGTCTTAGTTCGAGTGCGCCAGGAGTGCATTCGCCAACGTTTGATCACAGCAGCTCGCGATACTACTATCATTGCCAAAGATTTCATGCCTAACATAACAGGACCTCCAGCCACCGAGAAGATATTTGTTAGAGAAGCACTCACCCCGTATCTCAAAAACCTACTATGGCAGGCTAAACAAGACCTCAAGGGCGTCTACAAGTTTGTGTGGATCAGAGAAGGGAAAATTCTTGTGCGAAAAAACGAAACCTCAAAGGTATATACACTAAGATCAAAAAGTGACATACAATCACTCCAGTCAACTGGCAATTAATTTATTTAACACTAATAACTAAACCACTTTATACTTATATCTACTTATATACCTATTTATAACTTACTTATTAACTTATCCCTTTTTTGTAATAGTAATAATTGATAAAAAAAAAGATGGTTACTTTAGACGATAATATTAATGAATTATATAACTGTATAGACTACCTTCATTATAAAAAATATTTGCCCTGTAATCCCAACAACTTAACTTTTTTGCATGTCAATATTAGATCAATGATTAAAAACTTTTATAAAATAGAACTACTAGCCTACTCGGATTCAACTATCGATATCATAATTATCACGGAAGCTAACATCTCTGAACGTATTCAATCATTGTACCAGTTAAATAACTATACTATGTACACAGAGTTACGAAAAAATAAAAAAGGCGGCGGAATCATTCTATATGTTAAAAACAAATACAAGTTTGCGCGAAATCAAGTCTCTACACTACACTGCGAATGCCTGCTAGGCAGTATATTCACGAGCAGTAATTCTTCTGTAACTCTGTGCGCTGTGTATAGACCTCCAAATAACAACAAAAAACAATTTATCACAGAAATAGACAGATTGCTGAATAATCACACTAACACTGAATTTGTATTTATAGGAGATATAAACATTGATTTAAAATGTAATAACCCAACTGTAAAATCATACATGGATGCCATGAGCGGGCACGGTCTTTCGTGTGGTATCAATGACTATACTAGAATAGAGACACTCAGATGTAAAATCACCAAAAGCTGCATTGATCATGTATTTGCCCGATCCCGCACGAAAGACGTGTACACCGCGGCACTCTGCAGCGTAATGGCCGATCACCGGCCCACAGTGTTGACGCTGATCGGTAATAGTAATATACAGGCTGCTCCAATGCACATAACGCGATTGGATAATAGAAAGTTAAATGTCATGTTAGCAAATATCGACTGGAATCCAACTAAATGTATGAATTGCCCTAATGAAATATACAACTTCATAAGTAGAAATATTAATAACTGCTATAGCCAATCAAAATACATGCAAAAAGTTCATAACTCAAAGCGTGATTTACACGGATGGATTAATAATAACATAAAAAACCTTTGCAACAAAAGAGATAAACTCTTCTTAGAATGGAAAAAGGATACTAGTGACAAACAATTGAGAGCTAGATACAACAAGATACGTAATAAAACTAATAAAGTAATTTACAACAGTAGGAACAATTATTATAAAAGAGAGATTATTAAATACAAGACTAATACTAAAAAGCTATGGCAATTAATAAACCAAATATCAGGTAAAATTTCTAAATCTATTGATAGCATAATTACAAACGCTTTTGGCTTAGTTAAGAGTAATAAAGACATAGCTAATGACTTTGCACACCAGTTTCAAATGTCTGTCAAATCAATCGTACCTACTTGCACGCGCAAGATGTTGGATGAAACTGAATATGTAAAACCATTAGATAGGTCTATTTATTTCCGAAAGGCAACAGACACTGATGTGCTCAAATTAATAAAAAATACGTACCCTTATAAATCTCCAGGCGCAGACGGTATACGAGCCATAGATGTCGTTAGATTATCTGATAAAATAGTTGGTGCAATAACTCGACTGATTAACACAAGTATAGCTACAGGAGTGTATCCACAAGCCCTTAAAATGGGAATCGTTCGGCCTATTCACAAATCTGGTAGTACTCAAGACTATAGTAAGTATCGTCCTATTACAATATTATCAGTCATTGATAAGGTTATAGAAAAGTACGTCTGTAATATTATTCAGAAGTTCTACACAGAAAACAATGTACTATCACATCAGCAATACGGATTTCAGGCCAAAAAAAGCACAACGCTATTGTTATCTCGGTTTACAGATGATGTAAACTATTACCTTAATGCGAAACATCACGTCCTGCTAATCTTTATAGACTACAGTAAGGCGTTTGATACACTGCAGCATAACCTACTTATAAAAAAACTGGACAACAGTGGTATAAGGGGTAATCTGTTAAACTGGTGTAAAGGTTATCTCCGTATGCGTAGCTACAAAGTGAGAGTGTCAGATGCGTACAGTGATAGTATTAATATTACGGAAGGAACCGCACAAGGATCGGTTCTCGGCCCCGTGCACTACTTGGCATATGTCAACGATCTCAGTAATGTAATAAAGCATTGTACTGTATATCAATTTGCTGATGATACATGCTTGGTAGCTGCAAGCAGAGATATAACAACCGCAATTAGCAACATACAAGCGGATTTCACAGCATTATGTAGGTGGTCTCATGACGCTGGTCTGGTACTGAACACGGAAAAGACAAAATTTATACACGTCCACTCTAGCCACAACAAAATCCCATGTAAACAAATAAAGGTCATAGCCCACAGCCACAACTGCCTTCATACAATGAACGCCTCTTGTACGACCAGCTGCCAAAGCATCGAGCAGGTGACGAATCACACCTACCTTGGTCTTGCCATCGATGAGAGATTTAATTGGGGTAAACATATTAATAACACATGCAATCGACTGAGAGCAGTAATGGCCAAATTTTATATAATAAAGCATAGAGTGCCATATAACATTCTACTTACTATGTATAAAGCTCTCGTTGAAAGCATTATTTCTTATGGACTAAGCAGCTATGGACGTACGTATAAAACGTACATTGATCAAATCTACAACATACAATACAGATTACTTAAATTAATTGTTCCACTTAAAATTAAAAATAAATATGCTGGTAACCCTGAAGGTCTATTTAAGTACTGTGGAATCATTCCGATTCAGCACAAAGTAGAATATAGCCTGCTCCTTGAACAATTCTTTCGACAAGATGTTCAAGTTCCAATAAGCCACTCCTATCGTACTAGAAATGTTACTAACCAAAAGCTGATTCAACCAAAATATAATAATATATATGGAAAAAGAACATCTCAATACCTCCTGCCCTTACTAATCAACGAGCTTCCTATTGACATTAAGGAGAAATTAAACTTAAATAATATCAAAATAGTCTTGAAAAGACACTACTTATCAAAATAAAATTGGAGCATCCTTTATAAGCCCTGTGCCTGCACAAAGGCCTGAGTATCGTTGTGTGCGTGTACGTGGAAGCGGTGTTGGGTGAAACAAAGCGCAACTGTCACATTTATTTATACTTGCATATCGTTGTATTGCTTGTTACCTGTTTTTACTACATACACACATACCTATTTATAATTTAAATTGTTTACTTTAGATACGCGTCGAGAACTTAGTGTCTGGGCAAACCTAATTTAGGTTTTTAGACATTTATAACATTGTATCACTATTGTAATTTATTATATTGATAATAAATGAAAAAAAAAAAAAAAAAAAAAAAAAGACGCGTTGACACTTTGGCGCCGCCACAATATCTTCCCGAGACACATGTTAGGGCTGGCGCCGCGACTTATTCGGCGGAGCAATTGAAACGGCGAAAAATCCTAGCCTAAGTAGAGGGTACACATTTGTACCGCTCGGGGTCGAGACATTGACCCCTTGGGGACCGGGAGCTCATCGGATTTTCTAAAACTTATTAGCTCGTTTGAGCGATGCGACACATGAACAAAATGCTGGAACATATTTGACTCAAGGAATCAGCATTGCAATTCAACGTGGCAATGCTGCTAGCATTCTGACACGCTGCCGATAGGTTGCAGGCTAGAGCATTTGAGTTGTCAAGCCGAAACTTTCCCAGTCTCACGTGGGGGAGGGGATTGAAAAATATCACGTTATTTATTTTCCACAAGAAACATTGTAAAATTGCGAGAAAATTGGCTTAACTGAAGTGAACATATTTTTTATTGATCCTATAGATATAGGTCCTACTACATTCTTATGTACGCGTACTCTTCCAATCTAGTCTTACATAAAGCTCTTCCTTTAAGAACTATAATACATAATTTCTTTTTCGTAAGTTTCTATAACAGTCCATTAAATCCTTCATATTCCATTACATAACTATATATACGTATACTTTATTGATATTATACATAGTAGTCGTGTTTCTTAATATTCAGGTATTTTATCTTAGTATATTCTCCTCTCTTTCCTACACCGCTCGGTAGTCTCTAAAATAACTAATAAACTTTAATAAATCCTTTATTAGTTTAAGAACACCAATGTTTGTTATATCTATAAATTCTTAAACGATTAAACAGGTCAGCTTAGCTGCTGGCCCGTATAATATAATAATAATAGTCTCCATGTTTTTTCAAAATGATCCGCGTAATCCGTATCCTTCTGCGGTCCGTAACACTTGTCATTGTTCTGTTTCCATAACCTAGAAATAATTATATAACATTTGGAGGATTGTGGAATTGCAGTCAATAATCGATAATTCCATAAATGGCGATGAGCAGCGGCGCCGCGAGCACGTGCAGGGCGGGCGCGGCGGCGGCGCAGTACGCGCTGTAGTCCAGGCTGCACGTGACCACGTTGCGCGCCAGCACCAGCGCGATGCGCCGCAGCAGCGCGCTGCCCGAGCTGGAGCACACGCGCCCCGCGTCCTCCACGCATACCAGGAAGTCATCACGAGCGCTGTGGACATACCAGCATTTTGAAGCGATGATAGCTCAGCGGGGGGAGCGTCGCCTGTCAAACCGACGGACACTGATTCGATCCCCAATAACTTCCGGTGAAGGTAACAAACACCGTTATCAAATTCCCAGCATGGTGGTAGGGTATTTTCGAATACCCGCCTGGCTAGCTACCACCCTCAAGTTTGAAAAACTTTCACCAAACACATAGTGTGTTCAGGCAGCAGTCCTTGAGAGCCAGTGAGCATTCTAGGTCTAGAGTGATAACATCTTTTTTGTTTTTGAGAAACATTGAATAAAAAACATGTATTAAAAGAGTAAAAAAAGAGGTTAAGAGTAAAAAAAAAGTTAAAAAATGGTTTAGATTTTGTTTAGAGAAAGAGCCATGCCTTGGCGATATATGTATAGGAAATAGCTGATGCCAAGAACATACCAGCATAGTTCAGCATTCCTGTTGAAGTAGATCTGCTGTAGAGCTCGAGCCGTAATCTCTTTGTTAGCAGCATGCAGCTCTGCAGCGCATTGGGCCCAATATGGGGACACTCGGTTCCAGCACTGTGGTTCTTTCAGATAATCTAAACAGAAAAAACTATTCATATGAAGCATATTTTTAGACACAATCTGTCTAAAAACATGCTCCTCCTTGTGTGATAGATCATGTCATGATTCCATCACACAAGGCGGGGCTTGGTTCGGAGCAAAACAATCTTATTACAAGATTATTTATTGTGTTCCGAACTAAAATCATATTCATGCCAGTTACATTTACACAGAAGAGCTTCTCCAAGAACCTCAAAATATAGTTCACAATATTTTTATACTCAAGAACGGTGCTTGAGGTTTTAGATTAATAGCATTATTTTTAGAGCATGGCAAATCGGTAATAAAAAACCGTTATTGTATTTTTTTAGGCATTCTGAAAAATATATGCTACGATTTTGACTAAAGAGCTGTCGAATAAATCATAGAGAATATACTGGTAGTAATCATACCGATAACCTATGAGGTCGGCAACATATTTCGTAAATTATCTTCATTTAAAAAAAAAATATTGTTCAGATGATTCGTTTGCCTAAATATAGCTTTTCCCTAGAAAAGCCAGAAGCTATAAGGTCGCGTATTGAACAGAAAAAACGGACGGTTGCTTGTCGAATCAAGGAGCACATACGCGCCGTGAAAAATAATGTAATGACATTCTAAAATAGGCCATTTCTCAACATATTTTGGAATCAGGAACAAACCATTACATTGAGTTACACATCCCTCTGATAATCTCGACAGAACGTCACTATTTAGACCCAGATCGGTAATGGAGGCAATTTAAATTATCAAATATAAAAATATCAATAGAGATGACGAGTTGTATTTGAGTTACACTCTAATAACTGAAAAGTGTTACGCCTTTCTGGATTATTTCATAATAGAGGTGAATGGCAGTTGATCCCGTGAGTAGCAAATATCAATGAAAAGGGTAAACAAAATGTTTCACCCTTACGTCAAGGTGTATAAAGTAGTAGGCACCCCGATTTACTTAGAGTATAAACTTCAATAATAGTATAGAAGATGAATTGATGACAGTTATTATGATACTTCGGGACCTGTAACAAATTTTTATCATAGCATGAGATGACACCATCTAGCGTAATACTACTACATAAGTATACATTAGCTTAAATTATGTTCTGCTATGTCTAAATCTATTTTTTTTGTTTGTGCTTGTTTTCTCCATTTTCCTTTATGGCGCTGAGACATGAACTTTAAGATCAGCAGACCGCAAGCGCATTGATGTCTTTGAAATGTGGTGCTGGAGGAAGATGCTGCGGATTCCATGGACAGCATTTCGAACCAACGCATCGATTTTAACTCAATTAAGGATCACTACAAGGCTCTCTACTACTTGCCTCAAGCGCATCCTTGAATACTTTGGACACATTGCCAGGAAAGATGGAGACAACCTAGAAAAGCTAGTAGTCACTGGCAAAGTGGAAGGCAACGATCGGGTGGCCGGACCCCGATGCGTTGGTCGGATCAAGTCCGGACCACGTCAGATACTTCTCTCTATCATGCTATCCCTGTAGCCAACAACAGCGGAAGATGGCGTACATTTATAAGAGAAAAGATCATGCATGGTGAATGTATCATCCTTCTCCTCCTCCTTGAGTCGTATTCCTCATTTCCGAGGGTCGTGACCACCCACGACCCTCGGAAATGAGGAATACGACTCAAGGAGGAGGAGAAGGATGATACATTCATAACTTGTCAAAACTACGTCAGTTTTAATAACAAAACAACACCATTTTTATTTTCAGAGTATAAAAGATTAAATTATATGTTCTGTGGCGAAAGTATGAGTGTCAGTATACCCTAGTGCCAATGTCATTACCTTTTCTGAAGTCGGTATCGTTACCGCAGAGAACACGCATGAGCGCCCGAGCGCCTCCAATCTGTTTCTGTAGATATTTCTGTCCGTCTGTGTGCAGACACCGGTGCATCCAGGCGTCTATACATGGCATGCCGGTATTAAAAGCACTGCGAAGGTAAACGGTATGATGCATAATCGGTCATTACACCGCTGGGACACGTGTCTTCTTCATAAAGAAGAGTGTCGGCCATAATCCGGCACGCCGCGCTGCGCTGGCTAATACGGGTTGGATGGAAAAGCTAGACGCCAGCCCAATGTCACAGTTATCAGGCCCTAAGGCGATTGAGGCGAAACCTTCACGTGACATCCGACGCGCGAGTCGCTCAGTAATAGTTGAAATGAGAGAGGTTTTGAAGCTATCAAGTCGGCTCTCAAATATGACGGGCACTGATTCGATCCCCAACAACAGCTTGAGCTTCCGGTGAAGGTAACACCGTTATCAAATTCCCAGCATGATGGTAGGGTACTTTTGAGTACCCGCCGGGCTAGCTACAAACCACAAGTTTAAAAACTGTCACCAAACACATAGTGTGTCCAAGCAGCAGTTCTTGATAGGCAGTGAGCATTCCAGGTCTATCGTGATAACATATTCGACCACAAGTCGTCACAGTCACAGACCATCAAGAGAGATAGTGGTCAAACGCTAAATCTATACAGTATAAAGAAATAGAATTATGGAATAATAATAATAGAATAGAATAATTCTGAAGATGCTCACACCAACGAGTATTATTTTGATACATGTCCATCATCGACACTTTAATATTAAAACAGAATTGGTTACTTTAATAAAATGTTAAGTGACACTTCAGATTTTATTAAAGTAACCAATTCTGTTTTCGTTCTCGTTGGTGGTAGCATATTCAGAATAGAATGAAGAATATAATGTTTTATTAGCAATAAAATATTGGTACATACAGGTGGCTTGATTATTGTCTAACCTGTATGTACCAACATTTGTGCCAGCAAAGTGTTGTAGATCTGTATTAGATCTACAACACTTTGCTGGACACCAGCGTGCAAATATTTATGGTAATACTGAACATTTAACTGAGCAGAATATATGGTTCTAGACGAACAATAATTATTTATATCTCAATAAAATAATAATAATTACAATGCATTCATTGAGTAACTGAGATGTACATTATTGGATTATTAATATATATATGTCAAAACATAAATGTTTACCTTATTTTAGATTTTATCATTTAGATAATCCTTAACCGTATAATAACATTTTTCTGACAATAGTTCGAACAGTTTTTTCTTAAGCAAATTAATAGGTATTATTTACATGTAGGCTATCTGGCAATGTATTGTACACTCGTGTTGCCATACAATTAGCATTTTGAGTGGTGACGTTTAGTCGTTGCGGAGGTACGTATAACTTATGCGGATATCTACAAGCCCTTCTTATAACGTCACAATGTCTTTCAAATAGATAGGGATATTTCTTTACTAAAACACATATCTCTTAAATATTTATTATTCGGTAAGTATGCCTTATCGGCAGCAATCAGCATCTACTCACTGGCAATGTGCATCCAGTTCTTCCTTGTTCCGCGGGATGCCGTCGCGTGTGCGAGCGACCGCCTTCAGGCAAACATCCACTTGGCTTATGACACAGTGTTCTTCCTCTTCGAGCTGCGGCTCGGCTCCACCTTAAACGAAATCAATATTTTAGTCCAAAGCTAATCCCATACTTTTATTCCTTTTGTACCAGCTGTAGCACATATAGCTGTAGCAATGACAGTCGGATTCTCAAATTGAAACCAACCCTTATTTTAGTAGAGTTAGTGCACAAAATTCTGTGGATTTTCATCCAGCTGTATATTGGATCACAATGTTCCTATTCACATACATGTTCATCGTGCATGATTATTGAACACTTTTCAATATTAACCGGTTGTAAAATATTAGATAATTTGAAGAGTGGATGGAAATGAGATAAGTTTGCTTCAGATTCCTTTTCAAGCATACTTGTGCTTGGAATGGAATCTGTGTGTGATATATTCAATTTTGTTTGAGCATAAAAGGATACATACGCGTTGTGGATACAAGGAAGATGTGGCAACTAAGTTTGAGAAAATTATTTTAAGATGGTTTGGTCTCGTAGAGAGAATAAACAAAGGGAGACAGACTGAGCAGGTATACACGGGTGAAGTGAAGGGTAGTGTTGGGAGAGGAAGGCCTAGGCGAGCATTTCGAAATCAGATTGAGGAAGTTCTAAAACAGGGCCAGGTCAAGAGTACTTACTCTAAACCGGCGCTCTTGTGTGAAAAGTCTAACTCGCGTGGATGAAGCAAAAGAAGTGAGTCGGGATCGTAGCATTTGGAAGGCTGTAGTCTTTTTGGTGTGCATTTCTGCAGTAACACCTACTATTATAATACAAGTATTAAGCATATGATGTACGATACGTATAATGAATATTATGAATAAATATAATTATCACAGGGCTCTCTTAAATAAAATAGAAATCGTTGCAGATCCGCTCGCAGATTTACAAGTGTGTACTATGATTTACCTCGTTTCTTTCAACTCACAAGATAAGTTCCGAAAACACATACATACGTACACATTCGGCTATAAGAATAGAGAAGAAAACAAATATGGAACATTAGCTCTACATCTACCAATTAACAAAGCATGGTAAGGTTGGGCATGCGCTTAACATCATTCGGACTACGTTTACATATTATGGGGTAGTAAATAAAGAACCAGCCCATTTGTTACAACTAGATGTTCTCATCAAGATGGCCGTCGTCGCTCTCTTACTGCTTTGGCATGACATGGCAGCGTCGCTCCCGGTCAATAATACTAAAACTTTCATAATTTTACCTAAACGTACAGCCGTTATGTAGTTTTTACATTTAATAAGGTGCGAGGACGCGAAGCTGAGTGATACAGTATTTGTTTTATTCATTTAGCCAATTTTATTAATGGTTGCATTACACGTTGCATATTACCTTATATTATGCGAAAACCCTTCCCTTCAATGAATACGATTTGAATGTTTGATCGATGCGACGCGTGACCAAAATGCTGGCACGTATTTAGCTCAACGGATCAGCATTGCAATTCAACGTGGCAATGGTACTATCATCCCGGGCACGCTGCCAACAGGTAGCAGGTTAGAGCATTTTACTATCTATAGTTAGTATCATACTATACTTTTACTATATACTTAATATTATACTTATTACTATACGTTAGTATTACATTATCTATAGGCTGACAGTAGCTAGTGGATTGCTCAAATGTTTTTGTAGTAGCTGTAGTCCTGTAATTAGGTATTAGTCTTTTATTTTCTTTTTTTTTAAGGCATCAGCCCATTAAAAAAAAGTAGTACGTAAACTCGTACAGAGGTATATATTACATCGTGCGATATAGTGGTGAGCGTATGAATTCGCCCGAAAATCAGAAAAGGACTTTCAAAAAACCTAGGTCGAGAAGTTTTACTATAAGGTACAGAATACGAAGCTAGATATTACAAAAACAAGAACTTTGATTCTAAGACTAGAATATTTTATATATCTCCTACTGTTTCCTTTAAACTGGTATCGGTTTTTTATTTATTTTGCGTTCATGTCTTATAATTCCCTTTTATGAAGGTAGCTATGTATAGGTTGTATTACAGTTTATATTTTCTAGCCCTTGTAGCCCTTGATCTCTAATTGTCTCTGTTATCGGTCTGTTACATCCAATAAAAGACACGGTGAAAGCATAACGACATTTGCTGAGTCCGCCCATTATCCCTAATTGTCGGACGTAACTCGCTAATCGTGTTTTTTGCCTTGGAACAAAAACTCTTCTACCGAACATTTATTTTGGTTTCTGTTAGTTGATAGATGACGTCGAAATGGTAGGCTGAATGTCGCATCCATTAAATGACTTTACAATGGACAGTTAGAGTAACAGACAGACTAAATAATTCGACTACTAAGAACTGCTGACGCAGTAGGTATTGAAAATATTGTTTCGCTAATCTCCAATGCATTTTATTTCATATCGAAACTAGATAATTTCTGTTCTTACAAACAACCTCGGCACCTGGGAATGATGACGTCAGATTCATCAAAGCAAACATTGTTATTAATATTAGCGTTATTGATTTATAAATTCAACAATACACGTGTTAGTATACGTACAGGGTGGTTTTTAAAAACGTATCGTGCAAGTACCCCTTATCTACTCAAATGCTATTTACTAATCAAGTAATTTTCTAAATACAATTGTGAAGGTCCTCAGGGATTTTAAACTCACAATTCGGCATAATTTCTATTGTAGGATGTAAACCTCAGTTTTTATACGAAAATAAAGCAAATTTGGCTCACCTACAGCAGCGCGCGGCCGTTTGAAGCTAAGTATTCATATAGCTACGTAATATCTTATAAGACTATGTGTCCCGACTGACTGATCCATAGACAACGCACAGCCTAAACGGCTGGTCCTATGGGTATCAAATTTGGAGGGTGTATTTGTATAAGTTGATGATTTTATTCAAGTAGTAGGAAACGACTGGATAAATCTTGGTAAAGACAGAGAGTTATGGAAGAAGATGGAGGAGGCCTTTACCCATACCATATTTCAATCACAAATACAAATACTACTAATATAATTTAAGCAAAATGACTAACAAACTACTAACAAAATTTAAAATGTACAGTAGAAATATGGAATAAATGGCTTTATTATTATTATTTGTATAAGTAAGTAGACGTGTACTAAGAACGAATTTTCGGAAATTCCATCCCCTAAGGGGGTAAAATAGTTTGTATGAAACTTCTTTGTTCCAAACTTATAGCAATGATATTTTGTACCTGAACGTGTAGTTTATTCAAAATAAAAAAATACATGTTTTCGAAAAAAAAATACGCCAGAGCTGC
Source organism: Apeira syringaria (assembly GCA_934044485.1). NCBI lineage: Eukaryota > Metazoa > Arthropoda > Insecta > Lepidoptera > Geometridae > Apeira > Apeira syringaria. The sequence continues at coordinate 10,440,097 of OW203677.1, read as the reverse complement.
ATAATAGGTGTGCAATAGAGATTGGAAGTTTCTATAGAAAGTTCTTTATTTATAAAGTTAAAGTTTTAAAAGTTATTATATTAGTAGTTCATTAAATACAATTCGGTTAAATTAATGAAAACTTTTGCTCGAGGTACATTAACGGGGATACCATTGGAGTTAAAAGTTTTATGTTTATGTAATTAAATACTTCAGAATTGGTATTTAAGTTGGTCACTTAATGGTAAAAGTATGTTTTTTTTTTGCCGGAGGTGCATTGGGGGTAGAAAAGTAATACTGAACGTTCTTTATTTATAAAACTATAGTGAAAATTAAAACTTGGAACTTTTTGTAATATCTTTTCAGATTTTTTGGTACTACCCTTAAGATTTTAGAGATATAAATCCTTTATAAATCAAAATCTAAACTAATGTCAAATATATAAAGATTAAGAGTTTGTTTGTTTGGTTGGACGCGCTAATCTCAGGATCTACAAGATGAAATTGAAAAATTCTTTTCCGTGTTTAGTGTTGGATAGTCCATTCATTGAGGAAAGTTTAAGGTTATATAATATCACGCTACATCCAATAGGAGCGTAGCTAAAAGGAAAAATGTCACAAAAAAACACGGTGAAAATGCTAAGTGACTTTTCTACGTGGACTAAGTCGCGGGCAAAAGCTAGTAGGTATTGTATAAAACAATGCCTCATATTGTTAGGCAGGTACCAAACATCGAATTCCCTGCATAAATAATTCATTACAACAAACTTATGTACCCTATAAATGGTTTGGGAGTTCGATTCACCGCAGACGGCTTTATTGGCTTTCCTCAAGTATTTTCAATTCAGTTACTTTGTGACATTGGAGCACAGCCAACCCAAATTTGATATATTCACACACTTATGTACATTTTATGCGTCTTCTTCCTCCATTATCTATATATTAATATATAAGTTCGAGCAAGAAATAATAATTTATCTAATAAAAATGAATCCCTAATCTCCTTGGTCACGACATCACATGTGATCGGCTGGGCCAATTTCGATAATTCTTCAAATTATCTATTATTCTTGAAAATTAAAATTCAAGAACACTCAAAGTTCATATCACATTTATGTAATGTAACCTTAGTAGTTATGACAATACAAACTTTTCTAATTAGACCTTATAGTGTTTGACGTAACTGTCAGTTGTTTAATTTTTTTTTGTTCTATTATTTTTATTTATTATCATTCACACAAGATCTTCAGGTCCCAAACTAGGCAGAGCCTGTACTATGATAACCTGATGACTGATATATATACTTATATACATATACGCACCCAGACACAGGTCAAACAGACATGTTCACACACACAAATGCTTGACCTGTCCGGGAATCGAACCCGGGAGCAGCGGCACAGAAGGCAGAGTGCTACCAACTGCGCCAGTTTAGCGTAAATAGAATACGAGCTATTTCAATTTGAAGAATTTTAGTGAATTTTAGCTAGTTTATGTGATTAACAGAATTAGGGCCAATATTAATATTAGACATGCTATGTCGACATGTGACAGGCTATGTTTGCCAAGCCGACGAGGGGCGGTCCATTTGACGGTAGGTTGCGGTGCTGCAAGGCGCTGCAACTGAGGGCGGCAGCGGTGCTGTGTTGGACGGCGCCGCAGCAGAGGAGGAGTCGCGGCGGGAGCGCGATTCAGCTCACCACCTGCTGCGGCGCCGACGGGGCCGATGTCGTGTGATGGTGGCCAAAGCGGCTGGCGATGGGGCTGCTACATCTGGACCATCCCAGGGGGCCATGAGCGTCAGATGTGGGAGCCAGACTTCCCACATTTGACGCGCATGGCTTCCTGCTTTCTGACGTTCATTGCACTGTGCGCTTCCCGAGGTGGTGCCACACAATGCCCTTGTGTCAAGTGCGGTCACGAGAGGAGGGTTGGAGGCCTAGAGGCCCCCTAGTGGGCATCGCGGTGATGTGAACCCGACATACCCCGCCTACTTTCCCCGTTAGGCGGAAGTACGTTTTCCCCACGCAAAAAAAACAGAATGGCATATGGTTTGTGTTAATATACATGGTAGATCTAAAAGTGCGTATTAACTTCGCACGGCCTTCTCGCGCCGCGTCCGTCCGAGTGCTACGTCGTTGTGTCGGCAACGCGAGGCAGCTGCTCTTATTTATGATATTATTCACAAGAAATAGAAGCGAAAAGTTCGTTGGTGGATAACAAACACATATACTTATTAATAGAATGCTACATGTCAGTGAGAGACTAATGGAAGTCATGAGAGACGAAGCTGGAAGAGGTCTGCGACGGGTTGCTGTCACACTTTTGAAACAAATGCCTGTCTCGGGAGATACTAGCGAGATCGAAACCTTGTTTTGTTTCGACTGTCTGTCGTCTGTTATAGTTCTATGTCCCCTATACTAGACGGCTGTCTCACCTGTAGTTAACGTTAGTGACGACGCGGTCTAAGGTGCATGCAAACTTAGAAGGTACACCTATTTACTCCAGGGAAAACTCCAGGGTTGTACCTATAGGATAACACATACTAAGGCAGTGATTTTCACTCCCTAGAAGTACGCATTATAAAAGTGGAAGTAAAACAGAAGAACAAAAAAATCACAATTGTTAATTGGTGTGCGGCTATAAAAGTCTCATCCATTACTTTATAAAATAATGTCTTGTACATATATTCATGACGTGATGAATTATTTACATAAAGTGTACTGATATTGGATAGGTGGCTAAGAATTAATTATCATGGGGTACTTGTTCTCACCCGCGCGGATTATTATTGTTCAGTGATCCCTCCAGGGCACAGTTAATATTGAATTTGTGACTGTGGGCTAAATTCAATAAACAAGTAATTAATTTCATAGTTTAAAGCCAATGTACATAGGTCCATCTGACCTATTCTGGACAAAAGTAACGTTTTTTTTTTATTTTTATTCTTTATTGCCTACACTCCGCGGTTTCGCTCGAGTGGACTACGGTTTTTCCGCTACCTCAGTTTTCGCACGGGAACTATACTTCTTCTAGGATAAAAAGTAGCATATGCCTTTCTCCAATGTCCCGTATCAAATTCATTAAAGCTAGTTTAGCGGTTTAGGCGTGACTAACAGACCGAGTTACCTCCACATTATATCCCAGCGGGACCATCTTTTTCTCAGGAAAAAGTAGCCTATGTGTTAATAAGGTTATAAATTACCTACATTTTGAATTTTATTCAAATATATCAAATCATTAAGGCGAGAATATGCAACAAGCACATGTACTTACACAATTGTAATGTAACAAACCGACTAGGACTCACGTGGTAAACACTGGAAAATTACTATCCGACCAGTTACGAACTGATTTTCAGTTCTTCATCTAAGAGTTATGATCGCGCCTGACACGATGCACGATCTTAACTCCCAGATGGATAACTGAAAATCAGTTCGTAACTGGTCGGAGAGTAATTTTCCAGCAAATATGACGTGAGTCCTAGTCGGTTCTTAGATAATAATGTTGAACGAAACTCGCGATAGTTTTCAAACTAAACATTTTATCATCTCATATCATGGTATCCTGATAAAAGATAGTAAATTATTAGGGGTCAAAAAATATATTTTGACTTAAATAATATACTTAGAAAGCGTCAAAGGTTCTTGGATGCTTTGATAGACTCATATGAGAAAACTCCATCGAGGGTTTGTTGAAGGGGGATGTGAATTGAATAAAAATACAAATAATAAAAACATACGGGTCGAATTGAGAACCTCCATAATTTTGGGGAGCAAGTTTTGCAAAATCTGTTTATTCGTAATCCATTGGCAAAAGTTCCTTTTCCAGTTTGTTTTCCTGCCTTTTCTCGCATTGCAGTTTCAAAAGTGAGTATTTTAATTGACCGTAGGGTTTATACAAACAGTAGTTTTTCAATACCTATAAACAACGGATTCCAAGATACGAGGGAATAAAAAAAAATCTATCACGCCCGTATACTTTATAAAATATTTAGCCTTTATGCCTCCGCAAATAATATAATTGTAATGGAATATTTACGTATATCACATACAAAAAAAATTTTAGAAGAATACTTTTATTTGCCGTGGCTTAAAGGTTACGAACTTCGTCACTATACGTGTTTTATGTTTATTAACTTACCTATGACAATCATAGCACATAACACTAAAACGTACATCGCTGATAGAGTTACTTTCACTGTCGTAACCATCGAAAACTGTATTTAAATCTGAATATTTAAACCAAACTGTTCTGAAGAATACACGATGTATCATATATAAATGAATTGTGTGATGATGTGATATGATAATGATCCGATAGACAAATGACGTAAAGTTGAGTTACGTCGATCTGCTCGTTCCAGAGGCAGTTACGCGTACAGTGCGGTCGGGAGCCGGCGCCACACTGATTTCAGGGGGAGTTGGGAGAGCAATCCCAAAGCCTTATTGAGGATCTGTGTTCCATAAATATACCTATGACGCTGAGGTATTCTTCCGTTTACGCCACCTGTTATGGTGTTAAAAGTAGGAACAATATTAGAAAAGTAAATACTTTTTATTTACCTTCTATGTTGATTGTACATCAGATTTTCGATATGTACAATCCTGGAGTCTTCAAGTCGCGAATGAATAGGTACCTTCTAGGTTTGCGTGCTATCCTAGACAACGTCATCACTTAACATCAGGTGATACAGTTGTCAAACGCAAACTTATAATATGTAAAAAAAATAATTGAATCGTTATAAATTGGTTCATAATATTTTTGCTTTATTTTATTTATTATTATTTATTTATTTTTATTTTACCTTTAATTTAAATTATTTTTAATTACTTCGGAGACGACAACAAAGATGTATATTCGATTAGATTCATGCCTCAGTTGTTACGATTTTACAATAAAACACGAAATGGATTATGCTTTGGTCTATCATTTTTGAACATTACTAATTGCTGAGATTTAGAAGCTATTACCGATTATGGCTTCTTTATGTCTGGAGCCAAGCCATTTGTCCAGGGCGTGCGTGGAGGCGGAAGAAACGCATCAGCGAGCAGTTGGTGGCTTACCTGGGCGACATCGGGTAGCTGGACTGGTGAGCCACCGGACCTCCTGCAGCATAGGCCCATCACTGCTTGGTTGCTAAAAATGGTCTACCCACCACATCTCAACTATCAAAAAGTTAAAAAGTTAAAATTATTACAGATAATTTTAATTGTCAACAAATAATTTAAATTTCAGTTTACACCTTTAATAAAATCATTGCAAAATATTAAACGTTATACTCCAGATGCCATTAGTCTTTTTTTTTATTGGCTGGCGTTTCACCACTATCTCACCTGATGTTAACCGCCTGATGCGGTCTACGCTGAAACACGCCTGCCTAGAAGATACCTATTCACACGTGACTTGAAGATACCCAGTCGCACACATCGTTCCTGAAACAAACCTTTCATCAACGTCTGAAAGTTCAAAACTTCCCCAGGAGAGATAATCGTTACACTCAGGAAGTTAAGAACAAACTTTTTGTTCACAGTATGCTGTGATTATGTTAGTCCATGCCTCCCGCGACACAGGGAATTCTAGTGCAGGGGTTTGAGTGTTATAATAAATAATTAAAAAATAAATACATATTAAGTACGAGGAAGAAGGATGGCAGTACCAGCCTTGCTGCTGAAAAACGAAATGAAAACCCGTTCATGTATGCTTTGTATATGAAAATTTAGATTATATTTTTGTGGATTCCGTAAATAATTTGCATTATTTATAAAGTTGGGAATCAAAAGTACTTTTATTTTATTTTATCCATTATATTAGGTGTGTTGTCTGTATTTTTCGAACTTACCCTATAGTTATCAAATCTTTGTTGCGTTCGAATACTTACGCTCTGAAAATAAATGTTAATGTTAACAATATGAATAGTAGGAAACACTCGAATTCCGAGTAAAAAATATAAATGCTCGTGATATTTTCCCAGAGATCGAGGTGAGTCGAATTGATCAAGGACCAATGCTCGATAATTACTTCCTTTCTCATTTTACGTAAGGCTTCTTAAGTCTAAGAAAACGAATTAAATATCGCAAAATTATTAATAATCATATAATAATAAATACTACTTAAGACAACAATTTATTTTTCAGCTCCACGAAGTGGAGTGAGATAATAAAATGTCTGTAACGACAACATATTTTATTTCTACAATTTTGGCTTAAAGTTGCAGGAAACGTGGTCGTCGATTGTTTTTTTACTGTACCAAAAAATTATCTAATAAATATAATTATCACGCGGAGCACATCTGACGTACTGTGAAATGATAGACATCAGTATACGGAATAGTTAGTAGTTAATATAATTTTAATTTTCAAAGGCACCTGTATTTTTGCGTATTTCCCATTTTGTTGAATTTCATCTTGTCAGTAGCTTATCAGATTGTCACGGCGTAGTAGGGTTCACTGTAGGTAATGCTGTGTATAAGCATAATTATTTCATAAAAATAAATAGTTAATGCTACTTATTTCAAATCGATTTTTAATTTTAAAAGATATTTTATGTGTATAATAGTGGCCCATATTTTATTAAGTATAAAAAATACCAAAAAATGGAACCGACTGCAACACTCAAAAGTGTGAAATAACTTCTCGAAGCCGGTACCATGATAGTCTAAAAGTAACTATGTATTATCAAAATATTTTGCTCAACCGACTTCGACAAATTCTTTCACACTTTTGATTTGAAGTCGGTTCCATTTTTTTGGGTATTTTTTTTTACACTCTTTTCAATGACCTTTGCAACTCACGGGATCAATTGTCATTGTGTATGTTCACCGATGTCTTCACCCGCAACTATCATATCGTCGAGGTATGCGTAGCACTTTTCAGTTATTGTAGTATAACTCAAAAACCGTTTGACCAACTTTGATGAAATTTAAATGAGATTTTCCAGCTTTCAAATAAAACAAGAATCATCAAAATCGGTTCACTCAGTTGAAAGTTCTAAGGTAACAAAATTATAAAAAAAACATACGTTTTGAATTGAGAACCTCCCCTATTTTGAAGGTTAAAAAGAAAGTAAGCCCACCGCTGTCACCATGTTGTAAATGAAACGCCATTCGAATTAATACCAACTTATATTTTGAATACCCTCATCACTAGAATTAAATATGTATTTAATAATGCCGGTACTTCAACACACAACAAGCTCTAATAGATTTTATTTTCCTGATCAAGTGTCAACATACGTGAGTGCTTGATAGATTGCCGATCGTCAGGTTGGTGGGTACCGTACTAAAACAAATGTGAGCAGAACTATCGCTGCCGCTCGTAAGAGTTTGCTCGTCGGGATTACTTGTATAAAGCTCGGCGAAACTATTCGGCTCACTTAACTAGATAACCTTTCCTACGTAGAAATTTACAATGAGTTTGAAAATCTCAATTAATTTAGTCAAGGGTTGAGGTTATGTGTTGATTAAGATCACACCTGCATTGTCACCTTAAACTTTGAGCAAAAGATTTGTCTGATGTACACGTGACCCCTAAAGTATATGTTAATTTAACTCTTCAAACCTTGTATATATTCCCAACACATATACTGAAGAAGCAGAACCGGTGCTACTAATAATATTACATAATATTATCACATAAAAAAGAATGTATGTGTGACTTTAAGGGTAGGAGGGAGGGGCAGGAGTACCATTTCCCAGGTTTCACCTATTTGGGCACCTGTTCTACCTCAACAACCCCTAAGATAAGTGGGGAGAGCAAATAAATAAACTCACTTACTTACTACGATGGTAACTAACAGACTCTTGCTGAAGAATTACAAAAGAAGTTTTACAAAAGCCTGATAAGGTCATACATACAACGAGCTAAGAGGAAGGCTACCATCCAAGCATAGTTTCAGTGCAAATCATAAATAATAACATCTTTAAAATACCGATAGTCACACAAATAGCCCACCAGATTAGTAAATTGTAGTTCTAGTTAGCGAGGGATACATCACTTAGAACTTTTGCCCAAACGGTCAAAAAGTACTCAAGCTGTGATCAGGAAACTGTAAGTGCAGGGAAAGGTTTTGAACTGCACTGAGAACGTCTACAGATGACCTGATAAAGTTCCCGGAGAGAGCGAGATGCGGAGCATTCCCTCATAATGTTTAGCAGTATATACCTTAGGATGATTCGATAGAAAAAGTTATTTCAAACAAGATTCTCGGATTAAAGGAGGATGGCAGACTCCCATACATTTGCAGCCTAGAAGAAAAAACCGCGTTCATGAATGAAACTTATACGTATCGATAGAGCAATAAATTAATTGTATATTGTATCTTCAATCATTTTCCTAGAAGTTGGGAGTAAAAAGTTATCATGGAAAATCATCTGTATCAGTATGCGTCCATATGCGAACCATTCAATCAATCGCTATCCATCTATACCAGGGATGCACAGACTACGGCCCGCGGGCCGCATGCGGCCCGCCGGTCGAATACTGGTGGCCCGCCGACAGCAAAAATAATACTCTCGTACATTCGAAAATATTGAGTTCTATTCCAGAATAAAACCAATAACAAATGTTCGAAAAGTAATTTGAATCTCGCGCGCGCGCTCTATCAATCTTATCGGTGCGCCGTGCATGCGTCGGTAACAGCGGTCGGTAATGTTCGTGCTGATCTCGGTTAAATTCGAGCGAGCGAGATAGCAATAGTCCCAAATTCCCGATAGCTCGCGTAGGTTCCGTTACACGAAGCTTCCAGAGTCGGTTTCGAGATTTCTCCAGACAGTTTTCGACTCTATGCGCGTGGTATAAAAGCCACGCTAACCGCAGCGACCGACAGTTCGGTTTTAATTTGAGTAAAGTGTCGTTAGTTCTAGTGTAGATTTTAACTCGACTAGCCGGTGTCATAATTATAATATATTTTGATCCACATTCAACGTAGATTTCCCGTCAAGTGCCGTGTATAATTGTGTTGTGAAATCGTAAGTAAAACTGTTATTAATTTTATCTACATATTTTATCAATTATTTTTGGTAATTAATTAGGAACTGTAATTGGTAGACATGGGCGTTTTCGTTATATCACCAAAACCGTTACACCGCTCTTTAGTAAGAAAGAGAAGAAACGAATATCAATCCATTCAGTTGTGTGCACGGTTTTGCGTTTTGGTTATATCGTTTGCAGTTTTCATAACGTAGGTATTCTCGCGCGTGTTTTGATATCGTCTCGATAATATAGATATCATAGTTTTTGTAATATCGGTTATGTGCAACCGTCATATCGATATGATACGATATGAAACTCATATCGGTTATTAGTTACGTTTTGATATATCGAACTCATGCCTAGTAATTGGTTTTAGGTGCTGTGGTAATCCTAGTCAGGATTAAAACGCAACATGGACATGCCAGGAACTAGTAAAAAACGTAAGGTTAAAGATGAAAATCGGCAGTTTCAAGAAATTTGGACTGAGAAATACTTTTTTGTATGGTCGCATAACAAAGTCGTTTGTTTAATTTGCAAGAATTCTGTTGCGATTGCAAAGGAATATAATGTAAAAAGGCACTATGAAACGCAGCATCCTACTTTTACGAAGTTTACAGGCGAATTAAGAAAGCAAAAAGTTTTGTCTTTAAAACGGGAGCTTATTGGTCAACAAGCTATGTTTACAAAACCCATTCAAGATACAGAAACAGCTACAGAAGTTAGTTATGAAATTTCTCGAATGATAGCAAAGCGGAGTCGCCCCTTCAATGATGGGGATTTTGTAAAAGAATGCATAGAAATTGCCGCTAAGAAAATGTGTCCAGAAGCAGCAAAAAAGTTTGAGAAAATTCAACTGAATCGTATGACCATCCAAAGACGAATTATGTCTTTGTCAGATAATATTGCGGAACAATTAAATGAAAAAACTAAGATAATTGATTTTTTTTCATTAGAACTCGACGAATCCACTGATATTAGTTCCACAGCTCAACTTCTTATATTCATACGAGGTGTTACTCAAGATTTTGAAGTCTTCGAAGAGTTATTAGGAATGTGTTCATTGAAAGGTCAAACCAGAGGAGTTGATATACTCAATGTACTTTTGGACGAGTGTTCAAAAACTGATTTGGACTTATCGAAATTATCGGGAGTTTCGACTGACGGTGCTCCTTCGATGATTGGTGTCAATTCTGGGCTAGTTACTTTGTTGAAAAAGCATTTGCAAGAAAAAAACTTAAACGCTGAAGATCTCATGCAGTTTCACTGCATTATACACCAAGAAGCCCTCTGTTCTAAAAAAATTGAATTTGAAAATGTCATGAAAGTGGTAGTTTCGACTGTGAATTTCATAAAATCACGAGGACTCAATCACAGGCAATTCAAACAATTCCTTGATGACATTGAATGCGAACATGGAGATTTACTGTATTATACAGAAGTAAGGTGGCTAAGTCGTGGATTGACACTGGAACGATTTTTAAATTTAATAGAAGAAATTGATATTTTTCTGGCGGAAAAGCAAAGGGACGTCCCGGAACTTAAAAGTCCTGATTGGTTGTGTGATTTGGCTTTTTTAGTTGACATTACAAATCATTTGAATGTCTTGAACACACGGCTTCAAGGCAAAAATCAACTGATATCCCAGCTCTACGCACATGTATCATCCTTTCAATGCAAGCTGACACTTTTCAGATCGCAATTGAATTCTGGAAATTACAATCATTTTCCGAATTATAAGAAAATGGCTGAAAAATTCAAAAAAACTGCTATTAATTTCAGTTATGTAAAAAAGCTAGATATTTTGATTCAATCTTTTCAAGACAGATTTTCGGAGTTTAAAACAGTGAAACCTCTGTTGGACATATTTAGCAATCCTTTCACGATTTCAGTTGAAAATGCGCCAGAGTTAATGCAGTTAGAAATTATCGACATTCAGAACGACCAAGATTTACGCAACAAATTCAACGAAGGAGACTTGCTGAACTTTTACCGCTGCATTGATAAAAATACGTACAAAGAGTTGCGCATAAACGCTCTGAAATGTGCAAGCTTATTTGGTTCTACCTATATATGTGAACAAACCTTTTCAATCCTAAATAATAATAAAACAAAAAATCGAAACCGCCTTGCAAATGAAAGTTTGGAAGCAGTTTTACGTGTTGCTACAAGTAAATTTGAGCCAAATATAAAAAAGATTGTAAGCACTATGCAGTGCCACGCTTCAAATTAATAAATTCTTTTTCAATTTGAATACATTATTATCAATTTTTCATTGTCTTTAATTACCTATACTTCTGGTGGCCCACCATCAGTTCATAATTTGCCCGAGTGGCCCCTAGTCTTAATAAGTCTGTGCATCCATGATCTATACCATCGTAGACAGAGAAATCAATATTGCATGGATCGCGCTACAGATACAGATTACTTATTATGTTCTGGGATAAACTAGGCATGGGTGTGTTTATGAACGCAGTCCGGGTCTACAGAGCAGCTGACTACGGATTATAGAGTAACAAAAACAATTAATGTCAGAGCGTAAGTATTCGAACGCAACAAACATAATGAGAAGTATAGGGTGTGTTCGAAAACTACAAACACTACATAAATAAATAAAATAAAAGTACTTCCGATTCCCAACTTTATAAACAATGCAAATTATTCACGGAATCCACAAAAATATAATCTAAATTTCATATAATTATAAAGAATACATGAACGGGTTGTCATTTCGTTTTCCGGGAGCGAGGCTGGTTCTGCCATCCTCCTTTATTGATATCTTTCCGGGCAGATTTGATGAGAGATTGATCACCGCGTCATTTTCCACCAAACCGCAGTCGGAGTAGAGCGGTGCGAGGTCAGTCTTAAATAATAGACTAAGACTTCACTCAAGATCCCGATGGATAAATACCCAAAGTATATTTCACTGTTAGTGTAATATATGTAGCTGCGTAATTCGGTTTCATTTGCATGAAGTGTGTTCTTGTTATAAACCTCTAGAATTCTGCAATAATAGGACATGATAATACGTATGTTAAGCTTGTGAAAGTACTTCAAATATTATTATTAGAAACTAAGTGATGACTTACGAAACTGAAACGTGGTCTGTGACTGTGGGCCTTCACAGCAGGTTCAAAGTTACGCATCGAGGTTTGGAGAGGCCAATGATCGGGTTTTCTTTACGCGATCGAATTAAAAATGAAGAGATCCGTAGAAAAAAGAAAGTCACCGACATAGCCTAGCGGATTAGCAAGTCGAAGTGGCAGTGGGCAAGGTTCTCGAATGGAGACCACGGATTGGCAAGCGCAGCATAGAACGCCCACCAACAAGGTGGACAGACGACCTGACTATGATCGCTGGCCAAGGCTGGATGCGGCCCGCTTCCAACCGGTCCTTGCAGAAATCAATGGGGGAGGCTCATACCCAGCAGTGGAGATCCTCTTAATATCCCATATGAGATAATGATGATTAGAAACCATTAGACTGACAGCCGGTTTCAATAGCGCTGAGTGATAAGAGCGTATTAAAACCACCTGCAAATAAACACATCCATGCTATCGTATTTTTAAACAAGTATCTAAATTTCAGATGAGTTAGCTTTGCGCGAAGTTTTCCTCGGCCAGACACCATTTTGTTAAAATAAACGTGTACCTACAAACTTTGATCCAATTGACACTCATGCTCATTTCCGCCATTCCTCCACGTTGCCTATACCTTCAGGCTATTCTTGGCAACTACCATAATGTCTCGAATCAGTAGATCCCATCACTAGACCCTGGATATCACGTGGCACAAACGTGTTTTCCACGACAAAACAAATGAGGTCACTCGAAGATCTTACTTCATTACTTCACGTGTATCTATGGACATCTTCCGACTAATCATCGGACCCTGGATATCATCACACGTAAACGTGAACACGTGATCCCAGAATCTATGGATCTTATCTTGTTTAGGGATTCCCGTGGCCATCTTTTACTCCACTTTTCAATGCTGGTGGAACTAACTCCGGACTTAAGCAGTTTCGCTCAGGTTTAGCTACAATTTTCCTTTCGCAGTTTGGAACATCTATTTGAATTTTAAAATTTCAGAATGAACGAAAGACTTTAAATATATTATAGTTTGTATAATTATTACACACTTTGAAAAAAGAGAAAAAAAAATGTTTTTTGCAACTCGATGACAAATAACTTCCAATAAAAAAATTAAAAAATATCAATTTTTATTATGAAATTTCCAATAACAATCCATCTTGTTTTTTGTCGAAAAGCGCATTTAGCCGACAGCCGACAGCCGACATGGCGAGCAGCCAAGCACTGGTCGAGAGTTAGTAACTATCTATTATATTGTATATCTGCAAGAAAGATGCGTCCAAGACTTCCGTCCCAGGAATTCCTTTGTCCTGCGAAGTATTTATAGCCCGAAAAGGCATGTACTGAGAAAAACGTGTAAATGTGTATATTAGAAAGGAAAATGCATTGAATGCTAGTGTGTTAGTGCCAGCTAAACTTACTAGCTAGCTTGATAACTAGCACATTTTGTTCTGTCAATTTAAAATCGTCACCTTTATGTTTATTAAAGTTTATGAAATATATAATAATATATGTAGCTACACCTAAGACTCCTTCGGTATACGTGCATTAACGAACGTGCATAAATATATCGTCTTTTATGTCCAGAGTAGACAGGTGTAACAATGATATAGTTAATAGTCTGGCAGAGCGACTAATGTCGACTGCAACCTTCAGACGGCGGGTGGGCGGAGATTGTCACCTAGGACAAAAGTATAGATGCACTTTAGTGTGCGTGAAATTTAAATTGATTTATTAATTTTGTGTTTATACATTATTTTTAGTCGTGTAAAATATGAACCTTGTGTTTGAAATAAAGTACCATTATTGTTATAGTTTTAACAGTTACTGTTTTGAAAACTATCGCGAGTTTCTTCCATAACTGTAATGTAACAAACCGACTAGGACTCACGTGGTAAACACTGGAAAATTACTCTCCGACCAGTTTCGAACTTATTTGCAGTTCTTCATCTGGGAGTTATGTGGCCCCAGATTTGTGGCCCTCAATATGTGGATGCTGAACTGAACCACGTACGGAGTGTCCTTGAGAAAAATGGCTTTAACTGGAATCAGTGCACCCAATGGGCCAGCTCAAGCAAACGTCAGCGGCCGTCAACAGTGGATCGTTCTCCGGTTTATCTCCCTTTCCTAAAGGGGGTAACTGATAAAATCGGGCACTATTTAAAACGAAAGTGTGGCGTAAGAACGATTTTCCGTCCACCTGGGCAGCTGCGTCGGTTTTTGCGATCGCCTAAAGATACGGACACACTCAACACTCCAGGGGTATACAAAATACCATGTGATTGTGGACAGTCATATATAGGCGAGACAAGGCGAAATGTGTCTACTAGGGTTACCGAACATATACGGAGCGTCAAGAATTTGGATACCGTGAGGTCGGCGGTGGCAGAACACGCCCAAATCCCAGGTGCGAGACACTTCTTACGCTTCGATAAGACGGCCGTTCTAGCGCGGGAAAGGTTTTATGTACCGCGTAAAGTTCGAGAGGCGATCGAAATTAGACGTCACCCTAATTTCAACCGGGATAATGGGTGGCATATTCCGCCGGCCTGGATACCAGTCTTAAATATAGGCGATACATCCGGGCTTTGGAAACATGAGGACGACACGACTAGCACGGTGTGTAAACCGGCGTCCTACCATCATCATCACCAAAGTGACAGTGACAATGACACTCTCAGTGACAATGACTCAAGTGACAGTGCGCACCGGGACAATTTGACTGATGCAGCGCAGCCGTCTCAACGCCAGTTACGTGCTGAGGCTCGCGCTCGCCGCCTGGCACGATCATAACTCCCAGATGAAGAACTGCAAATAAGTTCGAAACTGGTCGGAGAGTAATTTTCCAGTGTTTACCACGTGAGTCCTAGTCGGTTTGTTACATTACAGTTACTGTTTTCTCGAATTTTGAAGAATTTCGGTAATTTATTAATGAAAACCACGGGTCTAAACCAAGTATGCCGCGGTGGCACCGGCCTAGAATAGTACTCCCCCATCTCTTC
Source organism: Apeira syringaria (assembly GCA_934044485.1). Classification (NCBI taxonomy): domain Eukaryota; kingdom Metazoa; phylum Arthropoda; class Insecta; order Lepidoptera; family Geometridae; genus Apeira; species Apeira syringaria. Next base: position 10,425,056 of record OW203677.1, on the reverse strand, counting down.
CCGCGGGTGCCGTAAGGGTCGGCTAAGGGATCACGTACCAGAAGGTAGGCAGCAGCGCCTTCTGAGGATCGGAAATCATAATGCGCTCGCCAACCCGTCTGCCAAGCGTGGCGAGAATTGGCAAATCCCTCCTATATGGGGGAGCCTAAATATCCAACAGTGGATGTCCAATTGCTGAGAAGAAGAAGAAGTAGTATACGACAGGTGTTCAATATTCATAGCAGCTTTTCAGCATGATCATATGTTACGTTTTTCAAGGTGTTATATGTAATGGAGATGTTATTATTGTTAACACATGTGGTCCGCCCCAAATTCGCACGGGTAAAAAATTTCAAAACTAAAAATTATTAAAAAAAATCTTTATAAAAATATCTGCTACCCAGGGATAGTGTAGCTTCCCAACAGTGAACGAATTTTTCAAATCGGTTCAGTAGTTTTGAAGCCTATTCAATGCAAACAATCAAATCTTTCCTCTTTATAATATTGGTATTGATTAATTAACCGAATATGATATAGTGCATTGTTAGAACTCACAGTTAAGGTATAATTACTCATAATTATTGACTTTTATAAGGAGTATTACGAATTAAATGTTGTTTAATTTGATAGATGTCATATTTTGACAATTGACCGGAAGAAGAATCTTATCCCACTAATATAAAAGCGAAAGTGTGTATGTATGTAAATGTGTGAGTGTGCCATGTATGTTTGCTACTTTTCACCTTTGAGTATACAGCCTATATTATCCACGCTCAAACGGCTGCACCGATTTCGTTGAAATTTGGTATGGAGATAGGTATAACACATAGGCTACTTTAATCCTGGAAAAAGTATACTATCCGTGGGATAAGGGAGGTAGCGGGAAAACCGTAATTCGTGGGTAAAACCGCCGGATGCTACTAGTTCATTATAATTAATCATTTGAATAGAGTATTTATAAATAGAGTTGACCGTATTCAAGAGCTTCGAGGAACTTCTTGAAGGAACGCTTTGGACCGCGGACTGACATGACAAAGAGTCATTCCGTAGCTTGGAATCGTCGCTCAAATAGCTTTATATATCTAATAATTAACTTTATATATGTACTAGAAAAACCAAAGTAAATCAAAGTAAATAGTATATTATAGAATCCCGGAGTAAATATTCCGGGAAATAGTTTTTCTACTGAACAATATAACGAGTAAGCTATTTAAGGTTGCGTAAAGTATTTGTGAGTATGGAAATTATCTATAAATGCCACGTGAACCGCTTTTCTTATTACATACCGTCGAGTCGACTTTAATAGATTTACTTTGACTCGAATATCTTTTGAAAATGAAGGCAAGAGTGATTTTACTTGGAATCCCGAGTGAAGTTAGACAAGCGTTCGGCACTCACATGTTTTCTTGTCAAAAGTCGCAAAAGAATAACTGAATAATCTTTTAGAGCACGCCTGCCGCCATACTGCCGGCAACGTTAAGTTGTTCGTCAAATTGACTGCAGGAGGCGCTAGCGTGTTTTTCGCAATGTGAAATTTACTACAAATAACCCCATCATGGATTCCAAATAAAATCTTAATTATGCAATAAACAAATAAATTCTGATAAGCTAAAGCATTAAAAGCATTTCCTAATAGTAAAATTGACTTACATCGAAGTACTCGCAAAAACTCGAATCAAATTAAGTCACAACTCACTACACTAACTCCCCGGACGCTTTCTAAACTAGGACAAATCCGGGGAAACTCGGACTGTTGGCAACCCTACCTGAATCCAACCCTCCTCCATATAGTCCACTAAATCGAGGTTACGCTGCAATCTATGCTCATATAGTAGGTTGTGACACATTTACTATAATTATGTTTATTATTATGGGTTGAAATATGTAATCCTAGTACATATTATTATGAAGTATTGTGATGATTCCGTTGATTCCAATTGATCCCGTAAGTAGCAAAGGTGACTGAAAACGGTGAAAAAAAAATTTTTACCAAAAAATGGAACCGACTTCAACACTCAAAAGTGTGAAATAACTTGTCGAAGTCGGTACCATGCGCAGAATATTGTAACGATAGTTACTTTTGTGAACTATCATGGTACCGACTTTATCAAGTTATTTCACACTTTTGAGTGTTGAAGGGGCCGTGGTGGTACCGGTCTAGAATAGTACTCCCCCATTTCTTCCCGCGGGTGCCGTAAGAGTCGGCTAAGGGACCACGTACCAGAAGGTGGGCAGCAGCGCCTTCTGAGCATCGGAAATCATACTGCGCTCGCCAACCCGCCTGCCAAGCGTGGCGAGTATTGGCAATTCCCCCCAATTGGAGGAGGCATTTGTCCAACAGTGGACACCCAATGGCTGAGATGAATGAATGAAATGAATGAGTGTTGAAGTCGGTTCCATTTTTTTATATATTTTTTTAAAATAAATGAACTTGTGCCGTAAGTTTTATTTGAAACGCCGTGTTGCAAACACCAACTAGGGAGTGCAATCTTGTAGTGAAATCCTCTCGGAATACGCAAGTATGGTGAGCTCGAATCTCGGTATTTTCCAAGATCTCGCAGACATTTTTAATATTTTAAGTTATCATAAGTATTATGTACAACAACCTACATAATACTTATGATAACTTAAAATATCGAAACTGGTTAAACACAGCCAGGAATAAAGAATACTGGCACTTCTTGGAGGAGGCTTTTACCCGAAGGGGGTCCGTTTAAATTACACAACTAAACTTTAGAGTACTTCTTTTTATTGTAATTTAAGACACTACATTGTAATTTACACGGAACTAAATAAAGCTTTATAATTATTATAAGTATTATGCGGTAATGGTATAAGTATTACGGAAGGTGGCCTAAATATGGTTCTAGGGCCGAAATGAAGACAAAATACCCAATACTGAATCATTTATTCAGGGAACCTATTAAGAATAGGTACATCGACTTATTTTAAAAAAAAATCCTTAGAAAGCACAATGTGTCAAGGAAACTAACTGGTATCCGAAGCTAAACTGGCTTCAGATGTTTTGTTTAGTGCTACATATCTAGCAGCGAAATAACCCGTCCTGCCTCTACACTCCTTGGAGCCACCTTGACACCCTTGGTCTCAAATCCTTCGACGTACAAATCCCTGATCTTTAGAAACCATCCTTGCAATTTGTTTTCTACGAACTCTTGTTAATGAAAGTGAACAGAAATGTTGTATTTATTTTGCAAGTTTCGTTCTGGGTGTCAAGTCTACTAACTGTCTGCTGCGAGGCCGAGCCGATGCCAATAAGACAACGTCAAAAATCCGCAGTCTGCTAAGTCATAGCAGCCTGAGTCTATGTTGAATCTATGCTCGGCCTATGTCGGTTTAGTAGGGCATTTGACATTTAATGTGCTAACAGACTACGGAAATAACGCGCTGTGTCATTGAATCTAGGATTGAATCAAGATTGATTCAATATGAACGACTTAAAAATAGCGGACTACCAAAGCTGTCACATTCACCAATTGTGAGCCGATCATATTGCCATATTGAATGGTAGACTAATGCCCGTTTTCACCAACACACTTTAGGAGTCCCTTAGGAGCGTTTAGGGAACACTTAATAAGAATTTCGTTTTCACCAACGTTTAGGTGTCCCTTATAACCTTAAAAGGCTCTTTACATTTAGGGGACCGATTGTTGCCTGCCTAAACAACCCCTACGCTTAGGTGATAGACAGCCAGTTCAGCCTTTAGTTCTCAGTATTACTTTAGCAATGGAGAGTGAAATAAACGATTTTCTGGAAAGTTTGGAAGCTGTAGAGGTTGGAAATATGTTAAATAATTTTAAAAGACCGCGCATGTATCGTGAGAGCTGATTTTGATAAATACTACGATCGTGACTTCTTCGTAAGATATAGGTTATCCAAAGAGAGTGCTTTGTAGTGCACTTTTGAGTGTTGAAGTCGATTTGATTTTTTGGTAAAACATATTTTTTTCACTTTTTAGTGACTTTTGTTACCTACTCTTTGGATCAATTGTCATTGTAGTGTAAGTATGTTCACCGATGTCTTCACCCGCTACTATAATATCGTCTAGGTATAAGCACGCATTTTTCATTTTTTGGAGTGTAACGCAAAAACTGCTTGTCCGATTTTGATGAAATGGGACCACATGGGAAGTACCAGCTTTCAAATAAAAAAATATAACGATCAAAATCGGTTCACCCAGTTGAAAGTTATGCAGTATAACAAACATAAAAAAAACATACGGGCTGAAATAAGAACCTCCTCCTTTTTTTGAAGTCGGTTAAAAATGATGAAAATCCGTAAGAAGTATATATATTCGCATAATTTAATAAATTCTGTTCGATTAATGTTTATTTCTCGAGAAATACAGAGACAATACATGTATCGACAAATTATCGATGACGCACACGCGTATTTAGAAAAAAAACTGTCACTTGCCTACGGGATCTCTTCTTAGGTGACACCTAGGGTGGTGAAAATGAATTTAGGTAGAGGTTGAAATAGGGAGATACTTAACGCTAAGGGATACTTAGTTACGTAGGCGATAAGAGCTTGTTCGTGAAAACGGGCATTAGGCCCTTGGCAAATTGGACATGAGGAGCGGTGAGCGATATTGACATTCGATTCGACCACATTAGCCGAATAGGGAACAAACTCGCTTCGTACCCTGCGGGTAGTAAAGCTTTTTGGTCCCTAGCTAAATCGGTTGAATCCAACTTCTGCCGCTCCTCATTTCCTCCACTGCAGAAACCTGATGGATCGCTAGCCCACACTGCGGAAGAGAAAGCAAATTTATTTGCATCTCTCTTTGCAGAGTCTTCTCGTTTAGATGCTGGTAGCACAGCACCACCAACTCCACTGAATAGATGCGAGACGATTATGTCAAACATCTGCATTCGGCAAGTGGATGTTCGCAAAGTGTTACGCAATCTAGACGTGAACAAAGCTAGTGGTCCGGATGGTATCTCAGCTTTGGTCCTTAGGACATGTGCGCCAGAATTAACTCCGGTGGTGACACGCCTTTTTCGGCTCTCTTTTGAGTCTGGTTTAGTACCAAAAGCCTGGAAGCTTGCCAATGTCCAGCCTGTGCCCAAAAAGGGTAGTCGTGCCGACCCTGCTAACTATAGACCGATTTCAGTCACGTCCATACTCTGTAAGAGTATGGAACGTGTTCTGAATACGAAGCTCCTGGCATACCTAGAAACAGAAGACCTACTCAGTGATCGGCAATACGGCTTCCGCCGAAACCGGTCTACTGGGGACCTTCTAGTGTATGCCACTCACATCTGGAGCGAGGCCATTGAGAAGTATGGAGAAGCGCTCGCCGTTTCTCTCGATATTTCTAAGGCTTTCGACAGGGTTTGGCATGACAGTCTTATTGGCAAGCTTTCCTCTTACGGCTTACATGCTGGACTAAGGGTTTGGATAGCGGATTTTTTGAGGAATCGATCGATACGAGTAGTTATTGATGGCTGCTCTTCCGATCAAATGGCTATTAATGCCGGGGTTCCTCAGGGGTCGGTACTCTCCGCAACTCTTTTTTTGCTGCATATTAACGATCTGCTAAAACCCGGTACCTATGGGTATGCAGACGACAGCACAGTTGTAGAGAGTTATATATCTAGCGCCCGGGCTAGTCATGCACAGGTCCGATCACTCAGAGAGGCTATGGTTGGTCGATTGAACTTGGCTCTCAAGGATGTCTCCGAGTGGGGCGATGCCAATCTAGTCCAGTTCAACACCACTAAGACTCAGGCGTGTCTATTCACTGCAAAACGGAGTGAAATTCAACTCACCCCTAGCTTCCGAGATGTACCCGTTCCGATAACCAACAAACTGGAGCTTCTTGGCGTAACACTGAAGCCTACGCTGAACTTTGGAAGCTATATAGAGTCTAAGGCGCAGCTGGCTGCCAAAAAGTTAGGCATATTGGCTAAGGTGAGACAGTACTTCACGCCGGGGCAGTTGCTTAGCCTATATCAAGCACAAGTCCGGTCGTGCATGGAGTACTGTTCGCATCTCTGGGATGGTTCAGCCAAATACCAACTTGAAGCTTTGGACTCAATAGAAAGGCGAGCCAAAAAGGTCATTGGTAGCGACTCTCTGGTCGAACATAGACTACAGAGCCTTGAACACCGACGTAGAGTTGCTTGCCTATCGGTTTTCTATCGGTTACATTTCGGCGAATGTGCACTGGAATTACACAATTTAATTCCACCTTCTCCATTCTATCATCGGTCAACCAGACGTACGACTATGCGCCACCGCTACATGGTAGATATACCACCGTTACGCACGAAGCGTTTTGCTTCCACTTTTATAATGCGTACTGCCAGAGAGTGGAACTCACTGCCTGAGTCTGTGTTTCCCGATATGTACAACCCCGGAGTCTTCAAGTCGCGAGTGAATAGGTTCCTTCTAAGTTTGCGTGCTCCACCTTAGACCGCGTCGTCGCTTAACATCAGGTGAGACAGTGGTCAAACGCAAGCTTATAATCATTAAAAAAAAAAAAAAAAAAAAAAACATTTGAGACATTGATGTTTTAGATTCTTCGCCTCGTGTCCTTTTTGGCTGGCTTTCATATTATGTACATACAAACCAGTAGAAGAAAGTGCCGAAGCTTTCCGAATAGAGTTACACCTTATGCATAGGGCAGTTAAGCCATTCTCTGATTTTAAAAAGTACTTCTACACTTCCAGCGGATTATTAAACTGTTTTTGCTTTATTACATTAGATGTCCACTAATTCTAAAAGTCTGGAAACTGATTTTTAATTAGGAAACAACCAGAACAGGTGGCATAGCCGCACGCCGGGATACCCGGACGAATGGCTATCGCTCTCCAATGGTAAATGGACAAAGAGTAAGGAATTTATTAAATCCCTTAAAGTAGTGCCTAAGTAAGTGTTAACATAAGTACTGATGTATGTAAAATTTGTAAAATGTGCAACGTAAGTATTTGTAATACTTCCAGACTGTTGAATGATCAAACTGGGCAAACTGTTGCAACCATTACATATTATATTATGTACCTACACAGTTGTTCAATAAATATTAGTAATATCTGATTTCCCTTACTAGATTAGTTTTATACAAACCTCATAGAGTTTATGAAAGACGCTTTTTCTCAAAATTTTGCGAAAATTTCTTTTGAAAGCTTAAGGACCAACAACCATTATTTCATATACATAATATTATGTATAAATGATCAAAAAACGTGTAGTATTAGTAATCCATCTATAAAAGTATATATTTGTATCAAACGACGTACGCTAGTGGCACAAAGGATTGGCCCGACCGATTTCAATATTGTATTTCATTGTTCGCATTAAATTTAATAAATTTGTATTAGGGTTGCCATTTTTTTATTATTTGAAGGATTTGGATAATTGGAAAATGGATAAGCAGAAACCGCCTTTTTTAAAGCTAAAGCGAAGCATAAAGAGGGCATCGATTTTGACAATAACATAAATGTATTACTAATCCTTATGTAATTGTTATTATTATTGAAAAATTAGGTAGGTATCTTTAGAAGCGTCTTCATCATGCACTGTGGACGTCAGATGTTTATTGTTATTTTATGGACAAAGGAGCGTCACATTAGGTTGTATAACATATTAACTATTTTTTAACACTTTGCGTTTGGAACCCAATATCTTTATAAATCGGTTGAGACTTGATTGCGGGAAAACCATTCAGTATTTCATGAAGGTACCTCGACGTTTGATTGAGTTGCACTGGTCGTGTTACAGAGACAGAGCAGACACAATACTGGAGAATAAGCGCTCGTGACCTTGTCATATGTAGGGCTGCCACACGTCGTAAAAGCCCAGAGTGCATATACACGACACTGCCAGTATCATTACTATCGAACATTTACTAATTATTTATTGGGTAAACTGTACACTGGGTTTAAATTTCGAGTTTTAACTGATTTCAACCAATTCACGTACGATCTATATATGGCACAAAACATTCCTAATAATTCACATATCACAAAATATATTATGGCATATGAGATGGCCGTTGGGGCCGAAAGGTTCTCGAATGGACACCACGGACTGGCAGGCGCAGCATAGGACGGCCACCGACCAGGTGGACAGACGACCTGACTAAGATCGCAGGCAAGGGCTGGATGCAGGCCGCTTCCAACCGGTCCTTGTGGAAATCAATGGGGGAGGCGTATATCCAGCAGTGGACGTCCTATGGCTGAGATGATGATGATGATGATGATGATGATGACCTGATTTATTAAATGATCGTTTATTTTATCCAAATTAGTCCATAAATGTCACTTTGAGGTTATTCTGGTGCAACATTGTTAATGTCGATACTTAATCCTAGTTTTTATTACCATGATAAATACCATTTCATCACGTTGCCGTCGCTGTATTATTAATTCGTCTGAGCTGAAAGCATTATTCAGCGTGCTCAAAGAAAAGTGTATTACGGAGAAACCAATCATCTGTAGATATTGTTGAAGCGCATAACTGAAATACGGACTCCCGCCATTACTACAGCCGGTCTCTCTTTTGACTTCGCACGTTTGTGCGCGCCAGGATGTTCGTGACCAGTGTGGCTGGAGATTAAATACTTAAAAAAATATTTTTTTCCGTTTTTAATATCATTGTTACATTACGCGATACTTTTGGAAATGCTGGGGAAACTCTACGATCCATGATAGCTATGTATAGACAATTGATAATTGCTCATACAATTAAAGGTAGATGGCGCAAATAACAACATCCCCTCAGATGTTAAAACGAAGGAAATAATTCGGCTTTGGTATAGGCTGATAAAGTTTAGTTGGACAAAGCGACAGGACGGTATTCTGTAGTCGTCGTGGGTTCAAGTCCCATTAGCAGCCGAATTTTTTCCTTCAAATATTTGAACGTAAGTTCCGCCTAGCATGGTGTTAATGCAAAAACCATAAAACTTTTGAATAATAATAGTATTAATATAACGCCACTTTTTAGTAAGGCCTCCTTAGACTGTTAGCCATACCTATTCATTTGGTAGAAATTTGTAAAGATGTGGGGTTTCACTGAAGAACTATATTTTTCTTCGTGAATTTTTCGGCTAAAAGATCTGAGAGAGTAATATTGCTGATCTTCTTTCTAGGTTTTCTGTGTCCATGAAATGGGTCAGCACATGTGTACATTATGTGTAGGTATATAGTAATTTGAGTCTGAAAACTATCGCGAGTTTCTTCCATAATTGTAATGTAACAAACCGACTAGGACTCACGTTGTAAACACTGGAAAATTACTCTCCGACCAGTTTCGAACTTATTTGCAGTTCTTCATCTGGGAGTTATGATCGTGCCAGGCGGCGAGCGCGAGCCTCAGCACGTAAGTATATAGTAACTTTACACTGTTTTTTACGGGTATAACGTGGTACTTACGCGTAGTCGATATCACGATCGACAATTGTTCATCGACATCGACAACTGAAGCAAACTCCGGAATTGTACATCACCCTTAAATTTCCCCAACAAAATATTCCCACTCGTCCCATAATTTATTAAAACGAATAGGTTTGGAAGCCGCTTAAAGTTTACTAAGGTTCAGTGTAATGTAATTACTGGACAATTCCAAATGTATAACAATTAGAACATTTCCATGAGGCTTGTTATGAATTCCCCCTTCCCGGTCTGTTACGCACGGGTGCGGTGAGCTGCAAACAGGGTAGCCATTATGCAGATAGTTTTAATATTTTCTATCGTTTTCATTTCAAAATAGATTACAAAAAGATTTTTGGCCGGTTGTAGCTAAGCTTGTAACTAGGCTCTTTCACGTTAAATATAGGTACCTACATATAATATGTTCTGAGAGTGCATGAGTACTGCTAACTTATACCTACAAATATTTCCTCAGAAGTGATGAGAATCATACATAGGTACCTTTACACCGAATTCGGTCTGATTGAAACTAAAGTAAAATTAGGTGCGTGAGCCTTAATATATGTGATCCAATCCTAAGGAGCTATAGCCCATCTCTCTTTTTCATTGATATCATTGGTTTATATGAATGTAGTCAAGTGCTCTGTCTGTATTATATAATGATTGTAAATATGCTTCGATTAAGAATGATCGAAGTAAATATGTGTGTATTGAACAAACAATGAAAAGTTTTATCTATCTTTGAAATTATATAACTACTTAATAACTATTTTGGGTAATATAGGCAATGATGTTTTACTAAAGATGAGGTATATTCATACTGCGCGGTGCTCAGATTTTGTTCCTTTGCGACATAAACATGCTTACTGCGACAGATAATACGGTACAAATAATATAGAAAAGGATAGCTATATGTTTAGACTTGCGCTTGGAATATGCGTCGTAATCAAAATTACTACAATTGACTTAATTTTGCCGCCTCAGTTTCCGCGCGCTTGTGCGACATCTACCTCATATAAACATATAATATCACTGAATATAGGTATATTATCGACTGGCCGGTTGGCGCAGTTGGTAGCAGTCTGCCTTCTGAGCTGCTGGTCCCGGGTTCGATTCCCGGACAGGTCAAACATTTGTGTGCATGAACATGTCTGTTTGACCTGTGTCTGGGTGTGTATATGTATATAAGTATATATATCAGTCATCAGGTTACCATAGCACAGGCTCTGCCTAGTTTGGGACCTGAAGACCTTGTGTTAATGTTAATAAATAAATAAATAAAAACAAAATATTGTTGCTTCGTAAAACTTCCTAAGTGAACCACGTATATTAAAGAATATTTATCCGCGAAAACTAGAACGTATATGCAACAGAATAATCGTAGATTAATCCGATGCAAAATATATTTGCATGTTTGTTTTGTGTGTAGTAAATTGATATCTCTATCAATCACTAAATTGACATTCGATGGTTACGTGCTAACTTATTCAGTAGGCAAGGCAGAAATTATTTGAGCGTAAGTATTACCATAGTCGCGTCCATACTACGACATACCATACCATATTACCATAGTGAAAAACATTGGTTCCCGAAACATAATTATCCCTTCAAACGTGGACCGCGTCAATTGCGCTCTCAAGCGCGTAATATTTTATAAAGAAGTCACCCTCCGCGTTCGTCGCGTACTACGCTAGGTACGCGTGCATACATAGGTGTGGAGTTTAAAATGCGACTTCTTCGGAAATAAGCCATCTCGCAGTTACTACGAGCACCAGAAAATCTAATTAATGTCTAAATGGACTTTTCATGTTTACTGTGAGCTTTGCAGCCGCGCTGAGTACCCTTTCTGCATACATTTACGGCGTCCTGGTACATTTTTTAGTCATAGAATTAGTGTCCGTTGCCATATTTGCATATCAAATATGAGGTGGCATTTACTACGCGAAGAGATTTATCCCTGCCAGGAAATAAAAGACACACATAAAAGAAAATAAGTAATAAAAAATAAACAAATATTCAAATAAAAAGGTATACAAATCTTTGGATTTGTGTCCCAATATCTTAGGTCAAAGGTTAGTTCGTATGCATATCGTTTGGTTATTATATGTGTTTAAACTGTCACTGTCACTCAGCCGGCGAGTTTATTAGAGTAACTCACGACTCAGGAGTAACTCACGACTCAGGAGTAACTCACAAGTCAATCACAAATAAATCGTGATCATTGCGCTTGTGCCAAAATATCAAGAGCCAAAAACATCAACAAAAATACCTATTATGGTACCGCGTAGTACCATAAATCATTTATTTTCTAAAAGCACGAAATACTTAATTCTAATTTCTAATATATTGTGTGCTTTTAGAAAATAAATAATTGAATATGCTAGAATTAATTGGTAATGAATCTCCTATTGAAACAAACAAAAGTAAAATTGTGATAAATAAAATAAAATGTCGAAAACAAGTATCAACCACCCTCAAGTTTGAAAAACCGTCAGCAAACACATAGTGTGTTCAGGCAGCAGTCTTTGAGAGCCAGTGAATAACATTCTAGGTTTAGATTGTACCTTTGATAGACATCGTCACTGTTCCTAACAGTCAAACGATAGATCTATAAAGAAAAAAAGATGTATAAATAAAATGGCTCCTGTAGTGTTGCCTTGAAACAAATATATATTAATAGAAAACCCCACAACATAGTAGCAATATATTTACACTGTGGAACATGTCTCCTCATTTCTGATTCGATCACGTAGAATGTGTTGTCACCTCAATGTGTTCTAGTTCAATTAATATGAATAAAACAAAATAAATGAGGTTTTATTTGTTATTCCATACTACAAGAGCGGTTAGTGTAAATGTTGCAGTTAAACAAAGTGAAAACATTAATTTCCCAACGTCGCGTCGTTTAGGTATGCTAACAATTTCAGGTTTACGTTCGCACCGCGCAATAAAACCTCTTTATGATTTGTGACTTCCCAAATGCCCGAAGCCGGCGCGGCGGCGGGAAGCCGCGCGCGCGGTTTGGCGCGGTAAGTTCTTTTTGTTTTCCTTAAAATTTATAGTGTCCTATTTTACTAAACTTGTTTATAGCGGACTATATTTATAATAGAAGTAATGTTTTTTTAGTACAACGACTTATATGTACCAATGCTAATAGTCCAACGAAAAACCTGGTGTGATGAAAAAACTACGCTAAGCAAGCTCTTGATATTATCTCGAATTTGTTATCTGATAACGTACTTACCCTTATGTTAAATGACACCAGTCTTAACGAACCCTAATTCTACATCCAATTCAATTATTGCTCAACAACGTATCCCACGCAATTCAACTGAGTGTAATTGTATGCTAGGTATTTCCAAAGTAAATGATATCAAACACCTAGGATTAAGTATTAAGAGCAACATTAAGCTGGAAGATTCATATAGACAGCCTCACTGATCGAGCAGGAAGACTAATTTACATCTGTAAACAGATAAGAGCATCGGTGGATCTTGATACTCTTAAAAAGTTTATTATCTACTCACTGGCCCAATCCATTTCATTGTATAGCTAGTAACATAACTTAGATGTAATACAAGCAATAGCTTACCGTACCCCTGACAAGCTATACCCCGCTCTACGTGGGCAGTGGTCAAACGTAAGCTTATAATCTTTAAAAAATACATCATCGTATGACATTCGTACTGTAATATATTTTATTAGTGCCCCAAAACGAATCCCGTTTTGGGGCACTAATAAAATATATTACATATAGTATGCAGAAGTAGTAGTTTAAATTGTGGTAACATTGACTTGCGTAACTTATGTTAATGATAATTGATATAATGATATTATGTATATATGTATATTATATCATTCATCAGGTAACCATAGTACAGGCTCTGCCTAGTTTATGACCTGAAGACCTTGTGTGAATGTTTATAAATAAAAAAATAAATAAATGATAATATCGATTATCATTATCATATATATAATGATAATGTATGTTTTAAAGGTGCCGATGACATGACACGCTCGCGTGCGTGCCGAGAGGGCGGGACAAATCCTGTTGCGTGTTGATTTAAAATATTAGAAATACGTATTTCGCAATGACCCAGGGCTCGATGTAAAAATACGACTAATCAAATTTTTATACTTTTTAATTTCATTTCTTCTCGTGTAAGAGCAGTTCAAGCGCATTTGTCGCTACCGCGGGAATTTTTGATACGGCAAAATACATATTGGCCCTAATTCTGTTAATCACACGAACTAACTAAAATTCACTAAAATTCTTCAAATTGAAGTAGCTCGTATTCTATTTAGGCTAAAATTCAAATTCGCATAACTCCATACAGCGCTCTCACTAATATTAGACGAGTTTTAATACCATTGCTGGCCAATTACAGGTAGTTTTAGTAGGCACCAAATTAGTGGCGACTTAATTCCGCTAAAACTACCCGCAAATTTAATAAATACATTTCATTTTAGTGATGTTATTGATAAGTCTCATACTAATTTAGACTTTATCGTAACCTTATAAGAGCTGGATTAGTTTTAAAACATTTTAGTTTAGTTCAGTTGAATAAGCGAATCACTACCATTGTCGTTCTAAAATATTTGTTCAATAATAAATTAGCAAACTTAACAAAAATTTGTTTCAATAAAAATTAGCCTTCATGAGCTGTTCTCTTAAGCAGTATTTGTATATTTTAATAGTTTATTAGCCATGTAGGACTTTTAAATAATCTATAACAAAACTTTAATGTAAGTCTATTTAGCAAATGGGCAGCGTTCGGGAAGCTACGACGCCTTCTCGTCCAAAGTACCGCAATGCCTGAAAACGAAGGTCTTCGAACAGTGTGTGTCACCAGTGATGACTTACGGAACCGAAACGTGGTCTCTGACTATGAGCTATAGAGAGGCCTATGCTCGGGGTTTCTCTACGTGATCGGATCAAAAATGAAGAGATCCGTAGAAGAACGCAGGTCACCGATAGAGCCCAGCGGATTAGCAAGTTGTAGTGGCAGAGGGCAGGGCACACGGCTCGAAGAACTGAAGGCCGTTGGGGTCGAACAGTTCTTGAATTGAGACCACGGACTGTCAAGCGCAGCATAGGACGGCCACCGACCAAGTGGACAGACGACCTGACTAAGATCGCAGGCAAGGGCTGGATGCGGGCCGCTTCCAGCAGGTCCTTGTGGAAATCAATGGGGGAGGCGTTTGTCCAGCAGTGGAGGTCCTATGGCTGAGATGATGATGATTTAGCAAATCGGACGGTGCGAGAGTGTATGTGGCGGGGTTCGCAGTTTGTCTGATTTACTAATTATAATGTTTATTTACGCTGTCAAGCAACCGCACACAATTCGACCGATAAAATAAGTGAATATAAAAATGAAGTGAAAATATAAAGGTACGCAATTGTATAGTAGCCACTATCTGTGGGCCTAACCGCTGTATGTGTGCGTGATGTTATTAATGCGATAACAGTAAATAAAAAACAGAACTTATTCTATGGTCTCATGCTATAAAATGTTGGGATTCCTCATTACATTACTTTTATTAGGTATATTATGTGAAAGAAAGAAAGAAAGAAACCACATTTATTCAAGACACTCACAACACACATTACACAAGAGATACATACAAAAACAATAAAGAATAAATAAAATAAATGTGCGGATAGGGAAGTGCAGAAAAAACACAACTAATTAATGTGGAACAAAATATTAAAATAATTCTTATTTACCGTCTAACTTCAATTTTAGTTTAAACCCGTTCAGAGAAGATTGACCAATCGCTATTTTTAATCTTAAAGTTTTAGGATAGTATATATTTCGTGGTTGTATTACAGGAAATGATGTATTCGAAATTACTTAAAATAAAAGAAAAACAAAGAAGTAAAGTTATGCTTCTGTTTACTTGTTGCACATACATGCATATTAACTTACAAAAATATTTGTTATTGATAAGGTTATTGATAGGGAAATAGTCCTAAAAATTCATCAATCTCGACAACGCAAGCCCTCGCCATAAAATTTCAAATACAAATAATTCTGCCATAGTGACATATTTATTTCGATTATCTGTGCATAATTTGAATATTGATCTAAAGCACCGTACACAACTGCTGTTGTACAAATATTTCTACAGATCGCGTAACGTTCTTCAATTGTAAAGACAACAAAACATCCTTTTATAGGAAGTCGACTCTTTATAAGAATACAAACACAATACAAAGATTAACATTCCCATTTTGAAAAGATTCCAACGGAATGCTTTTTGAATGGATGCCCAGTGATAAATGATGTTGATATTTACGGTTGAAAGGATCAAGAGCTGTGCTTTTGGGCGCATAATTTGCGACTCAAATTACTCTGCATAGTCACATCACTCA
Source organism: Apeira syringaria (assembly GCA_934044485.1). Classification (NCBI taxonomy): domain Eukaryota; kingdom Metazoa; phylum Arthropoda; class Insecta; order Lepidoptera; family Geometridae; genus Apeira; species Apeira syringaria. The sequence goes on along the minus strand of OW203677.1, from coordinate 10,409,306 downwards.
TCCGGTAATGTCTAGACGTGACATCCCTGTTTGTGAAACATTAATCTTATCGAGGTCATCTGACAGCATTACTAGTACTTGCCTACTGTTTAATGCGAAATCTACCCAATGAATATTACGATACAAGAAGTGTAAAAATATTCAAATTCAAATTCAAATTCATTTATTAGCATAAACACAGGTACAATAATAGTTAGTTAAAAACGGTTGTAGGTTCTCCATGTTTTGCCTTTTCAGGCATGCTAAAATTATAATAAAATAATAAATCTAAAAACTATGCGGCTGAGCCTCCCTAACTAACTAATTATATACAATTAACGATTCAGGCAAACTTATCGCTAAGGTATTCATTAATTGAATAATATCTTTTATTGATAAGGAATTCGTGTAGTTTTTTCTTGTCAAAAATACATTTATAATATGATTCGAATACATACGGCCAAACTTTAATTGTACTGGCTCCTAAGATAATATCTTTAACTGTGTGTATAACTTTACAGTCTGTAACTTTGTCAGGTTGTAGTGGTCTCTGGATATAATATACTTACCGATTTTGGAAATTATTGACGTTTGAACAACTCTGAGGCCCAGCGCCTGCTTTTTTAAAATAAAACTGCTGAATCATATAGGCATAACATAATAAATATAGGCGCAATACAAATGTAGGCATAAGAATTTCCTGATGTGAAAGTTTTTTAAATCGTCACTAAGAGAAAGCCTATGTAAATTACTATCAACCGATGAAGAATGGTTCGATAACGCCAAATTATAGTATTTTTTATTAAAGCAAGACAAAGATATTTAAAGCGATGATACCTCTGCGGGGGGGAGCGTCGGCTGCCAAACTGACGAACACTGGTTCTATCTCCAACAACAACATGAGCTTCCGGTGAAGGTTACACAGTTATCAAATTCCCAACATTGTGGTAGGGTACTTTGAGTACCCGCACATCGTAACATCTTCGACCACATCGTCACTGACCATCAAGTGAGTGGTGAAACGCCAGATAACGGCAAACAAATATTGCGTACAGTCAAAGTATAATGGGTAAAGAGCAAGCATTTACTGATCTATCGGTGTTCCTATCTTTTGAAACCATTAAATGTGTTTGTATCCCTTCTACATATGTAGCTAACACAGGATTCTGAATGATTATCTCCCAGCTACCTCTTAAATCAGTGTGACGCGGGCTCTGGAAGGCACGATACGCGCAAATTGTTTATCTGAGACTACACAGGCATACTGTATTGTCATATAATCTTTCGTTAAATACGAACCCCTCTGTTATTACAGCTAAATATAAAAATTTCGTACAAAAGCGTTTGAAAAAGTTCTGAAAGTTAAATTAATTGATCTAACAATGTATCTTTTGTTGTTATGCGCTATGATCATCGCGGGTAAGTTATATCAAGTTTATATTGTGTCACTAGAGGTGTGTAACATAGCTCTGAGTCGGTTCAAAGATCCGAATCAGATCGAATTGAGCTCGTGATCCGTAGCTCAATTGTAAAATGCATGACTCACGGATCAGCCGTGACTCACACGAGCTGTGATGTTCCAGAGCTGTAGTCAGTTGATTTTGAACTGTTTTAATTTTTTGGACTTTCGCGATTCGAACACATTGTTATTAAATCAAACGGGGCGTAATCGCGAGAAAAACATTTAGTAATTTGTTTACCTCGACGTTTCGACCAAGTTGCATTGGTCGTGGTCACGAGAAGACTCTCTTCAAGACAGTCTTCTCGTGACCACGACCAATGCAACTTGGTCGAAATGTCGAGGTAAATAAGTTACTAAATGTTTTTCTCGCGATTAAGCCCCGTTTGATTTAATAACAATTTGAACTGTTTATCTGTAGATCCGCTAAGTCATGTGCGACCTATGTAAGGCCGTATTTATTTTAGTTCTGGAATCCACAGTCATTATCTATGGCCAATATGACAATGTATTTCTTAAATTCAATCAATGAGTGTGAAGTAAAATCACAAAATATTAGTAATTATTTCATTATCCTTTTTCTAATATATATTTTTCTTATTAATATTCCTACACGTAAAATATAAACAAAATTTTTAAGGTGTCGATATTTTTCTAACAAATATATTTTCATTTCAGTTAAACATTTAGTCAAATATTATGCGATTCTAGTGAGGGACTCATTTTATGTCACAGAGTCACAATAAACTCTGTATTTTTTTTTCATCTAGCACGCAATTACAAACGTCAATACAATTATTACTATTTGACAAATTCTAACGCCATATGAATAGATTCAATACCGTCAAGAGCCGTTGACATATTTATATAATACTAGCCGCGACACCGCGGTTTCGCGGTGCGCGGCTCCAAAGCCAGTGTCGCTGATCACGAAGCCACGACGACCGTCAACGATGGCCGACATAAAAGAGTAATAAACATGCATACAAACTTTCGCGTTTATAAGATAAGTAGGACTAGCTGACCTGGCAAACGTTGTTCTGCTCCATTTATTATCAAAATGTCAAAGTGACAAGCTTCATTTACAATTACTTCACTTCAATGATCAACGGCTAAATTTTTTTTATTATATGGGTTCGTATAAAACAACCGTGGTACTGGCCTAGAGTGCCGTGGTGGTACCGGCCTAGAGTAGTACTCCCCCATCTCTTCTCGTGGGTGCCGTAAGAGTCGGCTAAGGGACCACGTACCAGAAGGCTGGCAGCAACGCCTTCTGAAGATAGGAAATCATACTGCGCTCGCCAACCCGCATGCCAAGCGTGGCAAGTATTGGCAAATCCCCCTTATATGGGGGTGGCATATGTCCAGCAGTGGACGCACATGGCTGAGAGAAGATATAAAACAAAAAACAAAAAATTGCAACTTCAACACTCAACTCTGAAATAACTTATTGAATACGGTACCATGGTAGTTCAAAGTTACTATTATCAAAATATTGTGCGCATGGTACTGACTTCCACAAAATATTTCACACTTTTGAGTGTTGAAGTCGGTTCCATTGTTTGGTAAATTTCTTTTTCACCCGTTTTAGTGATCTTTGTTACTCGCGGGATCAATTTGTTATTGTGTATGTTCACCAATTTATTCACCCGCAATTATATGAAGTTATGTTATATTATAAATTAACAATAATAATTATAATTATATTATGAAACCACACGGGCAGCACCAGCTTGCAAATAAAAAAAATCATTAAAATCGGTTCACCCCAATGATGTTTTACTACTCATATAAACATATAATATCATTGGTTCACCCAGTCAGAAATCCTGAGGTAACAAACATTAAAAAAACATATAGGTCGGTCAAAAGAGCTTAATAGCAGTGTGGTGGACACCACAAAATGAATCAATAATGACCACACAATTATATAAGAGATTCTAACAATAGTTAAAGAGAAAATTTGAAATGGATCGAGTGATCATTTTTAAATTTTTTCTTTTCTCTATTGTTCGTTGTCCGTATTAAATTTGTAAGGTTTGTAAAAAAATACTAAGGAGTTTCTATAGCCCGTAAAGAATATTCATGAAGTACTTATATCATTTATAACTTACATTGAAAAGAGGTTAGATGCAATTACTCTTGATATGAAGTAGGTAAATAGACAGAGACACTATAAAGTGGGTAAATAGGCATCACACTTATGATAGTAAATGCAATAAAACCTCTGTTCATCTTAGTTACAGAGAGGTGAAAGTAAAAAAAATTGGTTGCCTGTAAAGTCGGTATACGGGCGAAAGTTTTACGTGACAACGACTTTGAGTGCCTTTCACTTTTTATGTCTGTCTCTCTCGCTCTTAGGCGGGCTAACCATGCCCGAGTGGAAAGGACGCGTGCCTCTCACTCGCTCTCATTGTGAGCGCATAACGTGAGCGGAGCGTAACGCAGTTTCTTGAAGTGTCACCCGGCAAACCAATTTATAAGACGTTGTCACGTCAAAAAGATTTTTCGGGAAACGCGAGGGAGTAAAATGGCGGGTAACGAAAAGTGAGGCTTGGATTTGATTTTCTGTCGGTCCCGGTGAAAGCTTGTATTTTTAAAATTAATATCTCATTTTGTTGGTTTATTGTTAATATCTATAGTGCATGAGTATTTCGGTAGCTTATGATCTGCTGTGTCTGAGTGACACTTGATTGAGTGATTGATGTGACCTTAGAATAATAACGCTTATTCTAAGGATGTGACTAGGGGCCTGTGATAATTTGATGTAGGTTTGTAGTAGGTAGGTACCATGCAGGCCTGTGTTTGGCTGTTCTGGGATCAATTATTGTGCAATTTGGGGGTCATCCGCCTAAAGGCGGAGTAAGTTGTGTGTTTTTTTGTAATGAATTGCAAATGTACCTAACCTCATAATATTATACACTATGAACATGATGCACATTCGATATTGAATGGAGCACCTTTTTCCTTTTTTCCTAAGGGATTAATTATTGATGTCTGCCCTAACCGGCATTTACAGATTCCCGCGCGAGGTATGGAATGAAGCACGCTCCGTGTGCCCGTGGGGGGACGCGGAGGTGTGCGAGGGAGGGGGGATCAATCGGCTCACTATGCCCACCCCCCACCGTATTTATAGAACGTGTCAAACGTGTGAACGAGTTACCTATTGAATTATGTATTCGAAATACAAACAATTATGTTGCTGTTTTTAAATAGCTGGATTTTTAGGTTAACTTTACATGGTAATTATCATATAGTTATAAGCAATAAGAGGAGTCAAATCATTTTTTATAAAAAAAATATGAATATTTCAAGCGTGGCCGTTATCAATATTGAGCCAAAAATCACGTTTGTTGTATGGGAGCCCACTTAAAGATTTATTCTATTTTGTTCTTTTGTATTATTATATTTATATTACCTATTTATTAATTTTATATTATGTTGTTCTAGAGGCAACAGAAATACATCATCTGTGTAAATATCAACTGTCTAACAGTTCATGCGATACAGCCTGGTGACAGACGGACGACGCACGGACAGCGTAGTCTTAGTAATAGGGTCCCGTTTTACCTTTTGGGTACAAAAACCTAAAAATGAATTAAAGTACCCACTTTTTTGTCTTATTTCAACGGGTTTTGTTTTTGTATTTCTATTCAATAGGTTCCGTAAGTATTTGTAACGCTTACTCTTTTAACGGGCCAAGTACGGTCCAAAATTGATAAGTGATTAGGGGCAAAACATATAGGTAGGTACTTTATCACATTCCTTTTTCCATTTATAATTATAGTTAACCAAAACCAGCGTTATCGTTGTGAATCATAAGTATAGTTGGTATGGACAATAAAAGTGAGGAGATGGTTATGGGCTAGATCCTGATGTCGACATTTTCAATACCTCAGTTGAAGTTGCGGTTAAGTGATTTTTTTTTATTCTTGGTGGATATTCATCCATAGTGTATTCAGTAGGATAGCACTTGTATGGTTCCCTCCTTCCTTGTCTCCTTTCCGCATGCACGTATACATATAGCCGTCCTTGTCTAATGGTCGGCTACCTCTGTAACGCCACGATATGTCAACACTCTGCCGCACCGCACCGCCTGAAATGGTCGTAATTCGCAAGGTGACCGCCTCGCCGCTCCAAGAACATCACAATCTAGAAAATAGCTAATAAAGTGTCGTGTAGTGTCGTGTCGTGTGTGTAAAGAACTCTAGTGGTACTGTGCCGGGTCTGAGACCGCACAAAGCGCCCCAGGGCCGAGGATCCTGCCTTCAGGAGAGAACAGGTACGTGCACGCGTCTTTCCTATAAGCTGCTGTATTCTGTTCCCTAACTGTGTCCACCTGCAGCAGTGCATCTTCCTCGCCGTCTTGCAGAACCACACAAGTGCTATTAGAGGTTTTCTTCTACCGTCTGGCGTAACATAACTCCACCTAAAGAAAAATACAGTCCACTCAAATATTTATATAAAGAACCAGTTCGCTTTTCCCACCATAAAAATGGTCCCACGATCCGAATAATTCCCTCAAATTCATAATTATTATCTTAATTCGCCAGACATATGAGCTTGAGATAGGTTAATCTCTTTTCGTAGAACATTTTATAAATCGCACACCTACCTACTTATCGCTAATAAAATATTTCGACGAACGGCATTTAAATATAAATCGCATACCTACCTACCGCTAACAAAATCATTGGTAGAACTAAATGTATATTGTGAGTCACATAAATATAACTCTTCCGCTATCGCAAACAATAGAATTCCTATATTGGCATTTATTTTATAAATCACAAAAGTACAAATTTAACTTTTTCGCTACCGCATTCAAAGGAATTCTTTGTAAGCTATTAACTAGATGTGCCCATAGGCACCCTTGCGAATCGCCATTTTGATTCTAGCTATTTTCAATATCACCGCCAAAGTGCCCGCTACTTTATTTATTTTAGATAAGTGGGTACTACTTCATATCCATACCGCTAACTATTTATTATTTCCATACAAGTCGATTTGTTTTACATACCCGCTTTTATTAATAAAATACGTTCGTTCGTCTCCGCTCGCTCGACTCGTACCTACGGAATAATATTTGTAACCTTCGCTAAGCCGTCACGCTCCGGCGCGGGCGCCGATCAGCTGCACGCCACACTAACAGTTACGCAATCTGTGTTACACACTGTACTTTATAATCTTCTTGTCTGTTGACTTATCGTTTCAACTTAGGATTTTTATTATTGTTGCACAATTATACCGCGCTCTCTTTATTACTGATAGATTGTTATTTAATTAATAAATATGAGTAGAAGAGATAGAAGAGAAGGTTCTCCGGAGCTGAAAGATTGTTATGATGAGGACAAATGTCATCAAAAAATCCTCGAATCAAAGCGCGAAATGTTATTTGCGCGTATGCAAGGGATTTACGATCTCGCTGGCAAAGTGGACGGCGACCCCGCCGGTATAAGGTCATTGCTGAATAGTGCGTTTAATATTGACAATTTACACAAAGATTTTGGGAGTGTTTTAGATTCTTATAACACTATTTCGCTTAAAATTGATCCTAAACACACCATCAGATACCAAGAATGGACTGAGTTCGATGTTATGTACTGTTTGGTGAAACAGATAATAGAAACTCATTCGCAATCTATAAAACTTGAATCGCACCCGCAAGCGCAAATAGAAAAATCTAAACCTAAACTTCCGCGGATAGAATTAATGTCATTCAATGGTGATGCCCGCTCATGGCCATTGTTTTATCAGCAATTTAAATGTACTATTCATGAAAACGCATCTCTGTCAGATAGTGATAAGGTTTACTATTTGGTAGGTAAATTGTCTGGTCCCGCTGCGTCAGTATGTGCCCGATTACCCGCCACCGCTGAGAACTATCCTATTATTTGGGAGGCACTAGTGCAAAAATATGATGACCCCCGCTTACTTGCTAGTTCATATCTCAATCAGCTGTTGAGTTTCAAACCATTACCCGCTAATAACGCTACTGGTCTTGAATCATTTTTGGATACGTTTGACACGTCTGTAGAAGCACTTAGGCAACTGAGCCTAGGTGACTTGTCTGATTTCATTTTGCTGCATCTGGCACTTCAGAAATTAGACTCGGAGACTGTTAAGTTGTTCGAAATAACATATCGCAAACATAAAATACCTACGTATTCAAATCTTATTGAATTTGTAAAGGAACAAAGCAAAGTGTTGTCAAGATCAGCTGGCGCTAATATAGTACCGCAAGTGCAGCACAGACCTCGCAGTAAGAACTTACCCGCACCAAGCAATAGATATGCTCAAACTAAATCATTTGTAAATACTGATCGGGTGTATGGTACAAGTGATGAAAATAAATGCATTTTGTGTCATCACGACAAACATGATCATTTATACCGCTGTTATTCTTTTATGAAAATGACGCCATTAGATAGACACAAATTCATAAAAAGTAATTCATTTTGTAACAACTGCTTAAGTGTCAAACATAAAACTAAAAATTGTATTTCTATGAAAACATGTTCTCACTGCTCGGCCAGGCATCATTCGCTACTTCATTTTATTTCACCCGCTAACAATGAACAAAATATTAATATGAAATCTTCTCATAAATATTCACCCGCTACCGCGTCCGCTCTCGCTTATGACCAACGCCATACCACATCTAGGCGTCAAACTCGTTCTGAGCCATCTAATGCTCCCGTCAAAGACCTTACGTCTTGTACGAATAAGGTCGAATCTCATATGCCCGCATCCGCTAATGATCCGAACACTACGGTTTGTAATGTGTCTTATGATCACGGTTCGCATACAATAACAACTGCGTTATTGGCCACCGCTAAAATAAAGGTTCTAGATAACATGAACCGCCCGCACTTTCTACGTTGTTTAGTGGACCCCTGTTCCCAGTCTGATTACATTTCGGTTGAATGTATTAAGCGCCTATCGCTTCCCATTTCCACGCAGAGCCCCTATTCTAAAGTCCAAGGTATAGCAGGGACCACTCAGACAATTCTAGGAGTGACCTCACTCACATTTACTTCTCGCTTTGAGGATGGGCATGAATATTATATCCAGCCCATGGTAGTGGATAGCATTACGTCACAGCTACCCGACTCGCGAATTGACATCAGCGCTCTTAGTCACATACGTGATATACCTTTGGCCGATGATGAATTTTCTGAGCCTGGTCCTATTGACCTTCTCTTGGGAGTAAATATTTACTGTCAAATTTTACTTTTTAATAAAATTAACATAGATAATAATTTGCCCACCGCTTTGGAAACCACCTTAGGTTATATTATTATGGGCAATGCGCCTGTAATCGCTTTACGCTCTTCATTGCATAGCTTCTGTGCATTCACGAGCGACCCGATACGCAGTCCCGTTGAAAGGTCTTGGTCCAATAAGGAACCACCTTCCAAGACGTCTTTAATTCCTGTTAATAAACGCTGTGAGGAAGAATATACTTCCACTACTACGCAAAATAAAGAGGAAAGTTATGTAACACAACCTCCATTCAAATATGATCCGCAAACGCTAAGTAACTCTTACACCAACGCGATGAACGGATTTTCATATCACGAAAAGTTTTTACCATCACATGACTCGAATAATAAATATAATTTCATTAATTCTGATTATCGCGATAAGAAAATTGTATATTTCGTTTATCCTGAAAATTGTACTTTGCCAGATTATTATTTTCCGCACCATCCTAAGATTCAGCACAAGTCTACTAGTAAATTTCGCATCGTTTTGGACGGCAGTGCAGTGACGGACTCAGGGCTGTCACTTAATGATATAAACAAAAGTTGGAATTTGCAAGCCGATAAAATTAACATGTTACATTTACGCGCACATCTTACCGTATTCTTTGCGAATATTAAAATGCTATATTTCTGCATTTATTTGCACCCGTCGCACTGTCGCTATAAACATATTATATATCGGTTGTTACCAACAGAACCACTACAAACTTTACAGTTTGAATCAATCTCATTCGATATTGATTGCACATTTCAAATATATATAAGATTACTTTGTTTTCCCGCTTCGTATAAATTTACATTTTTGACGTTAGTCCCCTCGACGGCTATTAAGAAACTCTTTATTTCGTTTATGATAGCTCGTCTGTATGAAGTTTTGGGACTCGTTGCATCCGCAATTCTCCGCACAACTTTGATAATCAGGGAATCGTGGCTTTTGCCTATTAAATGGGATGACAAACCACCCTGTGATATCACTAACTCATGGCTTGGATATTTATCTGAGCTACCGCTAATCTCGCTGTTATGCACCAAACCTCACCATGCACCAGCGAAGCCAAAAATTACGCTGGCTCGCGTGGAACTTAACGAACTTACGCTTCTCGATAAGTTGTTACGTGTCGTTTATAATTTTTTATCCGGTAGTTGTCACATTGATAACGTTTTTATATTAATTTCCTCTAATACTGCCCTATACTGGGTAATTTCCGCTCGGCATATGTTTCATACGTATGTCGCAACCTTCATATTTGAATTTCATTCTATGTTGCCATCGCAAAATGAATGTCACGTTTCAGGATTTGTAAATTCTGCAGACATAGTTTCCCGCGCACTACTACTCTGGCAGCAGTATATCGCTGCTGAAGACCTGGTAGTTGTTGAGAATAAAAGCAATCCCGCTATTCAACAAACGAATTCCGCTAGTTATATACGCAATGTTCAAAAGAGTCAATCTTACGCTACCGCTTTACAAAAGGGCTTGAACTACAGCCAGTATTACCCCGCTATTATGTGTAAAATTACATCTTACGCTAGATTAGTAGACTGGTACCCCCAGGCCTGCTAGACCGCAGATACTTATATCAATACCGCTACCTAAATATTATTATTTTTTATCCGCTGAGCGCTTAGTGTGCAACCGCATTCGCACATTTATACGTTGTGTTAAGCTAAATCTTAAGCCAACGCTTTCCGCTCTTTCAGATGCTCTATCTACTAAACCGCTAACTTTCTATCCCGTGCACGATGTGAGTGGAGAACGAATAAAACGACTGTCTCGACATTCTTTGATGGACATTGCATTACAAACGATCTCGAAGATATTCAAACACCTCCATAATTTGCCAATGCGCGAAATTTGGTGTACCGCTACCAATCCTCTCACAGTAGGAACTATTTTTCCTTTAAACTAATGAAAACGCACCTCACTTATGTTGGAAAATCGGTATAATTTCCGAAGTCTTCTCTGACTGTAAAGACAGTACAGTGCATTGTGCGCGAGTAGAAACCTGTGAAAGCTCGTATGTCAGGCCGACAACAAAGTTGTCTCCTCTCCCTATTCAGTAGGGTGACCATCATACTAGTATTACTTATTTTACGAATATTTATCCATTCCGCTATTTTTAAATTTATTGTATTTTATCTACTTATAATTCAGTAATTCGCTATTTCCGCTACAGACTCTATGTTACCTTTATTATTATATACCCGCAAAAACCTGCAACACTATTTTCTATTCCTTTTATTGAAGGAATCCTTCAAGGAGGGGGAGATGGTGGATATTCATCCATAGTGTATTCAGTAGGATAGCACTTGTATGGTTCCCTCCTTCCTTGTCTCCTTTCCGCATGCACGTATACATATAGCCGTCCTTGTCTAATGGTCGGCTACCTCTGTAACGCCACGATATGTCAACACTCTGCCGCACCGCACCGCCTGAAATGGTCGTAATTCGCAAGGTGACCGCCTCGCCGCTCCAAGAACATCACAATCTAGAAAATAGCTAATAAAGTGTCGTGTAGTGTCGTGTCGTGTGTGTAAAGAACTCTAGTGGTACTGTGCCGGGTCTGAGACCGCACAAAGCGCCCCAGGGCCGAGGATCCTGCCTTCAGGAGAGAACAGGTACGTGCACGCGTCTTTCCTATAAGCTGCTGTATTCTGTTCCCTAACTGTGTCCACCTGCAGCAGTGCATCTTCCTCGCCGTCTTGCAGAACCACACAAGTGCTATTAGAGGTTTTCTTCTACCGTCTGGCGTAACATAACTCCACCTAAAGAAAAATACAGTCCACTCAAATATTTATATAAAGAACCAGTTCGCTTTTCCCACCAATTCTTATAAATTAAAAGGAGTTTTGTCACATAGTGATCATGTCACTCCCTTACATACACATTATTGATCATCAATAAACACCTAAATAATTCTCAAATAAAGTTTGATCAGTATCTTCGCTTCATCTAAGCCAAGATACTGTTGCAAACGCCTAGGTTATAACAATTAATTGACTTCTGCGGTTGAGCTTCGATCCGAACACACTCCACCAACACGTGATGCGCATCTTCTACCACCGTTGGGGGCATCCGAGATTCCCATTAAGAATCTAAACTTGTTTGAGGGAATGTGTCCGGAGCGAAGTCTGAACAATGCAACGATATTTTTCCTATTTACTTCATGTTGTCCAAACCACGGGTATCGAGGAGGACGACATTAGGTTACCATTGCTTATATAACAAGTTTGAGTTGAAGGCATATGTACCCGCCTGATATATATATTTAAATCTAAGTTTATTTAAATATCTTCCTTACATTATTAAAATGAATACAATAGAATACATTATTAAAATATATATATATATATATAATGTAAACATATATGTTTACTTCTATTGTATTCATTTTATTGATGGCGTCCCGTAATTGACTGACCATCTGTATTCTCTTCTATAAAACAAGTAAAAATAATACACAAATACTATTATGTCTATCTGTTGGTTTTCCTAAAAATGTAAAATATAACAACATTGTATATTATGTAAAAAAATGTTTAAGGAAAAAATTGACTAGTTTCGGGAGTTAAGCCCATCCAGATACCGCCACTGTCGCTTTGCCAACTAAGCTATAGTAGCACTCCACAAGGAGTGGTTCCTTCATTGTATGATCATCAACCTTGTATGAACTAGTACTCACTAACTTGTATTGTTTAAGTTGGAGCTGAGCCCCAATTTGGAGAAGAAAAAACCTGTGACATAAGTCAATTGGAGGAGTGCTTGAAGACGGTCCCCCAGACACGAAAAGGCATCCCGCGCACTAAAGAAGAGCTAGATGCACTTTGCCAGTAAGTACCTAAATGCCACTGCCAGGTATCGAGGCTATAAAATAGGCTCGATCCAACAAGTCATCATCTTCACACATATCGATGGAAGCTTTTATTATGCAGAAGAATGTGCTGACTTCCTTGAGTGCAGGTTCGCATTTGCATACATCATCCGAACTTTTTTGTTTTATAAGAATTAAACTGGCTACTCTACACTCACGTTTTTATCGTAACAGGCTAAGGCCGACGCGACGTTTCGTACGTGTAAAACGTCCTTTTTCAGAGGCGTGCGAAGTTCACTTCACGCACTGCCCGTATCCCGAACGATAACAAAACCGGCTACACTCTATGAAAACGTGAGTGTAGCCGGTTTCGTAATTATGTGTAGTAGAGAGATTTTTGTTTTGTTTTGCCTTTTATTTGTATAATTCCTGGACGTTGCGGTTCAATACTTTGAGTAATGTATCAAGCGCGGCGGTGAAATGTCTTTGAGGCTGTCTCGATCCCGCGTATAGAAGTTATCTTAAGCGTAGTTCAAATTATTAAAAAAACTACAATACTAAATAGAACGGAAGAAGCTATTTTATTCTATTGAATAAGGAAACCTACTGCACATACATAATATGTAAATATGCCAAATTTTATATATATATGTGTTCATAAGGGGTTATTTAATAAAGTTAACGGTCTAGTGAACAAAAGGTTCAGGGTTAACTTCAAATGTAATGACAAAAGTTTTCCACGAAATAAAACAACATACTACCGTAAGCCTGTACGAACATTCCGTCCGCCTTATAAATGACACAGCGGAAACTGTAAGCTTGGCAATATTATATTATTTCACTATAAAATGTTTGCCCGAAGTATAAAAAGTAATTATCAAATGTGAAGCTATTGGTGGAAGCAAATGAAGGGTAACATGGACATTATAAGAACCCGCTCTTTGCTCATATTGTTATAACTTACTTGGAACGCAAACAAAAGAACCACGCACCATACTGTATCGTGCGAGGACACGGGGGCTCTCAATAAGGCGGAGGAAACGAAGCCACGGCTTAGCAGCCGTAATTTAAGAAGTGTTTTGATTTTTTTTTGTATCTTAAATTTATGATTTCTGATAATTATTTTAATAAGTATTTTATATACCTATGATTCATGTAAATGGTCATTGTCGTCACTGCTTATTTTATTCAATAAACTATGTTTGACGTCTTGAGGTTTTGACCTTTAAGTTGCCGCTGGCCAGAGAAAACAATTATCTAAATATATTGTCAGACACGAGTGTGATTCGCAAGGTGTGGAACATTTCAAGGAAGATAACAAAAAAAATATAAAAATTATATCTTGCAATTTCTTTTCGCAGTGCTTACAACACCGGCATGACATGTATGGACGCCTGGATGCACCGGTGTGTGCACACAGACGAACTGAAAATATATCTACAGAAACATATCGGAGGCGCTCGAGCTTTTATGCAGTTTCTCTGCGCTAACGATACCAACTTGAGAAAGTGTAATTAATAATTTTACCGGAGTCAATGTTCCCTATGCGGCGGCTCATAATATACCTTAGGTGTGACCGACGGATTCTTGTAATAGCACGGCAGCGAGAAACTGTGCTTCTTTGTGTACAGGGCGCTATTTAACTATTGATACGGTAAATTAGTAAAAACTTTGTAGCTAACTCTGTGCTGTAGCTATAGCCGTGGTTCATGATAACAAATTGTTCCCTAGAATAAATAATACATTTATGTTGTTGCTAAACAAAAAAAATACCAAAAAATAGAACCCACTCCAACACTCAAGAGTCGGTACCATGATAGTTCAAAAGTTATAGTTGAAGTTAGTTCCATTTTTTGGGTAACACTTTTTAGTAATTAGAGTGTAACTTAAAAACCACTTGACCGATTTTGATGAAATGGGATCACACGAGAAGCACCAACTCACAAATAAATAAAAGAATCATCAAAATCTGTTTACACAGTCTAAAGTAATTTAAAAAAAATATATTTTATATATTACATAAATTGCTTTCTGCACTTACAGTATTCACCAACACGTGCATCCAGCCAACAGCAATTAGATTTAGAATACGATATAATTAAAGTAGCACTCCACAAGGAGTCCGAATTAGTTCCCTCATTACGCTTAGCGCAATCAAGATAAGATAAGATGATATTTATTTGCATGATTCAACCTCGTATGAACTAGTGCTTACTACCTTCTATTGTTTAAGTTGGAGCTGAGCCACAGTTTGGAGAAGAAGAAACCTGTGACAAAAGTCAACTGGAGAAATGCTCGAGGGCGGTCCTCCAGACACGAGAAGACATGCCGCGGGCTAAAGCAGAGCTAGATGCGCTTTGCCAGTAAGTACATAATTGCCATTGCCAGTGTTTTATAGCCTCGATCCAACAATCCATCTATCTTGACACATATCGATGGACGATTTTATTATATCGAAGAATGTGCTCACCTCCTCGAGTGCACATTCGCATTCGCATACATCATCCGAACTTTTTTGTTTTATAAGAAGTAAATTGGCTACTCTACACTCACGTTTTTATCATTACAGGCTAAGGCCGACGCGACGCGACGTTTTGTACGTGTAAGATGTTCTTTTTCAGAGGCGTGCGAAGTTCACTTCACGCACTGCCCGTATCCCAAACGAGAACAAAACCGGCTACACTCTATGAAAACGTGAGTGTAGCCGGTTTTGTACTTATGTGTAGTAGAGAGATTTTGTTTTGTTTTCCCTTTTATTTGTATAATTCCTTGACGTTGCGGTTCACTATACTTTGAGGAATGTATGAAGCGCAACGGTGAAATGTCTTTGAGGCGGTCTCGTTCCCGCGTATAGAAGTTATGTCGGAAGCTGCCCTCATCCAGCCCTTGCCCGCAATTTTAGTTAGGTCGTCTGTCCACCTGGTCGGTTTCTCGGAGGGTATGGATGTGGTCTATGGTGCTATAGCCTTTTCTGAAACCGGCTTGTTCGGAAGGCTGGATATAATCAATCTTACGTTCGAGACGATTCGCGATGACTCTCGAAAACAGCTTGTAAACATGGCTCAGAGGCGAAATGGGTCTGTTGTTCTTAAGCAATGTGTTGTCACCCTTAAAGAACAACACAAGTACGCTTTTTTTCCATTCTTCCGGCGTGCACCCTTCGAGGACAACGGAATTAAAGAATTTCTGAACGACTTTCAGTATCAGTGAGCGTGTGAAAGCGGGATGCTTTCAGAAGCTCTGATGTGATTCCGTCGTCACCCGGTGCCTTGTTATTCAGAGCCATCCTAATCTCATACAGGCTGATGTCCGGGATGTCTTCGGTATAAAATTATTTCTAGGCCAATTTTATATTATTATGTCATCTTAAAAGTAGTTTGTAAAAGTAAATATCAAATGTGAAGCCATAGGTGGATGCAAATGAAGGTAAACATAGACTTGGCACGCAAGCAAAAGAACCACGCACCTTACTATATACGCCTTATCACAGACCACTTGCTTGTTGAAATTGCGTGCGAGGACACAGGGGCTCTCAATAAATAAAATAAAATAAAAATAAAAAAGCCTTTATTTGATCCTGCTACATCTCATCTTAATTTAGGTACTATCTATAAACACTTAGTTACATTTATTAGCAAGGTCCCCAGGTTGGGTAAAGGCCTCCTCCAACGATGTCCACTTTTCTCTATCCTGAGCTGTTTGCCACCACATTGGACCAGCGACTTTTTTTATTTCATCCTCCCAGCGTGATGAGGGCCGTCCTCTCTTTCTTTTTCCTTGGGGTCCTCTCCATATGGTGGTTTTATAGGTCCATCTTTTGTCTCTAAGCCTCGCTACGTGGCCGGCCCATTTCCACTTTAACTTTTGTGCGTAGCTTAGGGCATTAGTAGCTTTCGTTATTTCTCTTATTTTTACATGTCTAATCTTATCTAGTTTTTTTATTTTTAACATGCTTCTTTCAATTCCGCGCTGACAGGATGTTATTTTTTGTTTAGCCTTTGATGAAAATTTCCATGTTTGACATCCATATGTTAAGCATGGTAAGAGGTTTGAGTTCCATGTCTTAGTTTTTAGTTTTATGGGCATGTTGCTTTTGAAAATTCCTTTCAGGCTCCAGAATTTACTCCAAGTTCGCTGTACTCTTCTTTCGATCTCTAGTTCGTTGTTTTCTTTTTCAAAGCTGATTGTTTTTCCTAGGTAAGTATATTTGTCTGTATACTCTAGTGGATATTCATTAATTTTTATTTGTTTTTTGAGGCTATTAGTCATTATCATGGTCTTAGAGAAATTAATTTCAAGTCCTACATCTGTGCTAGCTGATTGTAAATCATTGATCATGAGATGTAGTTCTGAGAAGGTCTCGGATAATATTACTATGTCATCGGCGAAACGCAAGTGACTCAGAAAGCTTCTTTGTATGTGGATTCCTCGTTTGCTCCATTTCAGTTTGTTAATTATGCTTTCGAGTATGGCTATAAATATTATTGGCGACAAGGGGTCGCCCTGCCTTACACCTCTCTTTATTTCAAACCACGGGCCCATTATGTCTAGCTTTATTCTGCCTATGTTGTTATTATATATATTCTGGATCACTTTTATATACCCTTCATTTACTTCCTGTTCTTTCAAGCATTGCCAAACGCTGTTGTGAGCAACCGTGTCAAAGGCCTTTTGGTAGTCAATAAATCCGAGATAGAGTGGTCTCTGTTGTTCCCGATACTTCTCAATAATTAACTCTAGGGTGTGTATGTGATCTATCGTAGAGAAACCTTTTCGGAAACCGGCCTGCTCTACAGGCTGTCTTGCTTCGATTACGGGGCTGATTCTCGAGTTTATAATCGCCGAGAAAAGCTTGTACAGAGTTGGTAGCAGGCTTATCGGCCTATAGTTGCCTATATCTTTTGGGTCGCCCTTCTTATATATTAAAACAATGTTGGATTCAGACCATTGTGAAGGCGTTTCATAGCTTTGTAATATCAGGCTGAATAGTTCAGCGAGCGGTGTTGCCAGTAAGTCATAAGCTGTTTTCAAAGCCTCGTTTGTTATGTTGTCTGATCCAGGTGATTTTTCCAGTTTGAGCCTTTTTATTGCATCTATGATTTCAATTTCGTTAATTGCTTTTATGTTATCTTCGTTAACTTGTTCAGTGTGGTTTTCCTTCATGTTTATAGTTTTTATATTGTTTTTATTTTTGAATGTAGTTAGTTGATTATTATTGCTATATAGGTTTCTGTAAAAATTAGTTGCTGTGTTAATGACGTCTTTTCGATTATTTAAGTCTTTGCCAAACTCTTGTAGACCTTCTATCCAGGTTTTGCTTGTCCTGAGTTCTTTGTAGGCCTTTTTTGTGCTGCCTGTGAGGTTTAGATGTCTTTCTAATGTATTTTGTCTATATGTTGAATAGTCCTTTCTTATATATTTATTTACTAGCTTGTAGAGTGCGGAGAGTTCATTTTTCATAGATCTCGATTTGTTTTTAGTTTTTTGAAGTTCTTTCCTTCTCTGTAAAAGAGATGAAGTGCGTTCCGATAGTATCTGGTGTCGTCTGTGTTCCTTTCTCATTGCTTGGGATGATTTTAAACTCGTGGTGATTGCATTTATGATGTTATCGTAATGGGTTTGTACTGAGGTGTTTCCGTGGTCATCACATTGCCTGGATATCATTCCTGATAAGGCTTCCCTGTAATTAGCGATTTCCGCATCAGATTTCAGATGGTTTGTATGTCTAATACTGTAACTAACTCTACTTTTCTTTAGTTTAGTTAGTTTTACTTTTGATCTGATTAGCCTGTGGTCTGAGGGGTAGTTTAAGTTCATAGTACCCAAATCTTGGAACAATCTCGGTTGGTTTGATAATATGTAATCTATTTCATTTTTAGTTTTTCCATCCGGAGACCGCCATGTCCATCTTCTGCTCAATCTCTTTTTAAAACATGTGTTTATTATAGTTAGTTTATGCTCCAATGCGAAATCCACTAGCCTCTGTCCTCTTTCGTTTCTCGTCCCACTCCCGAAATGCTTTGTTACTATATGTTCTTCTTTCTTAGGGAGCCCAATCTTCGCATTGAAGTCTCCCATAAGTATGACGTTATTATGTGTAGTGTCCATAGCTTTGTCTATAGTTTTGTAGAATTCTTCAATTTCTTCCTCACTTGCAGATTCCGTTGGTGCATACACCTGTATAATTGAGATTAAGAAGCTTTGAATGTTCATGTTTAGTACAGCGATTCTTTCCGTCAAGCCCGTAAAACTCTCTATGTTGCCTTTATGTACTTTGTTTACTATAAAGCCTACACCATACAGGCCGGGCGTGTGACCCACGTAACAAAATATAAAGTTCTTATACTCTTGTATGTTGGTACCTAGCCGTCTTATTTCTGATATTCCTATAACGTCGTATTTTATTTCTTGTATTGCTTCCTCTAGTTCTAATAGGCGTTCGTATGACGATAAGGATTTAGTATTGTAAGTTGCTATGTGTAAATATTGTGTTTTTTCTTTGTTTCTGTTCTTAGCCTTTGTGGCGTTCTTAGCCTTTGTGGCGTCTATTTTTGGAGGGTTATGGTCGTACTCTTCCACGGTGACCGGCCGGATTGGAAGATTATTTTTGTTATTTCTTGTTTTTATTTGTGTGTTTGTTTGTTCTGTGCCGGAGGAGGAGGCGCTGAATTGCTATGCTTGATTGTTTTGATTATTGTTCTTATTCGCTGTATTTTTCACTACGTAGTTAAGTATTCCTTTTTTAATAACTCCTTCAGAGAAGCTGCTAGACCTCCTGACCGATGTGACAGTTTGTTGTGTTTTGTTCTTCTTTTTTAATTGCGTATTCTTCTCTACATTGGTTTCAGTGGCATTCTCGGGTGACGTAGGCAGCTTCCTTTTAGTGTTATTCTTTGTAATAATCAGTTTATCATATATAATTTTAGCTAAGTTTCCTTTTTCTCTTTCCTGTTGTAATTGTTCATGTAGCTCCCTTCTCTTCTCTAATACATATTTTGGATAATCTTCTTTAATGTAATAATGTGTATCTTTTAGTGCTCTTTTTTGTTTCAAAATTTTTATCTTTGTGCCTAGAGTTGTGAAGGTCACCACTATCGGGCGTGGTTTTTCGCCTATTTTTCCTATTCTTTTTATTTCTTGGATGTCGATGTAGCTTACTTTTAGAGAAAGATATTGTTCCGTCCACATAGAAAAGTTTCTTTCTAGGTTATCATATGATTTTTCCTTTTCTTCTATGCCGAAAAATACCAAATTATTTTTCCTTGCCTGTCTTTCTATAGCGTGTATTCTTTTGTCCTGATTTTCTACTATTTCTTTCAAATTTTCGTGATTTTTTTCTAATGCTAAAAATTTTTCTTCAAACATACTGCTTATATTCTGTGTAACTTTTTCAGTAACATCATTTCCCATTTCACGGATTTCGTGTCTTTGGTTATCCAAATCTTTCCTTATTGCCTCAAGCGCTTTCAAAACTTCTTCCATTATTCTTAAAGATACGCGTAGCGTCCTCTTGTAGTAATTGGCAGAAGCTCTTAGCTGGGTAGTATCAGTGTCGGTTGTAGATATTGATTTTGCGTTTGTTCTTTATCGATGTGGTTCAAACATTGGTCGCTAGATGGCACCTTTCTAAGTTATTTGTTACACCGCGATTATTTGGATATTTTTTGGTCTGTTTTTTAGGTTATGTTATTTCGTACTTTCGCGTAAATGGACAGGACTGACCTGGTGGAACACCTAATATGTAGATTTTAATTCACTTCACTTTTATTTTCAGTTTATAATGTTCAACACTATATGGAAAGTGGTTGTTTTGTTGTTTAGTGTCCGTTGTATTTTTGATTTTTTTTTATCACTATTACTTCGTTTTTCACTAGAACTTTATACTTTCTGGATGATTCTTAATTTGTAGTATGTTTGTTCACGAACTGAATCACTTGAAATGCCGTAAATTATTTATTAGGTAAATTTTTATACAGAAACGATGTCAACAGTGGCACAGTGGCGCCCTCCTCAGGGGGGGCTCTCAATAAGGCGGAGGAAATGAAGCCACGGCTTAGCAACCGTAATTTAAGAAGTGTGTTGATTTTCTTTTGTATCCGATATTTATGATTTCTTATAATGATTTTCATTGATCAAATATTTATTTATTATTGATTTTTGTAATTTCTTTTCGCAGTGCTTACAATAACAGCATGACATGTATGGACGCATGGATACACCGGTGTGTGCACACAGACGAACAGAAAATATATCTACAGAAACATATCGGAGAGGCTCGAGCTCTTATGCAGTTTCTCTGCGCTAACGCTACCAACATGAGAAAAAGTAATTAAAAATTTTACCGGAGTCAATGTTCCCTATTCGGCTCATAATATACCTTAGGTGTGACCGACGGATTCTTGTAATAGCACGGTAGCGAGAAACTATACTTTGTACATTGTACAGGGCGCTATTTAACTATTTATACGGTAAATTAGTAAATACTTTGTGGCTAATTCTTTTTACTAAAGCCGTGGTTCTTAATAACAAATTGTTATCCCCAGAATAAATACTACGTTTATGTTGTTGCTAAACAAAAAAAAACCCATTAAAATGGAACCGACTTCAACACTCAAAAGTTGGTACCATGATAGCTCAAAAGCAACTATTATCGAAATATTGTGCTCGTGGTAATGACTTCGACAAGTTATTTCATTCTTTTGAGTGTTGATGTTGGTTGCATTGTGGAAATATATTTTTTCATCCTTTCCAGTGACCTTTGCTACTTACGGGATCAAGTGTCATTGTGTATGTGCACCGATTTCTTCATCCTGAATTAATATGTCATCCAAATAGACAAAACACTTTTCAGTAATTAGAGTGTAACTTAAAACCGCTTGTTCGATTTTGATGAAATGGGATCACACGAGAAGCACCAGCTTACAAACAAATAAATAAATCATCAAAATCTGTTTCCACAGTCGAAAGTTGAGAGGTGACAAGAATTGAGAACATCCTACTTTTATTAATAATTTAGAAAAAGAAGTTCGATTCCACTTAACTTACTACTTACACTCACTGAGTTAAACTTAACCGAACTCTGTTCTCAGAATTTTATCGATATTTTCAATAACGCTGATAAGGCGTCGTTTTTTTTTATCACACTCAAACTTCACTACTAACTACACTTGGATTCCCTGTGTCGCGGGAGGCATGGACACACACAATCACAGCACACAAACATTCAAGACCCGGAACAAACACAAAAAAAAACTCTAACACAAACTCATCGAACAAATGTTTGCCCCTGCCGGGATTCGAACCCAGGATCCCGGAGACACAGAAGTGATGGCAATGACGTCGAGTATTTTATTTATTACATAAATTGCTTATTGCACTTACAGTATTCACCAACGCGTGCAGCCAGCCAACAGCAATTAGATTTAGAATACGATATAATGATTATCAACTTACTTAACAATTTAGTGCAGTGATTGCGAAATTCTTTAAGTTTACTAAAGAATACGTCTAGTTCAGATTCCTGAGCAAGCAGGGCATTGAGCAGAGACATAGCTTGAGATGTTGGAGCAAATTGTGAGGTAAGCGTGAGTACCTACAGTTGGAGAGGGAGGCAAACAGGTGACGGACGGAGCACGTCCGAGATCCCCGAACGGGATCCGGCACCGCCAACGACCACCGAGCAAGCGCGCTGGAATTATCGATGCGCCCATTAAGCAAGTCATTAAAATGCATTAAAAGCCAATGATGTTTTACTAAAGATGACGTATATTCATACTGCGTTTCATTAACGACATAAACATCCTTACTGCGACAGATAATACGGTACAAATAATATAAAAAAGGATAGCTATATGTTTAGACTTGCGCTTGACATACGCGTCGTAATGAAAATTACTACATTTGACTTAATTTTGCCGCCTCAGTTTCCACGCACTTGTGTGACATCTACCTCATATAAACATATACCTAATATCGTTGATTAATGGCGCACACTTGCGTCTTAATATTAACGTGTCTATACCTACCATTCCGGAGACAAACAAGGATGGATACAGAAAAGGATAATATCCATTATAGCCTTTTACGAGTATATAGATAACGACCAAACATTCTTTGTATGCGTTCTAACATAATCGTATAACTCCTTTCATGTGGGTCCCAAACTATCGAATTGTATTCTAGCCTACTGCGCACGTAGGCATAGAATAAGATTATAATTACGTTTCGATTTTTAAATTTAGCGGCTTGTCATGTAAAAAAACCAAAAGGTTTAAAAGCTCAGTTGCAAATAGGTATCTAAAATGTAAACTCTAAGGCTTTCACGGCCGGCGTTGCATGTTGTATGTATTGCTTCCGGGCTGTTAGGCCGTTCAGTATCAGAGAAGACGCCGCGAAGGAGAGTTCTACGCTCTTGTCGCCGCTCGGACCTGAACCACTGAAGATGTCGACCGCAGTGATCGACGAAACGCCTAGAACACAAGTTTCACTTAGACCACGGCCAAACAGCCCGGAAGCAATACATACAAAGGTATCTAAAATGTATGCTTTAAACGATAGTTTCACGCATGAACCAACTATGTACCATGTGTATTTGTAATGTTACACCAAGGTCACGAATTTCAGTGACGCGCTGCAAACTGACACTTGACATATGGTAATGGTCATGATTTTACTACGTAGTTTTGTAGACGGTTTCGAGAAATGGACGTAAATGTACGTTGGCGTTTCCGAAGCACGCTCCATGAAGCTCGTTTTCAGTTTGGTCCGAAGCTGCTTCATTGTTGTTCGAGTTCAGGCGCAGCTTCCGGCGTTCGTTCAGGCTGCTATTGTGAACTGAAATTGTAGTGTAGCGAAACCTTGCCAATTTGTCAGACTAGCTGTACTCTGTGGGTTCCCTCGCGCTACTATTTATACCTTTTTAAGATCAGGTAAAATGTAACGAAAGTGAAATTAATCATTTTGCGACTACATATCCCGATACAACTATAGCGTACTGAGTTTATCGCATTATATTTGAGACATCGGACTGAAACGATAAAATAAAAATAACGGGTTGCACTCCGGAGTGCCGGCAGAAGTGAAAACTTGAACATTAACGTTGTGCATTTTTGAATATTTTGGAATGGTTAGGGAATATCTTAGCACGATTTTCTCTATATATCAGTATAAAAGTACAATAATCTATGTGGTAAAATACAATATTCATTTATTGTATATTACTCGCTGTCGTAGTTTATTGATTGTATGTACCTACACATAAAATTAACATGATTACGTTTTTTTAAAAAACAATGTAATATTTTATCATTATAATATCATCATCTCAGCCATAGTACGTCCACTGTTGGACAAAGGCCTCTCCCATTGATTTCCACAAGGACCGGTTGGAAGCGGCCCGCATCCAGCTCTTGACTGCGATCTTAGTCAGGTCGTCTGTCCACCAAGTCGGTGGCCGTCCTATGCTGCGCTTGCCAGTCCGTGGTCTCCATTCGAGAACCTTTCGACCCCAACGGTTATCGGTTCTTCGAACTATATGCCCTGCCCACTGCCACTTCAACTTTCTAATCTTGCAATCCAATTATAATATAAGTATAGATAAAAACATGATTTATTAAAATAAACGTCTTGTACAAAATTTTACAAGTTCCTTTTTTTCCGACAGCCACCACAAACACATTTATCAAGAAGATGATCTCATATCTCCGCATTCCGTCTCGGCGTGCTATGTGTGTTTTCGGATAACTTCGTCATTTATGAACCGATTTCCGATGATTCTTATTTTGTTAGATAGAGTATACTTCCGTTGTGGTCCCATTCAACTTTCATCAAAATCGGACAAGCGGTTGTTGAGTTATACTCCAATAACTGAAAAGTGCTACGCGTATTTTGATGATATAATTGTCGCGGTTGAAGACATCGACATCCCGTGAGTAGCACAGGTCACTGAAAAGTGTGAAAAAATATTTTTTTAACAAAAAATGCAACCGACCTCAACACTCAAAAGTGTGAAATAACTTGTCGAAGTCGGTACCATGAGCACATGATATGTGATGATAGTTACTTTTGTGTGAACTATCATGGTACCGACTTCAACAAGTTATTTCACACTTTTGAGTGTTGAAGTCGGTTGCATTTTTTGTTAAAATTTTTTTTTAACAAAACGACTTTATTAGGTAAATAAAGCAACCATAAAACTAAACACCAAGAAATAGCACTACCTATTCGTTATTTGTAAAAATATCACTTCACTTTGTTTTGAATAAAACTATCACATAGAGCAAATCAGTAATTTAGACGATTATAGTGAAAGCGAGCAAACATGGAATGAAGTCAAAATCACTTTCATATTCACACATATTCACTTTCCGTATGAGTGTCTTCGCTCCAGGAAAATCATACATATGGCAGAGGCGACAGCAGCTTTATTGGAACTATTTCGGTTGGAAGTTTCGATGTGTTTTAATGAACATAAATGTATTCTTCCGGGTTCGATTCCCGGACAGGTCAAACATTTGTGTGTATGAACATGTCTGTTTGACCTGTGTCTGGGTGGGTATATGTATATAAGTATATATATATAAGTATGTATATAAGTATATATCAGTCATCAGGTTACCATAGTACAGGCTCTGCCTAGTTTGGGACCTGAAGACCTGGTGTGAGTGTTGTCCCATATTATTATTATTATTATATTCTTAATTATACGAATAGGTTCAATTCAATTTCAGTTCAATCACTTTATTTGCATGAATATGGGTACATTATGATTTAATATTCGTATTCAGGTACGCCAATCTCTCGATAACTTAGCATTATGAACATACCTTTATTTCGATGGAACTGTAGCAAATGGTCAAGCCTTAGCTTTCTATTTTTGTGTCAGTTCGAAATCAATCAATCAATCAATATTCTTTATTTCGAAAAAAAATGGAAACGTTTGACGAGATATTCATCGCTGTCAGATTTTGATGCATAAATTTCGATGTATCAAATAACACGACATTCACCTATAAGTTTTCAATATCATACGAGATATTACATTCCTTCAGTAAATATTCCCTGAGTCAGCTCAAAATGATAAATATGAATTTCTGTGCTATTTTTCCCGCAAGCCTACCAAAATTCGTAGGTAGTAAACGTCTGCGTAATTCCACTGCTCGCCGTAAAGTCAGTTAGTACCTATACCCAGTCAAACACTCCGTAAGAAGAATAAAATCTACTTAGGAATTATGTTATAAAATATAGTACTATTCTATTACTGTTATAAACGAAAGTTTGTGAATATGGGTGTATGTTTCTTACACTTTCACGTTCAAACGGCTGCCGGCTGAACTTGTAGAGATTTGTATGTAGATACTTTAGGTCCCGAAATAACACATCGGATAGTTTTCATCATCATCATCATCATCATCAATCATAACCACGCGGGTAAAACCGCGGGGCGCAGCTAGTATAAAAATGTATGTAAAAAAAAAAACACACTCATACTCCCATACTACAATTCCATGTGTCATGCAGATAAACATTCACAAAAATAGGGCCGATGCCTTTACTAAAAGAAATAACTAATTACAATAAATTGCAGCTACTACAATAACAATTGAGCAATCCAATAGCTATGGGCAGCGTATAGATAACTCAAATGCTCTAACCCGCTACCGCCTACTAGCATAGCACGCTGCCAGCCGGTAGCGGGTAGCGTGCCCAGAATGCTAGCAGCATAGCCACGTTGAATTGTAATGCTAATTCGTTGAGCCAAATATGTGCCAGCATTTTGGTCACGCGTCGCTTTAATCAAACGCTCTGATAAGTTTTGGAAAATCCGATGAGCTCTAGGTCCCCACGGGCCCAATGTCTCGACCCCAAACGGTTCAAATATGTACCCACTACTTAGGTTAGCATATTATCTCCGTTTAAATTGCTCCGCCCTTCGATCAAGAATGTTGTATTCTTGATCGAAGGCTCCGCCGAATAAGACGCGGCGCCAGCCCTAACATGTGTCTTGGGAGGATGGGACAGCGCGAACAATCACAAATCACACTAATATCGAAGATACGCATCTTTTAAACGCTTGCCCCGGCCGGGAATCAAACCCATTGAGGGCCCCGGAAGTTGATCATTGAGCCGCGGCGACGACCGTCAAATAAATTATCTGTTGTGTATGAAGCGGTTTATTTCGTACTAGTCAAGTGGTGAATAATATTCGCTTTCCTGTCTTCTTCCGTGTACTTCTTGTCTTACTCATCATCTTCTCACCCATAGGCCATAGGACGTCCTGGACATAGGCCTCCCCCATTGACTTCCACAAGGACCGATTGAAAGCGCCCGCTT
This sequence comes from Apeira syringaria, assembly GCA_934044485.1. Classification (NCBI taxonomy): domain Eukaryota; kingdom Metazoa; phylum Arthropoda; class Insecta; order Lepidoptera; family Geometridae; genus Apeira; species Apeira syringaria. The sequence continues at coordinate 10,382,457 of OW203677.1, read as the reverse complement.
CCAACCCTTGCCTGCGATCTTAGCCAGGTCGTCTGTCTACAATAATTTTCTATATACATAGAAGGTCCATGTACTCATACATTAATAAATATCGCCCCGTAGCCAGCGTTTCACTGATGATGAGCAGTCAATAAGAAAATCCTTCTTACTAATATTATAAATGCGAAAGTTTGTGTGTATGTTTGTTACCGCTTCACGCTCAAACGGCTACACCAATTTCGATGAAATTTGGTATGGTAGGAATAACACATAAACTACTTTTATCCCGGAAAAAGTATAATTCCCGTGGGATAATTGAGGTAGCGGGAAAAGTGTTGTCCACGCGGGTGAAACGGCGGGGCGCTACTAGTATAAAATATAGCCTTACACTATAGCACTCCGCGGTTTCACCCGCGCAGATTACGGTTTTCCTGCTACCTCAATCATTCTACGGGAGCTGTACTATTCCGGGATAAAAGTAGCCTATGTGTTATATCAGGGTCTAATCTATCTCTATACCAAATTTCATCGAAACCGGTGCAGCCGTGATGTAGTAACAAACATACACAATTACACACACATAAAAATTTCGTTTTATTATTAGGGATTCAAGTTTCAAACTATACATATCCTACTAATATTATAAATGCGAAAGTTTGTCTGTATGTGTGTACGTTTGTTACGTCTTCACGCACAAACGGCTACATCGATTTCGATGAAATTTGGTATGGAGATAGCTTATACCCTGGATTAACACATAGGCTTATTTTAATCATCACCACCATCACCGTTTTTCATCACCATGCGGGTAAAACCGCGGGGCGCAGCTAGTATATTAATAATTTAAAAGCAAAAGTTAGCATACTATTTTGCTGTGTCAATATCACACTGTCTGGTTCCTGTTCTGGTCCTACGGTTACCTGGAAGAGATCGCTGTTTAGCGATAAGGTCGCCGATTGTGCAATTTAAGTTAGATAATTAGTCGGAGAGTAATTTTCCAGTGTTTACCACGTGAGTCCTAGTCGATTTGTTACATTACATTACAATTTAAGTTACTCTAAAAAATGTTAAATGTACCTATGTAATGTCCCCTTTGTGCAATAAAGTGTTATCTATCTATGTTTAAAAGAGGCCAACATTCAAAATAATGCTGAAAATGGGTCATTAATATATGTATAGTTCATACTGGCTACGCCCCGCGGTTTCACTACGGTATTCCCACTATCTCAGTTATCCCACGGGAACTTATACTCAGGAAAAGTGAATGTAGCATATATCCCACTTCAAGGCCCCACCTATCTCTTTACGAAAATTCGTCCATATTAGTTCAGCGACCTGAAAACGTAACAGACGACAGAGGTACTTTCACATTTATCCATTCAATATGATCCCAAATGAGTAGGATCTTAGTTCTTTTGGCGTGCGTTTTTTTTACTAAGCAAAGAGAGAGAGAGATTACTTTGGTATGCCAAGAATGATAAAAGAGATCAAATCAAGGAGTATTTAATAACCCCAGCACGCCGTTTTATACAACATTGCTGGAGCGTTATAATGTTCCAAATTCAAAAAACGCTCCCGCAATGGATTTGATTTTCTTAGTCCGTAAATTCGATACTTCACGTGTTCTTTTTTCGAAAATAATGACAGTATTTCCATGCATGTTTGAGAAAATGTTATTCCGGCATCACGGTTGTACCACCGCACTAGCCGATATCGCCTGACAATTGACTAGTGGGAGTCAAATACTGTGCGATTCTACCGATCGTTTTTTCCAAAGGCATGCGTCCCGTAATGCCCCCGGTGATGAAAGTCGTGACAGTAGTTGTGGCTCAGTGATCAGTGACACAGACTTTAGAAACGCGACCTCTAATTCGAATCCCGGCTGGGGCAAACATTTCTGTCATAAGCATAGATGTTTGTTCTCGGGTCTTGCGGATGTGTAATGTGATCGTGTATGTCCATGCCTCCCGCGACACAGGGTATCCTAGTGCGGGGAGTGAGTGTGAGTGCGTTTAATTTTCTTACCTTCAAAAGAGAGGCTAACTATATTTGATTAATTTATTTTTTTATACCAGCTCTCATATTTTTATCATTACTTATATAAAATAAATTGTGCATAGATATTTTTTCTTTACCTCTTCGCCCCCGGAGACAAGGGGTTTTTTGGAAGCCCATTATCTGAAATGTACTATGAGTTGAGTGCTCATACGAATTGCCGAATTAGTAGCTTAGTGTAACCATAAATAATGAATTTAATATTCATTCTGCTCTCACACATTACATTGTGAACCCCTTTGTTCGCCTTTGTCAATTCGCATAAATACACTGAAGCTTTTGTTCAATTGTTCGCTGCTGTGTAAAGATATTTATTCTGGTAAAAACCTGATAACATAAAATATAATACCATTGTAACTTGAGCTTCATCAGCACTGACTAAGGCCCCTCGCACACTGTGACTTTTTGTAGCGATGCTGTCGCGCATTTTGTAAACGCGCTTCTGCATCGCTACTATCTGTGCTTGCAACGCGCGATAGAAGCGATGCAAATAACGTCCAATGCTGCGCTTATCAGTTGGTCTCTCCATTCGAGAACTTTCGACCCCAACGGCCATCGGATCTTCGAGCCATGTGCCCTGCCCACTTCCACTTCAACTTGCTAATCCGCCGGGCTATATCTTTGACTTTCGTTCTTCTACGGATCTCATCATATCTGATTAGATAGCGTAGAGAAACCACAAGCATAGCCATCTCCATAGCTCGTTATGCTACTTTGAGCCTACTCACAAGGCCTATAGTTAACGCCAATTAATACTAAATAAAAAAAATAAAAAAAATACTAAATAATTAATTCTCGTAATCTCAATAATAGAAAAAATGCACTTACGTTATGTAAAACCAATTCAGAATGGCCAGGCAGAACAAAACCCGGGTTTGGTAGATTTTAATTTCAGATATTCATAACTAACCTGTCCGAAAGTTTGCACTTCGTGCCAAAGTTAACTATTCAAAAAGGATTATAAAAAAAAATTACCGGAACCGAATTCAACACACAAAAGTGTGAAATATGCGCACAATATTTTGATAATAGTTACTTTTGAAGTATCATGGTCAAAACTGTTTTTTTTTGCAAAAATAAAACCTGAACTGAGGAAAATAATGAAAGGTGATGTTAATTAACTAAAAAACTTAAAAATCTTTACGTGCAAAGCCACGGACAAAGGCAGATAAATTAAATTTCACAATATCATGTTTAAAATTGGCCCCCAATTATTCTATACCCCACAGTCTTACTCGTAATCGGTAATTATTCATTTCGCCGTTAATTCATAGCCGCATGGTGCTTAGGAATGCTATCAGGCTCGATTTAGATACGTGACTAGCGTTTCTGAAACGATTTGCCTTCGACGAGCACCTCCATTAATCACATTCTTGGAAAATTCAGAGCTAAGGTTATGTCACTGTCATTATATTGGCAAACATTAAGAATGTCTTTGATCTGGGTCGTGAAGAATGTTTGTAAGTGGATATCTTACTGATATTTATGGTATTTGAAGCGATGATGGCTTAGCTGTCAAACTGACGGTAATTGGTTCGATCCCCAACAACAGCTTGCTCTCAAGCACAAGAGGGTTTCTGACCTTTATCAAAAAAAATCCTTCAAGCATTGCGGGGATGTTATCCATACACCCCATTTACTTCCAGAGTTTTGTACAAAATACAGTCACAGACTTGCTTTGTACCATAATTTTGTAAAGTGGAATGATGTACCAATCAACTGTTTATCTGGCCATAAAGAATAAAGATCGCATTAAAGAATATTGATGAATACATATAGACAATATAGAAATAAAAAATGACCTGGTAATTGACAATGACACTCTTTTTTTAAATATATTTTTCGCTACTTAGGCAAGTAAGCGCAGTCGATACTAAGTACTCTGGACCAGTTCACGGTATAGGTAAGTACATCGATAATTTGGGGCGTGTAACCAATCTCGCAGCTTTCACTGACACACAGGACATCAAAACATTTTATCAGTTACGAGAAAAATCTCATTTATTTCCCATTGCATTTTATACAGCATAATGGTTTTCCATTTGCCGCCTTTCTCCCGCGTGAACACGAACTGTGACAGGTCGCCACTCGATACCCACGTCTCTTTTGACCTTTATAATTATCAGAAAATTAATTTGCATTCCTTCTCTAAAATAATGATACAAACGCAATATTTTAACGATGCATTTATAATAAGCAAACAAACAAATTCATCGGTTGATTATGTGGCTTATTACACCTGGATGATCGAGAGGATGCAAAGACCTTGTCTTGATATGAATAGACAAACTGACATATCAAAACAAAACACAAGCTTGATTCTTTTTTTTTTTTACATATTATAAGTTTGCGTTTGACAACTGTCTCACCTGATGTTAAGTGATGACGTTGTCTAGGATTTAGCACGCAAACCTAGAAGGTACCTATTCACTCGCGACTTGAATGATTGTACATATCGGGAAACACAGACTCGGGCAACGGTTACTTATCCCTAGTAGCACTAAGTGTTTATCGTCATTAAATTGTTTATGGTATTTACAGTATCATTATGGTATTGATAAAAAGTATTTATGTGTCAATATCATCAGGCTTGGACACAATAAAACATTAATGCCATATGATCGTATTTTATTAATTGAGCGAGAGTATTTGTATTTCAGTTAGAACAATTATGTTCAAAAACGAATTTAACTGGCAATTTAGATGGAAATAAATAATTTATATTTCGATCGTATTATAAATCAACAATACTGTAAGTCCTACCGTATATTGGTAAACATTCTCTCCGTGAATTCCGTAAATGAAGACAAAGTGCTCCAATTTAAATTAATTACACGCAATTTTATTTGTACCAGGCGAAAATAAACGATGAAATAGGAATGCCAAAGTTTTTGTTACACAACAAGGGCAGAATTAGTATGAAACAAAATGCTGACTGAAAACGGAACTGAGATCATACAAACTGACGTTTCGGAATATCTATTCGAAGTCATGTGGGATATGGAAATGAGATACTTACATATTCCTTTTCATTATCTCTATTTACAATTATTTAGTTTACACATAAGTATTCAAGAGGTTCCAGCTTTCATATAGCTAGCAAATATCCATCAGTTCCATATATTTCACCAGTAGCTGTTGCAGTAGTGTGTTGAGGCAGCTGTGCTTGAAAGTCAATCACTATGTTCGATTTAGCGTAACTCGATCTTCTACCGCCTCACCTCACCATCTTCCATCTCATCTTATGACGGTCGTCGTGGCTCAGTGGCCAGTGACTCCTGATCCAGCGGCACCGGGTTCAAGTCCCAGCCTTGGCCAGGGCACAGGTCATGTCTGTGATGAGCCTGTAGCTCGAGGTAGCTCGGGTCTTGAATATTCGTTAATAATTGTCCAAGAAAACATAAATATACAGAGTTTTCACAGCTCACTGAAGCGTAGAAGAACGAGCAATTCTCTATTTTTGTGTAGTAGAAAAGTAGACAAAGCACAAAGTAATAATTAAAGGTACCCAAGGTAGCACTCATGGAATTAATCGATTTATTATTTACAGTAGACCACAAGCACACACACTTTGACTGACACTAATTTTGCATGGATGTGTGAGACACCTCAATTGGATTTAAACACTCACCCGTCCATTACCGAAAACATTGTGAAAATTATCAATATTTAAAACGAACATTTCCCAAAAACTTGGGTAAGTAATTATAAAGCTCAATTGGCAACTCCGTTCAGTTCAACTAACTTACAAAATATTGAAACAATATTATGTTTTTATAATAAATAAACTGATAGAAATTACTAACTCACCGATTACTCAATGAAACTCACATATTACGTGAGTTTGATTGACAAACATGTAGGAAAACGTGATAATGAGGCTAATATCACTTTCCATTGGTGAGTTAGTAATTTCTAACAGTTTATTTATTATAAAAACATAATATTATGTATGTACACCTAAGTAGTACCTACACCTAATTATTTTATTTTTTTACGATCGCAACATCGCGTAGAGTGATTCAAGTGTCAGGGACGTATTGGCACAGTTTATAGACGCTGTGGTATTGGACAAACGTATCTAGAAAATATAGTAGGTAGGTACGACAGTAGGTACTTAGGTACTATCTGATCGTTTTCATTCGGCCTAAGTGGTATCTAGACAGGTATATTTATCAAAGTAAAAAATAATAGCATATGACATAATCACGTAAGTAGATACATGCAATTCTATAATAAGTAGGTAAATACCTAATTAAAGTCAAACAAAGGTGCGTTCAGCAGCTCCATCGGCCAAGCCATATCTTGCTCTGACAGCGGATGTGCGGCGTTCACGAACTCAACTAGAGCATTATTTGCTCCACCCAATATTTGATCATGACCGTTCACGTCAACCTGTCCGAGCAAATTATGCTCGACGAGACCATAATCTTTCTACCTCTAGAATCGATCAAATCTTGGTCGGCTGTCAAAAGTGGCATATACAGTAGTAACTTTCATGTGATCCATGAACAATGTAAGTGACTTCTTCTCCTTCTTCTGCAACATGCTATGAAGTAGCCGTTCGTGACACATCGATCAAATATTGGTCGATCAATATTTGGCCGACGAAGCTTCGAACGTAGCCATGAGAGCATGCGTATCACCTTCGGAAAAATATCTACAAAACAGTTAAATCAACCAAGCATAGTAGCAGTTCTAAATTCTCTAAGCAACAAAGAGATATAATTCATATCCTTAAAAACGAACAGTCATTTTAGGTAAAGTGTAGGTACTGATACATACAACACCATCGTGTCTAAGCATGAACTGTTTCAAATTGCCTCAGGCAGCAAGAATTCCTCGTTTATTAATTCGTTAGTAACAGAGGTTCGTCCTTCATCTTAAACAAAGCTGTACGACTCAAGAAGCCCTTAGTAATTATTTGATGCAAACATAACTTTGCTTTTTATTGATAGAATTATTATCTCTACCGTCTAGGCTTTTATACGCCATTTCATAACGATCAATTAAAACTTTGACAACTTGAGCAATATCAGTGTCTTTGAATTAATTATATTTTCTTTCAGCCATTGGTAATGTTGCCGTGGTAATATTTTAGTAATGTTTTTTTTCCAAATTTTAATAGTCTATGGTTCCCGCCAAAAGTTTAACTAATACATTTTTACAGATTACCGAACTGACTCATGCTAATCGGACCAAACTTTACTTACAACAACAAAAGAAAAACATCCACTCCCAGTTGGCTCAGTTCGTATTTTTTTTTAATACTGTAGATCTAGCGTTTGACCACTATCCCACTTGATGGTCAGTAATGATATGGTCGAAGATGTTATCACGCTAGACCTAGAATGGTCACATGGCGACATCCTAGTAACGAACTGTCGCTTGGTGTTAAGATTTTGTTTTAACAGTTACCTAAACATGCCTCATTTATTTTAATATGTGGATGCCGTCTTTTTGAAATTTAGCCATCTTACATAGATGCCGTGGTGGTACCGGTCTAGAATAGTACTCCCCTATTTCTTCCCGTGGGTGCCGTAAGAGTCGGCTAAGGGATCATGTACCAGAAGGTGGGCAGCAGCGCCTTCTGAGGATAGGAAATCATACTGCGCTCGCCAACCCGCCTGCCAAGCGTGGCAAGTATTGGCAAATCCCCCTACATGGGGAGGCATATGTCCAGCAGTGGATGACCTATTGCTGTTATGAATGAATGAATGAAACATAGGTGAATTAATGGCCCTAATTCTGTTAATCACATAAACTAGCTAAAAATCACTAAAATTCTTCAAATTGAAATAATCGTATTCTATTTAAGCTAAAATTCAAATTCGTATAACTCCATACAACGCTCTCACTTATATTAGACGAGTTTTATTCAACTGTTGGCCAATTACGGGTAGTTTTAGTTGGCACCAAATAAATGGCAACTTAATTTCGCTAAAACTACCCGCAAATTTAATAAATAATTTTAGTGATGTTATTGATAAGTCTCATACTAATTTAGACTTTATCGTAACCGTATAAGAACTGATTTATTTTTTCAAAATTTTAGTTTAGTTCAGTTGAATAAGCGAATCACTACCAATATTCACTTTATAGCTAGGTACCTACTATACCGGAAGCGGAATAATTAGAAAATAGGTCTGGTGAATTTATAAAATGTGAACTTCAAGTTTATTGTTAAATTTTTCGATTTAGCGTTTACTTTTATCTGACATGCATTTGGCTAAGTCTGTACAGTTTTCTAAAGATAATAATATACGTGCGTGAAAACTAATAACTGTTAGTTTCAAGATATTGCACTCGTTGTACCTCGTTATATATTACCAAGGACGAAGTACTTTATAATGAACTGTGTTTGCTTTTACTATTAAATTCCAAAAAGATACCAGATCACTATAATTTTCTTTATTATAAGCTCTCCGCGGAAAAAAGCCTACGTGGAAACACTTCATGTGATTTTGCGTAATATAAAGTAATAATAATACGTACGATTTCTATCATTATTTCATTATATTTCCCCCGAAGATTATTTATATTTAACTACGATTGAACTGACGGCATTTTGACTTACGTATATTTGATGAAGATAGCCTCTAGCAATGATGTTTTACTAAAGATGACGTATATTCATACTGCGCGGTGCTCAGATTTTGTTCCTTTACGACATAAACATGCTACGAGAGAGCGTTGTACAAATAATATAGAAAAGGATAGCTAGCTTTAGACTTGCGCTTGAAATACGCGTCGCAATGAAAATTACCACAATTGACTTAATTTTGCCGCTCAGTTACCGCGCGCTTGTGCTACATCTACCTCATATAAACATATAATATCATTGGCCTCTAGTTGCATTTGCGGCCCGCATACAAAGTGCCAATTGCTATCTAGAGCAGGTACGATTTGGAGGCCATATTGGCTCCACATAAATTACCAGCACCGGCGGATAAGGTTACCTAAAATCTTACTGCCTATTACCCACTGGCGAAGGTTTGAAATACACTGAATTCTAGGTTCTCTGAGAGTATCAAAAATCATTCTGTTTTGGAAGTAGAAGAAAGATAAAACAGCGAATCGTTAATTATACGCTTATTAATAATTGGCGGTTGTGTTTCACGTTTGACGTCTATCTCTTCATGATGTTACGGGAAGGTGCGCCCTACGATAAATAACGTCTCTGTAGACCATATCTCAACAGATACCTGTACGATCATAACGAAAGATCAAACGTTCTAGATATTCTATGTATGATGGATATAATATTATAGATGTATTATTTCACGGCGGCAATGTTACGACGCTGTACTTCAGTATTCCACATGTTTATTCCGTAGTAACTTCTACTGCAGAACCGCTTCTCTACATAGATTTGTTACACTCTTCAGAATAATTGAATTCAAAACTTCTTCAGCAAGAAGAAGTCTTCACTTCAATTATTTGAAAAAGAAACTAACTTAACATTTTCTCCTAAGCAAAATTCTTGGGGAAAAAATCAATGATATTATATGTTTATATGAGGTAGATGTCGCACAAGCGCGCGGAAACTGAGGCGGCAAAATTAAGTCAATTGTAGTAATTTTCATTATGACGCGTATTTCAAGCGCAAGTCTAAACATCCTATATATCGTGTTGTATGTATTGCTTCCGGGCTGTTTGGCCGTGGTCTATGTGAAACCTATGTGCGCGGTGCTCAGATTTTGTTCCTTTACGACATAAACATGCTTACTGCGAGAGATAATACGGTACAAATAATATAGAAAAGGATATATAGGATGTAAACTCTAAGGCTTTCACGGCCGGCGTTGCATGTTGTATGTATTGCTTCCGGGCTGTTCTGGCCGTGGTCTAAATGAAACTTTTGTTCCAGACGTTTCGTCGATCACTGCGGTCGAGATCTTAAGATGTACCGTATTATCTCTCGCAGTAAGCATGTTTATGTCGTAAAGGAACAAAATCTGAGCACCGCGCGGTATGAATATACGTCATCTTTAGTAAAACATCATTGGAAAAAATGTTAAACTCGAACATGACATTTCGCGTCAGGACAAGTGACACTGACCGCAAAATTCTTCAGGCGCGTGACATCGAAAATTCGTAAGACGTATTCGAAAGTCAGTAGTTGAAATTTTAACTTAAAAGTGTTACAAATAAGCCTTTTAACCTATAATACGACCTTTTTGAAGCAGACCGCGCTCACCTCGCTCGCCTGATTAATTTATTTTTTTGACTATTTTGACCGATTTTTACTTCATTCTATTGTATGCTCTATCGCCCTCATATCTCTATAGTGTTTAATGTGCAGGTACACAAAATCAATAAACTTAAATACTACACCATCCACCAACCAGCTTCGGCCAGATTGGTACTGTATTGACTTACTCCATTGTCTGAGAAGAAATCCTTCGCGGCAGTGGCAGTGGCTATTAGACCACAGATCACAAACAGGTTTCATAGTCAATGTATTAGACTGATCATGATATGCAATTCGTTCATATCCATATGGACGTAGTAAGTACATATACCAAAAATGCAAACAAAACAAAAAGTTCTCAACACAATTATTATTCTACTTGTGGTCATTGAACTATTCATCAAAGTTTCAAAATATAGGGTAAATAAGTGTTTCTTTTTTAAATTTATTTACACAAAACAAGCTCGGTACATGTAATATAATAACAGAATACTGCCAAACTGCGTATAGCTAATTGTAAGCAGACGCTGTATAGCTCTCATTTTTAAATTATAATATGTAAGTATATTATTAAGTACGAGTAGACGAGTAAACGCTGATTAAATATATAGAAAAAGAAATGTCACTGATGTAAAACATTTCTGTATTTTACATTAGTTAGTTCTTTACTAAAGTACTAACTTATATACTAAAAGCTATATATTTTGCTGTATGAACTACTTGACTAAGGTATGCTGTCCAACCATATCTTCTTCAGGGCTTTTATAGCTGATTTTCGTTTTGAAGCGTTTTTCAAAGTCGACTGGCAAATGGTTGCAGGTTCTCGGCTCCGGCCATTTTCTAGTACGTGTCGCATAGTAATTCCAAGTTCCAAGTTTTTCTATTATATAATGACTTTATAAGTATATAGTAAGAGTTTTAAATTATAGATTTATTTTTTTTGTCTTATCGAATTCAAATAAAAGCTTATTTTTATAAGGTTTTTACTTTTAATTTATTAAAACTAAAACATCTGAACCGGACCCTCAACTGTGCCTCAAAATTCACTCTGCATGCAGTACGCCCTCGTGCAAATGTGATACGATTTCTAGATCTCCTTCAATAAAATATTTAGGAATAGTTGTGGATGAAACGCTATCATTTAAAGAACATATAACAGCCCTGGGTAAGAGAACTCGCAAGCTTATCCATGTTATGAGATCCCTTCGTAATGCTGCTTGTGAGCGTGTTCTTCGACTAGTATACGTGTCCCTCTGTGAATCAGTCCTGTCCTACTGCATGACAGTGTGGGGAGGTGCCGGGCGCACAGCTATGAAGGAAGTTGAAAGAGCTCAGCGCGCAGTGATCAAAGTCATGCTTAATCTGCCATACCGACATCCGACTATCGACTTGTATGCACGAACAGGACTACTCACTGTGCGCCAACTTTATATACTGAGAGTCACCCTTGCCGCTCATCAAAAAATAGTTTACCCAGTCAGCATGAGCTCACCAAAGAGACGAGCTCCTGCCGTTATACAACCTTGCGTTAAAACTACCTTTGCACAGCGTCTCCCAGAGTTCCAATTCCCATTCATATATAACAAAATTAATAAAATTTGCGATCTCCGAAGGAAAAGAATAAGAGAATGTAAATATAGTTTAACAAAATACTTACGCACACTCACTTATGACCAGACAGAGAATTTCTTAAAGATTGTTTGCTAGCTGTAATTCTAAATGTGAAAAACTCCACCATCTATATCGAAACAAATTTTATATCATCTTACACACACTCACCCCATACATTATACATCTAAGGGAATATGTAAAATAAAAATAAAAAAATGCTTCGTCATAATTGTAGGTATCCAATCTTGTTTTTTCAATGTATAAACCGCACCATACATATACAAAAATAAAGTTGTTTAAACGCTAAATCGTGGGTCCTGCGATACAGGTTTACCTAGTGCAGGATTCACAAGCCATCACTAAACCTTAATGTCTAGTAACTGTATATTATACATATAGTACACATATATACATACATTTAAGTAATTACATGTTTAGTTTATTAAGGTAATATCCTATAGGTTATACCTATATATCCTATATAGGTATAAGGGGGTATAATCTTTTGGTGAATAAAAAAATATTTCTATATTCTATTTATATATTTCTATATTTATGACTTTTTAGTTATCGCTGGATACGTTTCTCAGTAAATCTCGGAAACACCCAAATAGTTAGGCATAAAATAGTTAGTCCGCCATATTGGATTTAGACTGATGTCACTTTATTTTTCGATTTATTCTTAGCGAGCCCTTTCATTTGATACCCATATTGTAGAAGTGCATAAAAATAACTAGTCCGCCATCTTGGATATGCCACCATGTTGGATTTAGAATGACGTCACAAAGTTAACTTTGCACTGTCAACCAAAATGAACTTGTATACAAAATTTCAGCTCAATTGGTTGAAGATATTATGTGCTTCAAAATTGAGTTGCAAGATTTCACCCGAACATACATACATACATTTTTCGAATTATTCTTAGCAATGTGAACTCTAAGCAAGCCCTTTTATTTCATACCCATATTGTAGAAGTACATTTAAAATACCTAGTCCGCCATCTGGGATTGCCGCCATGTTGCATTTTAAATGCAACATGGCGGCACAAAGTTAACCATGCATTATCATCCAATTTGAACTTGTATACAAAATTTTAGCTCAATTGGTTATGATATCTTTCAAAATTGAGTTGCAAGATTTCGCCGAACAAACATTGCAAGGTAAATAAAAGATTGTAAAAAAGTATTTTTTTATTCGCAAGGAGAGACTTTCATTTAGTTTAGTCTCATTCATCATCATCATCTCAGCCATAGGACGTCCACTGCTGGACATACGCCTCCCCCGTCGATTTCCACAAAGACCGGTTGGAAGCGGCTCGCATCCATTAGTCTCATTAAAATTGGTTAAATATTTCTCTTCCGGGCTCTTTAAATAAGCCCTAACAAAGAATCCTGTACTTATAATAATATCTAAAATTTAAACGCAAAAAAAAACTGTTTACAACATTTATGATGATTCCATCTCAATCCAACTCAAATATTATTTTCAAAGGAAAGCCAGAAACACAACAAGCACGAATCAATGCACATTACGCGCGAAGCCAAAATTTCCATAGAGAAAAGAAGACGTCATTCATCTTGGCGTGAACCGTACGAACTCGTATGACAAGGCGGTATAGTCATAAAACATTATGCCTGTATAAATGAGTAAATGAAAAAAAAAATAGAATTGGCGGGATTCTCCGCTCTCTATTGCGAATTTTACATTTTGGTCAGATCATTTTTTTGTAAACACATTTCTTTAAGTTTCAGGTGGCTTAATAAAGCTTTCAGCACTAAAAACAAATAAGAACGCAATAACCTGAAGATCAGCTATCAAAGTATTAAAGATGTTAGCACCAGAAGAACAACAAATTGAAATATGCTTACTGAAATCCAATTTGGAGAAAATTGTAGACTCTTTGATAAATCAGGTAAGATTATATTATTATTTTAGGAAATAATTAAGTAAATAATATATTATTTTAATTTCCTAATGTACGACAAAATGTAGATAGGTACACAGAATGTATGAAGCGCTCGCATCTTTATTCACACACATTATCATAGACAATCAACTGGGCTAATCACCATAGTACGTTGCTGTCATACCTTATTAGAGGCTTGGATGGCTGACCAGTAGTTGTATTTGCAATTTCACGTCATTCCAATTCGGCGACTCTACTAATATCTATAACCCTTTTGGTATTTTCTTCTATTATTATTTTCTTCCAGCCACTGAAGAAGTGAAATCACTTTAACGCCAATTACGTTACAAGTACCCAGTACCCTATGGGAATCTGAAATATAAAAGACTAATATTCTTTTATATTTTAGATTCACATGTAATAAGAACATTAAGACTTTTTATTGGTAAATTAAACATAGGTTGCCAGATTCAAACCTATGTAGTAAAACGAGTGGACACGGCTGATATCGTTATCAGCCGTGTCCACTCGTTTTACAGCCGAGTATTCACTAGCTCGTGTTGAATCAAGAATTAACAGACAAACTTAACCATCTTATCATATTCATATTTTATTTGGCGAATGTGCACTGGAATTACACAATTTAGTTCCATCGTCTCATCGGTCGATGATATTCTATCATCGGTCAACCAGACGTACGACTATGCGCCACCGCTACATGGTAGATATACCACCGTTACGCACGAAGCGTTTTGCTTCCACTTATATAATGCGTAGGTACTGCCAGGGAGTGGAACTCACTGCCTGAGTCTGTGTGTCTCAAGTTGCGAGTGAATAGGTACCTTCTCAGTTTGCGTACTTGCCTTAGACCGCGTCGTCACTTAACATCATGTGAGACAGAGGTTAAACGTTAACTATTTGTTTAATAGCGCGAGGCGTTGCCAGAGCTCGATGCTGAATACGAACAAAAATCTCGTGCAACTATGGCAGCATTGAAAGTAGTTCGCTCCTTAAAAGTGGAGATAGAAAGGCTGAATCAGGAAAACGGTGAGTTTTAAACATAACAAACATAACATATAAAATAAAATAAAAACTTTTCAGCATCAATCAATGAAAATAAAATAAAAGTTTAAAAGGAAACTAATATTCACACACTTGATACTGTCATTTACTGTCAGCGTTCTGTATATAAACACATACTAGCTGCATCCCACGATTCCCACGGCATCCTGCGCGTGGACATTTTCCTGTTACCATACATTTTACTGATGGTTTTACAATGTTCATAAGAAACTTCTATAGTATTAGAAAACTTTATTAGAAACTCGGAAAAAAATCAGTCAATTTGTACCCAAGTTATGTCATGACCGTATGGATAAAGCAAAACATTTTTTTTAATTAAATTACTATAATTAATCAATCAAAGTATCTACCATTGTTATATCTAAGCACTTTAGCCATTTTATCGGTAGTATTTGCTGGCTTTACTGAAAAAAAAATGTTTACCAAAAAATGGAACGACACTCAAAAGTATGAAATAACTCGTTGAAGTCGGTTCCATTTTTTCATAAAATTTTTTTTGTAATTAGTTTTAGTGACCTTTGCTACTCATGGGATCAATATCAATTGTCATTGTGGTTTAGGTATGTTCACCGATGTCTTCACCCGCTACTATAATATCGTGTATAAGCACGCATTTTTCAGTTTTTCAAAAAGTGCTCGTCCGATTGTGATGAAATTTATATAGGACCACACGGAAAGTCGGAAGTTATGCGGTAACAAACAAAAATAAAAAAAATTGAGAACCTCCTCCTTTTTTTGAAGTTGGTCAAAAAGGATACTATTCAAAATCACCTTGATATCGTGACGGCTGAGTAATGTAACTCAGCCCTCGACTCGTGTTTGTTGGTTTGCTTCACTCAATTCATGCGGTACCCATTTCTCGCGCTTTTTCACTTTTCCAATTTGTTTCAAGTGAATTAAAATTGTTTTATCACTCACACCGAAGCCTGCCGCTAACTCTGACGTGGTTTGCGATGGATCCGCTTTCACAATCATTTTTAATTCTTTATTGCCAACTAGGGTCTACGGCCGTCCACGGGGCTTGATATGTTGGTCATAAATTGCAGAACGAAAATGTTCGACGCAAAAATGTTTTTAACGTAGCTCATAACATAGCCTCATACACATCATTAATCCTTCGAGCTGTTTCTGCGGCGCTGGTGCCACGGTGGAACTCGTAATCGTAAATAACCCCAAATTATACATTTTCCACATTGTGAACAGAATGATGTCAGAGGTGGCTGATTTACCAGCAGGCTGAGTAGTCTGTAGCCTAGGGCGGCAGTTTTGGGGGGTGGCGAATTTGACCCGGTAATTTTATTTGTCATTCAGAAATAAATAAACAGCCGCGTTATCGTGTACCTAAATGATATTAGGTTGAATTATACAAGTATTAAAAAAACTTTCATGGCTTTACCATTCTCATACTTCATTGTTACCGTGAACCGGATCGTTAATTTATACATTTTATAAACGATACGGATATCATTCACACTTTTTTCAAGTGTTTAATACACTAAAAAAAAAAAAAAAAAAAAAAAAATAACTTACAGGATTCAGCTTTTCTTAGAAATACACCCAAAATCTAACCTCCTGGCGGCAAATGCGTAATTTATCCGACACTGGATGTCAGAGAAAAATCAAAAGCGCGAAAACAAATGAATCCTTAAATTAGAAACGCAATTACACTACCCTTATTCGAATTAATTTTGAATTTGGAATTCCTCACCAAACACCATATCTTTCACGATAAGCCGTTTGATATTTGGGATTTTTATTGTGAGGAATAGAAAGTACGAGGAAAATGATGAAAGGAGAATGTTGTCTATGTGAATGGAGCACTCAAGACTTGCACTATCCGGTTCCGGCACTTACGTTCTGCATCAGCACATAGGTAGTAAGAACTGGATATGGCAGAAAAAGGATCAAACATAATTGCAGCGCAGATGAGGCCCTTACAAAATATCTGTGGACCTTGGAGCCAGTCGTTCAATACGGTATCGATAAGCGTGATGTGAAAAATGTGCAGATAACCTTGTAGTGACCATGTTAATGTAGACACGCAATTTTTAAAATGGCGCCACTATGTCAAAACAATTGACAGTCAGATGAAACAAACTGCATTCTACAGCCAAAGACTTCCATTTTCAAATGTTGTAATTACTTTTAAAATATTATTTATGTAAGTGGCCAGTTCCGGAAAATTTTAGTGTGACCTATGACTAGCTAGCACTGTGGCTTTCTTTTATGCTTAATGAAGTAAATAAAATAGTATAGTGTTATTTGTCATACAACTTTGCTCGTGCAATCTTAATAGATCACGCGTGGATGACCGCTAGTACCAATTTTGTGCTTTAGAAGGCGCGTTAAGCCATCGGTTACAGTAATAATAGTCCCAGGACACAGATTAGGTTTCATAGACATGTCTTATGATAACGGTTGTAAGGCTATGTCAGCCCTTGGGTGGTCTGAAAAACTCCGAACATTAGGCTAGTATTTATGGCCCAACACTCCTGTGTAGCGATAAAGATTTGTGTCCCTTTAATTTATGAACAGATTGAAACAAAACAAACATATTAAATGGGTAAGGCCATTTCTAAACGGGAATTAAATAGAACCATCTGAAGTATTTGCATACATAAAAACATATTCCTGATAATAAAATCAACCACACGTCAAAATTCGGCAACGTATAGGCAAGTGTTATCTCTGGTACTGCGGCGTTCTTGCGTAACGAATTGACGATGATCACCGGGTGGTATGAGGCTCATTTGCGCTCCCATCACATAAAAATCTACATGCAGGTATTGATACACGAAGCTCCGGACTCGTACATCCCTAGAATATCCATTTTGCGAAGGTGGGCAGATTGGAAAGAAAGATATACGGCTATAAAACGTGATAGACGCCCATAATTCTTTCCAAACACGAGTACCTCGACCTTCATTGAATGTTTCGCTTTAAACTTCTTTTACGTGACTCTATTCCAGACAGTATACACTTTTAGTTTTATTTAGGTATATTTTAGGTACATATAACAACGAGAAGCTCTCCCTCTGTTGTGTCAAAATTGATCGGTACCGTGTCCGTGAAACTAATAGAACACTTTGTCAAACGATTGGGTGCTTCGTAACCATGCTCTGAACATGTGTAGCAAAAAAAAATATTTACCAAAAAAAAAATAGAACCGACTTCAACACTCAAAAGTGTGAAATAACTTGTATATTATTACTTGTATTAGTATATTTAAAATGTAACAATTTTGAATTCAGAATATAATCAAAACTTTATTGATTTATGGTGATGCCCGTAATAATACTATGTGAATTAAGGTGGTCTTTCCCTTAAATATAATTAAATAGAGCTGTGTATATATTTTATTGTACCTAAGTCTTGATATCGGTTTTGATACTTTATTACAGGAGACTATTTTAGCTTTAAACTAAAACTAAATATTTTAGTTTAATTCGATATCGCCCGCATGACAGTCAATATATATTGACAAGAGTACTTTGGTGGTATTTTTATGTAATGTCACGAATTTGCATTCTAGGCCAGAAAACATTGCACATGCAAGTAGATAACACGATTAAGAGATTTTTATAGACAACTACTATTGCATCTCTATGAATCGTTTCTCGGTTGACATTCAAAAGATATGAATTCCAGAACTCCATCACTTATACTCGCACGGATTACGGTTTTCCCACTACCTCAATTATCTCACGGAAACTATACTTTGGCCGGGATAAAATGTATCTTACGTGTTATTACGGGTATAAGCTGTCTTCATTTCAAATTTCATACTAATCCGTTCAGTCGTTTCAACAAACATCCAAAAGACAAACATACAAACTTTCGCCTTTATAATATTATATTATATGGTCGGTTATTAACCTATAGAAGCCTTATCGAAATCTTTTCTTCATTTTAAAGCTAATATGTGAAAAATGTACCACTAATGTGAAATCAGTGTGTAAATGCGGGGTATAAGGTTTTTAAGCTACGTCATTATTGCTTTATCAATATACCTTTTGTGTAGTTATTTTTCTTTACAATATTGCTTGACTAATGAAATAAATCGTACTAATATTATAAATGCGATAGTTTGTGTATGTGTTTATGTGTGTGTATTTTTGATACCTCATCATGCTTAAACGGCGAATTCGATGAAATTTGGTATGGTGATAGCTTATACCTTGTATTAACACATAGGCTTATTTTCATTATCACCATCATCACCGTTTTTCATCACCACGCGGGTACCATCGCGGGGCGCCGCCCGCTAGTATATATATTTGAAATTGTTTTCAGTGCATCTGACGGCTAAGCGAATGCAATTGAAGCGTCAGTGCGATGACGTTTCAAAGAATGTGAGCGCTGCGCTAGAGTGTCGCGCGGAACTCGCGGCCGCCCTGACACAAGTACACCAGGATACTGAAATGCAAATGTACGTTTTAAAAAAATTGGTTGCCTGTAAAGTCGGTATACGGGCGAAAGTTTTACGTGACAACGACTTTGAGTGCCTTTCACTTTTTATGTCTGTCTCTCTCGCTCTTAGGCGGGCTAACCATGCCCGAGTGGAAGGGACGCGTGCCTCTCACTCGCTCTCATTGTGAGCGCATAACGTGAGCGGAGCGTAACGCAGTTTCTTGAAGTGTCACCCGGCAAACCAATTTATAAGACGTTGTCACGTCAATAATCAGATTACAGGAGTCCTGACTTTACTGAACATACTGCTAAAGTGAAGCGAGGTGCTGATGAAGCTTTCCATGCTTACAATTAAACGTTTACATTCAAATAAACGTATTCGTATTTTGTTCAGGGTTGAATTCACCAACAGTTAAACGTCCAATTATCAATTAACCGCCGGTTAACTATATGATATGTAAGGTAGGCTAAAAACTGTTTGACGGACGGTTAAATTCATAATCGGACATTTTAAATTTTAATGAACAGCATCCTGACTTGTTAATGAGTACAATATTTTAAACATGCCCGTTTGACACTATTCATCTTAAGGTAAAATTGCTGTATGTATAAAAAAATACCAAGAAATGGAACCGACTTCAACACTCAAAAGTGGGAAATAACTTGTCGAAGTCAGTTCCATTTTTGAAAAAAATATATATTTTCTCCATTTTCAGTGACCTTTCTTATTCACGGGATCAATTGTCATTGTGTATGTTCTCCGATGTCTTCAACCGAAACTATAATATCGTTATATCAAATGATGATACATAGTATGCGATGTTTGGGCACGTTTTCTATGATACATATATCTATTTATTTATTTATTTTATTTATTTATTATTGTTACAATAAGAACGGTCTTAAACCAATTACACTTATTGCTAAATATATATACATCGTCATTATATTTATAAATTACAATAAAGTTATATGTACATACAAAACGAGTATATAAATTAAATTACAAATGCCAACAAAATGTAAAAAGGTAATAAATGTCAAAAATTTTCAGCAAATGTCAGTAACAACTGTGATATGGAGTACTATAATAGGCCAAGCAGACTCAAGGTCGCACAACGAACTAACGAGAGACCTATGCTCGGGGTTTCTTTACACGATCGAATATGAAACGAGGACATCCGTAGAAGAACAAAAGTCACCGACATAGCCCAGCGGATTAGCAAGTTCAAGTGGCAATGGGCAGGGCACATAGCTTGAAGAACCGATGGCCGTTGGGGTCGATAGGTTCTCGAATGGAGACCACGGACTGGCAAGCGCAGCATAGGACGGCCACCGACCAGGTGTACAGACGACCTGACTAAGATCGCAGGTATGGGATGAGGGCCGCTTCCAACCGGTCCTGGTGGAAATCAATGGGGGAGGCATATGTCCAGCAGTGGAGTGTCCTATGGCTGAGTAGATGAAAAGATGAAAGCATCGTATTGTATATAACTGAAATATAAGATTCCACCAGCTACTCGCATTTTGTCAAAGACAATATGATGAAGTATTTCTCAAACAGGTTTTATATTACGTAGTTGAAGTTTCTGAACTTGCACGGAAATTTAATAACATCGCGATTTTAATTTACAACTATTTCCGAGTTCGAGTCACGCTTTATAAAAGTTGTTTAATTAACCTGTAGCTCTTCCATTTACAGTCGTGAGTATGAAGATTCGTTGCAAAAGAAAGCAGAAAGATTTAGAAAAACACATATTTATTATGTACGTATACAAAACATCTGTACTTAAGTTTACTATATCCAAATGATGATTTATCTTTATTATATATCATTATTATTTATTCCTTTGCTGTAAAAATTACGTAAGCGATAAAATCTTGGAAGGCAATATGGACTGGCAATAGGTATAGCCTATATAACTATTTGACGTGGAGTATCAGCCTAGAATTGTACCCCCATCTACCCGTGGGTGCTATAAGAGTTGGATTGCGTGACAGAAGATGGTCAGCAGCGCCTTCTGCAGATAAAATCATACTGCGCTCGCCAACCCGCCTGCCATGCGAGGCGAAGACTGGCAAACCCGGTCTAAAATAGACGTGGGGAAGGGCTATGTCAAAAGTAAATGTTCTATGGCTGAGATGATGATGATGTTACGTTACCTGATTAAAAAAAAAATGTTTCCGCAAATAAAATGACAAATACATCGGAATGAATTTCCAAGAATATCCAAATAACATATCACTTCGCAATTTTATAGATTTTATAGACCGTGACGTCACGTCTAAAGAACGCTGAGCGATAGTGGAAGGAGCGTGTTTGCGCTCGAGTACAGTCGCGTACTCAGAAACATTTTTAAGCGGGACCTCGGTGGCAGACTGATGGCCCCTCCGGTGAAGCTGTAAATGCCGGTAGAGGCAAACAGCATTAGTACGTAGAAAAAAAAAAGCATTCTGTTGAGGTGGATGTATAGTCTCACTTGCGCAACCGTTCTTGAGCTGTTGTTGTAGGTAGATTTTGTTCTGATTTCATTGCGATATGCTGAGGTGTTCCCCAAGGCTCAATTTTAGGTCCACTTCTGTATACTTTATATTTATATGACTTTGGGAGATGTTTTCCGCATGCAAAGTATCTTATGTATGCCGATGATTCAAAAATAGACATGAAAATGACGAATGAATGACGATGAATTCAAAAACAGCCTCAGCATCCGGTGAAGGTAACACCGTTATCAAATTCCCAGCATGGTGGTAGGATACTTCCAAGTACCCGCCTGGCTAGCTACCGACCTCAAGTTTGAAAAACTGTCAACAAACATATTGTATGTTCAGAGAGCAGACCTCGAGAGCCAGTGAGCATTCTAGGTCTAGCGTGATAAGACCTTCGACCACATCGTCACTGACCATCAAGTGAGATAGTGGTCAAACGCTAGATCTATAACAGTATAAAACAAAGGAATAAATATTAAAAAGTGCCAGTACATTTCTTTTACTAGAAACAAAAAGCTTATTCATTTTTCAGTTGTTATACATCCCACTACTATACGCTCTACATAATTATGAAGTTTGGTCTAAGTTATCGTTCCCATATACAATCTAAATACCAACATAAATAACTTTGAGACACACTTGAACCGTTCAATGTCATAAGTCGGGGAGCGTTCGGGAAACTCTTCGACAAAACCTCATGCAAAATACTTCAATGTCTCCATTTTCCATTTAAAAAGGCAGATTGTCGACGCAATAACAGCTGCGTGAGGAAACTAAATAAAGGTCATAGACAATTGATCACAAGCTAATATCCGGAAGCTTACTTTCAAAAGCTGAAATGATAATGATATTAAGTCTATTATTGCTACATTATTCATAAACAAATTCATTTATTTCAAACAATATTTACTACAACTTCTTTATATGAAACAAAGTCAATATTCTGATCAGATAGCTGCTGACACCGCAGTCTGCGCGTCAATTTGTGTCTGGTTTTCTGTACTTATTGTAATATATTAAAGATAATTTAAAAACTTTTATGGATATACTTGGAACACTTGGTTAGCGTGCGTTTATGATTCTAAAGTCATTTTCATGAAAATACAAATAAAATAAATACTCTACGTTTTACGTAGAGTCCGAGGCTTATGTCCAGCAGTGGACGTCCCATGGCTGAGATGATGATGATGAATACGTTTTTATCAGACTTTGATAGAAATATTATCTTGTAAATGTGCCAATAACCTTGGGGATTCGAGCTTGATAAAACATCAGTATGATCTGATTGCAAATAAGATCCAATTATATCTGGGATTCCTATTTTTGAAAATGAAAATGAAAATGTTTATTAGACAACACGATGCAACTACATGGTAAAATTCCCAACGGGCCCAAACTAGGCATAGCCTGTATCTTGGTGACCCAAGTAAGAATTAACAGTACAAGATTAAGTCGCGCGCAGGTACTTAACATAAAATTGATGAATCTATACAAAACCTATCACTAAATATATTCCTAGACTGAAATTGGGAGTCCATGAGATTGAGATAACTCTCAATTACTATTAATGACAAAACAGTGCGAGAGACAATGTTAAATAAAATGCTATTATACGTTACAAATATAAAAAACACACGTGATGATATTCATAGAATGAACTGATTGAAATTGTCAATTTAAAATAGGTTATTGGCGTCAAAAACGGCGATGATGGTTTATTTTCGATTATGTTTTCCACGAAATGTTGTGTTTGCGGACAGAGTATCGGAGAGATTAAAAACTCCACAATCTGCCATTAAAACTGATATATTGATACATCAATAGCAGAGCCAAAGTTTAATCCCAGCCTACATCGACAAACATTATCTTTATTCCCTTAATAAAGAAGAATTCGAATGCTCTATTCCCTTAATATAGAAGAATTCGAATGCTCTATTCCCTTAATAAAGAAGAATTCGAATGCTCTATTCCCTTAATAAAGAAGAATTCGAATGAAACTTACTAGTGTTTAGTTATTATCGTTGGTTTATTTCATTTAGGATGAAGAGGTAGTGAACAAAGAGATACAGAAAGTCAATGATGTAATTACTGATGTCAAAGACGCAATTACCGTGAAGCAAGAAGCTGTGGACGAACTGAGGATGCAACTGGATGCCATACATCCGCAGGTTCCCGAGTCCCTGCTCGAGATAATGTGAGAGAATTTATAGATTGACCATAAATACAAAGATGAACCATACTTTTATAGGACACACAGTAGCCTATATCCCACTCCAAGGTCCCATTTATACATACATTTCACACCTCTTTGCGGCAGGGGTAGGCAGAGACCACACCCTTTCAAATGCTACGATCCCAACACACTTTTTTCGGTTCATCCACGCTCATCAGACTTTTTATACAAGGGCGTCGGTTTAGATGGTCCCATATATATATATAAATTAATCAAAATTAGTTTTCACGCCTTTGGACGTAAAAACGCAAAAGACAGACAGCGTTAATACTTTCACATTTATAATATTATATTAGTAGGATTAGGTTTTTGATGTATCCGAGAAGAACCATCAGAGTGATGGTTTTTGTGATATAAAATAGCCTATGTGTTAATCCATCCCGTTATGAAGTACCTAACTACGTTCCAAATTTCATTCAAATCTAACCAGCCGTTAAGGCGTGAAGAGTTAACAAACACACATACACACAAACTTTCACATTTATAATATACTAGCTGCGCCCCGCGGTTTTACTGTAGCGTACACGTCTCTGTTCGTGATAGTGATATATGACCTTTCAGTCATATGATTAAGAAAAAACAGTTAATTTATAGATAACTTAAATATTTGTATAGAAAATTATGTCTATGTTATATTAAACTTTCTTACGAGATCTCTCAAAGCATATTTAATGTTCTGTGTATACATTTCATTATATTTAAACATAATAAGGTTACTAAGCACGACGATTAATTAAATAAAACTGCAGAGTTCCAAATTAAATAAATCAACGTTATAAATTTAAATTAGCTTAACTTTGAGATGGTTACATCACTCAAATTCAAGATAATCCAAATTCATAGATAGCAGGTTCGTTTAATTCCCGGATAACACGGGATCTCTTTTACGATTACCTTTGAACGTAATTTTATTTTAATATGTATTTTAGAGATTTTATTGTAGAGCTTTGTAATAGTTTACGAATTTACTGCTTATGTAAATTATCAAGCATATGTAAATAACCTAAAATTTCGGGTGAGGATTTGAATAAAGGGCCGATGCCTTTATTAAAATAAAAACTAATAACTAATTACAATACTACAGCTACTATAAATAGATTAGAGCAATACACGAGCTATTGTCAGCCTATAGATAACGCAAACGCTCTTACCCGCTACCGGTTGGCAGCGCGTGCGCAGAATGCTAGCAGCATTGCCACCTTGAATTGGAATGCTGATCCGTTGAGCCAAAAATGTGCCAGCATTTTGGTCACGCGTCGCATCTATCAAATGCTCTGATAAGTAATAGATATTTTTTTTTGTTGCTGTTGCTTATAGTAGAGCTAACGAAACACTGGACAGACGACCTGAGTAAGATCTCTGTAAGTGGTTGGATGCGGGCCGCTTCCGACCTTACCTTGTACAGATTGGTGTATTTTGTTGAAAATACCCTCATACATACATAATTCTATAACAAGCCCTTTACAGAGCAGGGTGCCAATTCTCTTATTTATTATGACATGCAATCCATAAACAATGCAATAGCGATTCAAATGTTATCGTATAGCTTGGTATTCCGCTAAAACAACAATTGCATCTCGATTGTGTAAGTAATTGTGATATGTTAGGAATAGCTGTAGCCATTCTAATTTATGCTCGAAGTAGAATAGCAGCAGCAAAAACGACAATTCATGAACAATCCATGAGCATGTGCTAGTAGAATTGATGCCCAGGGTGCTAGCCTGTGGAACAAACTTCCAGTATCGATTCGCACATCAAAGTCACTGTATATCTTTAAGAACAGAGTCAAAGAACATTATTTATCGCAAATTATTCTAAGCCAAGTTTGCTAAATAAGTATAGATAGATAGATAGATATATAGTATGTAGTTTATGTGAGTATAATAATAATGATATTCCTAATTTATGTATATTATGTAGATCTATGTAAGTGTAGAAATTGGGTAGTATTTGCGGCGAATTGCCGCCCCTTAAAATTTATGAACATTCCTGTCTCTCTGGTTGCCTGGAAGAAATCACTTTAAGGCATATAGCCGCCTTTTGTATCACTATATTTATACTCGTTTGTTTTCTTTCAGTGTGTTTTTTAAATGGTGTGCAAATAATGAGTTTTCTATATACCTATCTATAATTTTGTGTTGGTAGTGTAAGTAGGTAGTGCCGTGGTGGTACCGGCCTAGAATAGTACTCCCCCATATCTTCCCGCGGGTGCCGTAAGAGTCGGCTAAGGGATCACGTACCAGGAGGTGGGCAGCAGCGCCTTTTGAGGATAGCAAAACAATACTGCTAAGCGTGGGGAGTATTGGTAAATCCCCTCTATATGAGGAGGCATAAGTCCAGCAGTGGACATCCTATGGCTGCGACGAATGAATGAATCTATGATGATGACTCTAAACACCAGTGTAGTACCTACCTACTTTTACAGTTGCCATTTTTTTCAGAGGAAAGTTCAAGCTTGAGGAAAAAGTGAAAACACTCACAGAAAAACATGAAGGTCTACTTCAAAAACGAAAATCCACAATCGAGTAATAATTATAAAATAGGTTTTTCCTTAACATTATCCCAGTTAATACAAGAACTTATTTTGTAAAGAAACTTACGATTTTAAGCAAAAAACCTCGTTTCCAATTGTCTTCATTGTAATTCGTCAAGATTTTGTGTTTTATTCCCCCTGCTCATACTTCTAACTTTCAAGTTGAAAAGTTATCTTGTAATCAGTAATAAATGCCTTAAAATTAAAAATTAGTAATTTGAATTATTTCGATATTCAATAATTATAAGAAAACTAAATGACAATTTGCTAATTATATAGTCATAAAAGGTTGATTACTTACAGCGTTTTATTTTTCTTACATATATCCATGTTTATTTATTTCGGCGATTCGGATGTGGTACATTTTAGATAACGGGTCTCTAAGGAACCGTTTGCGTCTGCAGCTGAGGCGTTAATTAACCTAACGATTAGACGAAGGGCTTGCGTCTGTTTATGTTACAAGTGGTTACAAAACCTCAAGGAATCGAACTGAGTTCTCTACATATGCACCTTATATACACAATCACACAAGAACTATTAAGGCACGGAAGCTACCTTCGGCGTTTTATGCACGAGATTCATCAGAAATCAGGAAGTCTGTAGCCCAACGATATCTGAAAATTAGTAGGTTGAATTGTGGGTTTCATAAGTGTGACTTGGCGTGGAGACACTATTATCATATGGCACCTATCTTATATAATAGACTGAACTTTAAAACACCTGTAAAAAATTGGTTGTCTGT
Source organism: Apeira syringaria (assembly GCA_934044485.1). Lineage (NCBI taxonomy): Eukaryota > Metazoa > Arthropoda > Insecta > Lepidoptera > Geometridae > Apeira > Apeira syringaria. Next base: position 10,355,221 of record OW203677.1, on the reverse strand, counting down.
AAAGTCGGTTTACGGACGATAGATTTACGTGATAACGACATAATCATGTATGACTTTGACTTTGACTTTGACTTTGACATTGACATTGACATTGACATTGACCATTGACCATTGACTATTGACCATTGACCATTAACCATTGACCATTCACCGTTACGCGGAACGTTACTATTTTTCATTTTGGCATTCATCAATTTATAAAACGTTATCACGTCAAAAATATGTCTTCATACAATTTAAAAATTACTGTAAAGGATTGGTTACAAAAGTTAGAATATGAGCTGATGATGCTTGATGATGTTGAAAATCTTTTATCAAAAAAGTAACTGACATACGGTTGTGTGTACATGCACTTGACTGAGGTCTCCTTCTTTTTTGTTGTAATATAGTTTGTTTTTGTTCCTTTTTTTTATTGTTAACTAAGCCAACCTTGGGAAGACACTGACTGCTGCAACACAGCTAACGCTAAAGCAGCAGGCAGGGCCACCTATGCTATTATGTACGAAGTTTAATAACAATTAATAATTTTGTATTTGTATAAGTAGGCCATTTGTCTAGCAGTGGATGTCCTACGGTGGAAACCATGATGACGAGGTGATACTTGGATAATGGGTGGCTATTCTACCGGCTTGGATATCTGTCTTGAACAGTGGCCAAACATCAAAACTAGATCTGGAGATAATTTGTAGGTAAGTTATTAATTTCTGTTTTAATTAAGAAATACGCTGAAGTCGGCTATTTTCTTGGTATGGAAGTAATTTATAATAATATAATAACTTGCTTATAGACTACCAAGCCTCCTATATTAACTAGTTCAATTACGTGTTCATTATCAGTATCACCGTTATCAAATTCCCAGCATGGTGCTTCCTGCCATACTTTCGAGTACCCGTCTGGCTAGCTACCACCCTCAAGTTTGAAAAACTATCACCGTGCAAAGCAATCCTTGCGAGCCAGTGAGCATTCCAGGTTAGCGTGATAACATCTTCGACTACATCCTCACTGACCTTCAAGTGAGATATTGGTCAAACGCTAGATCTATACAGTATAAAAAATATATGTATGTAGGTACTACAACACAGCTAGGAACAATAGTCCTTGAAATACATCTCTCTTTTTGAGTTGGAAGAACTCTTCGTCAGTCTTCATTTAATTAACGTGAATATGCGTGCTCTCGATGCTAAAACTGATTATAGGGATTTTATTTAATAAAATTTCAATGGACAAGGAGATCTTATTATCTACTTATAACATTATAGTAAAGTCTGAAATCATAATTAAAATCGTGCATATTATAGATATTTTCTTCTCCTTCGTATCTTATTTGTACATTATAATATTTCTACACAATTTTCGGGAGAATAAAAATATTATAATTCTGAAAATTCAAAATGTTTTTGTAGTCTTCGAACTTCGGCTCACCCTGGTGGGCTATGATTTTCGCGTTATCTCTTCACAATTACAGGAATGTTATTTTTCCTTTTATACCTTGGTTTATATTACTCATTGTTTGTAAGGATCCCTTATTTTCCGAGAAATTTAATACAATTTTTCTCCGTAATAACATAATTCTTGTGGTGAAATCTATGTAGATATTGTAAAGAGAAAACACGTGTATTGTATAGAATAATAAGGTCGTTCAGGACGCGTAGCGCGGCACCCAAGCTGAGGCTAGATCGGGGGGAAGGGGGGGAGAACGCGTCAATTGGTTAACGCGCCGAATGCGAAATCGGGGGCTAAATAGAGTCCAGGAGTGGACAACGGGAAAAGCCGTGCTCAACTTTGTTTAAGGTCGAACGCACGCAACGCACCGTGCGCGAAATTTGGGTTAATTTAAGTCCACAGGGTGGACAGCGCGAGGTGCGACTTTCGATTTGATCCCGTTCCGTTCCGGGAACAGAGTTCTCAATCGCGGTTGATCGCATCGGGGTCTAAGGCACGGTGCTTTGGTCCACACACTGGACAAAAGGGGAGTTAGCAGGAGCCGCGAGGTCGCGGTGATCGCGCAGCGCGGCAGTTGGCGGAAAAGGCACACGCGGCGTGGCCACTTGGTCAGTTGTTTTGTGTTTGTAGGACTGTATCTTTGCGATGTCTTGCCTTCACTAGCCGCGACACACATTAGAGTAGGTCTTGGACATAAATAGTTAGGTAGCTATAATACTAATGCCGGTAATACTGGTGCCGTGGTGGTACCGGCCTAGAATAGTACTCCCCCATCTCTTCCCGCGGGTGCCGTAAGAGTCGGCTAAGGGATAACGTACCAGGAGGTGGGCAGCAGCGCCTTCTGAGGATCGGAAATCATACTGCGCTCGCCAACCCGCCTGCCAAGCGTGGCGAGTATTGGCAAATCCCCCCTATATGGGGGAGGCATACGTCCAACAGTGGACGCACATAGCTGAGAAAAGAAAAAGAAAAAATACTAATGCTGGCTCCGGTAGCGGCCAGTGAAGCAGGCGGTGCTAACAACCCCCAGCAGATGCCCGGCTACCACTCTATCAATAAACGACCTCTGGCCCTGGTAACACACAACGTAAGGACTTTCTTGGTAGACGAGAAGATCGTCGAGCTGGAAGAAGAAATGAGTGAGTTAGACTGGGATATCTTAGGGTGAAATCCGTAGAGAGGGTGAGGACACCATAGTCCTTAAATCCGGTAACTTACTCTACTAACGGGAAGGCGACCAAAAGTCTCAAGGTGGTGTCGGATTTCTCGTTCGCAAGTCCCTGACAGGATAGCGTCGACCAAAGCAGAGATAGTGAGGATTTAAGAAATCGAGAGGCTCTATGGACAGCTATACTCGTCGGTCGCTAAACCTGTTGACGCAGTAAGCACGCGTATGACCAAGCGCAGCATAGGACGGCCACCGACCAGGTGGACAGACGACCTGACTAAGATCGCAGGCAAAGGCTGGATGCGGGCAGCTTCCAACCGGACCTTGTGGAAATCAATGGGGGAGGCTTATGTCCAGCAGTGGACGTCTTGTGGCTGAGATGATGATAGTTTAATCTAAATACATACATTGTTTTAAAGAATCACCCTAACCCTAACTATATTTTTTTCAAAAAACGAACCCTTGGGTGTTCAATACGAAACAGACACGATTATAATAATAATAATAATTTATTTGGGCACAGAAAAACTTAAATCTAGGTTACATCGAGCGGTTATAAGCGTTTTGCTTCCACTTTTATAATGCGTACTGCCAGGGAGTGGAACTCACTGCCGGAGTATGTGTTTCCCGATAGGTACAACCCCGGAGTCTTCAAGTCGCGAGTGAATAGGTTCCTTCTAAGTTTTCGTGCAACACTTTGACCGCGTCGTCACTTATCACCTAATCAGGTGAGACAGTGGTCAAACGTAAGAGAAAAAAAAAAAAGGTTAAATAAAAAAACACAAAAACAAAAATAATTATTCCAAGTAATATGTGGTTCCGTCCGTCAACACAATTAACGCTGTACCGTATAGTTGTTTACGTCAAATAACATGTTTATGTCATGTTATGAATTGTTTATCTCAAATAGCTTCAGTAGCTTAAGGCGTGCTTTTACCAAATGTTTAGGTATTTTACGCGCGTTAGAGCAGGACAGTAGCGGAAGCGGCGCACCGAAGCGCCCCGCGCCGCCGGCCCCGCGCCGTACGAACGCACGGCTCCAAGAGAGAGTAATATTTAACGCCTGGTAACAAGCTGTTGGCAAAATATAGCTCCACATATTTTGGTAGGCGCTAATGAACATCTGAGTGGCTTTAAACCATGGATGCACAGACTTATTAAGACTAGGGGCCACTCGGGCAAATTATGAACTGATGGTGGGCCACCAGAAGTATAGGTAATTAAAGACAATGAAAAATTGATAATAATGTATTCAAATTGAAAAAGAATTTATTAATTTGAAGCGTGGCACTGCATAGTGCTTACAATCTTTTTTATATTTGGCTCAAATTTACTTGTAGCAACACGTAAAACTGCTTCCAAACTTTCATTTGCAAGGCGGTTTCGATTTTTTGTTTTATTATTATTTAGGATTGAAAAGGTTTGTTCACATATATAGGTAGAACCAAATAAGCTTGCACATTTCAGAGCGTTTATGCGCAACTCTTTGTACGTATTTTTATCAATGCAGCGGTAAAAGTTCAGCAAGTCTCCTTCGTTGAATTTGTTGCGTAAATCTTGGTCGTTCTGAATGTCGATAATTTCTAACTGCATTAACTCTGGCGCATTTTCAACTGAAATCGTGAAAGGATTGCTAAATATGTCCAACAGAGGTTTCACTGTTTTAAACTCCGAAAATCTGTCTTGAAAAGATTGAATCAAAATATCTAGCTTTTTTACATAACTGAAATTAATAGCAGTTTTTTTGAATTTTTCAGCCATTTTCTTATAATTCGGAAAATGATTGTAATTTCCAGAATTCAATTGCGATCTGAAAAGTGTCAGCTTGCATTGAAAGGATGATACATGTGCGTAGAGCTGGGATATCAGTTGATTTTTGCCTTGAAGCCGTGTGTTCAAGACATTCAAATGATTTGTAATGTCAACTAAAAAAGCCAAATCACACAACCAATCAGGACTTTTAAGTTCCGGGACGTCCCTTTGCTTTTCCGCCAGAAAAATATCAATTTCTTCTATTAAATTTAAAAATCGTTCCAGTGTCAATCCACGACTTAGCCACCTTACTTCTGTATAATACAGTAAATCTCCATGTTCGCATTCAATGTCATCAAGGAATTGTTTGAATTGCCTGTGATTGAGTCCTCGTGATTTTATGAAATTCACAGTCGAAACTACCACTTTCATGACATTTTCAAATTCAATTTTTTTAGAACAGAGGGCTTCTTGGTGTATAATGCAGTGAAACTGCATGAGATCTTCAGCGTTTAAGTTTTTTTCTTGCAAATGCTTTTTCAACAAAGTAACTAGCCCAGAATTGACACCAATCATCGAAGGAGCACCGTCAGTCGAAACTCCCGATAATTTCGATAAGTCCAAATCAGTTTTTGAACACTCGTCCAAAAGTACATTGAGTATATCAACTCCTCTGGTTTGACCTTTCAATGAACACATTCCTAATAACTCTTCGAAGACTTCAAAATCTTGAGTAACACCTCGTATGAATATAAGAAGTTGAGCTGTGGAACTAATATCAGTGGATTCGTCGAGTGCTAATGAAAAAAAATCAATTATCTTAGTTTTTTCATTTAATTGTTCCGCAATATTATCTGACAAAGACATAATTCGTCTTTGGATGGTCATACGATTCAGTTGAATTTTCTCAAACTTTTTTGCTGCTTCTGGACACATTTTCTTAGCGGCAATTTCTATGCATTCTTTTACAAAATCCCCATCATTGAAGGGGCGACTCCGCTTTGCTATCATTCGAGAAATTTCATAACTAACTTCTGTAGCTGTTTCTGTATCTTGAATGGGTTTTGTAAACATAGCTTGTTGACCAATAAGCTCCCGTTTTAAAGACAAAACTTTTTGCTTTCTTAATTCGCCTGTAAACTTCGTAAAAGTAGGATGCTGCGTTTCATAGTGCCTTTTTACATTATATTCCTTTGCAATCGCAACAGAATTCTTGCAAATTAAACAAACGACTTTGTTATGCGACCATACAAAAAAGTATTTCTCAGTCCAAATTTCTTGAAACTGCCGATTTTCATCTTTAACCTTACGTTTTTTACTAGTTCCTGGCATGTCCATGTTGCGTTTTAATCCTGACTAGGATTACCACAGCACCTAAAACCAATTACTAGGCATGAGTTCGATATATCAAAACGTAACTAATAACCGATATGAGTTTCATATCGTATCATATCGATATGACGGTTGCACATAACCGATATTACAAAAACTATGATATCTATATTATCGAGACGATATCAAAACACGCGCGAGAATACCTACGTTATGAAAACTGCAAACGATATAACCAAAACGCAAAACCGTGCACACAACTGAATGGATTGATATTCGTTTCTTCTCTTTCTTACTAAAGAGCGGTGTAACGGTTTTGGTGATATAACGAAAACGCCCATGTCTACCAATTACAGTTCCTAATTAATTACCAAAAATAATTGATAAAATATGTAGATAAAATTAATAACAGTTTTACTTACGATTTCACAACACAATTATACACGGCACTTGACGGGAAATCTACGTTGAATGTGGATCAAAATATATTATAATTATGACACCGGCTAGTCGAGTTAAAATCTACACTAGAACTAACGACACTTTACTCAAATTAAAACCGAACTGTCGGTCGCTGCGGTTAGCGTGGCTTTTATACCACGCGCATAGAGTCGAAAACTGTCTGGAGAAATCTCGAAACCGACTCTGGAAGCTTCGTGTATCTACCTACGCGAGCTATCGGGAATTTGGGACTATTGCTATCTCGCTCGCTCGAATTTAACCGAGATCAGCACGAACATTACCGACCGCTGTTACCGACGCATGCACGGCGCACCGATAAGATTGATAGAGCGCGCGCGCGAGATTCAAATTACTTTTCGAACATTTGTTATTGGTTTTATTCTGGAATAGAACTCAATATTTTCGAATGTACGAGAGTATTATTTTTGCTGTCGGCGGGCCACCAGTATTCGACCGGCGGGCCGCATGCGGCCCGCGGGCCGTAGTCTGTGCATCCCTGCTTTAAACATAGTCTGTTTAGACTAGCTGATCCCCTCGTGGCTTCTTGTATGGCCTAATATGTATCCCGATTTTACTTCTTCAAAAGGACCATTTGACTGTAACTAAGTTAATGTCTAAACGGAACATTATCGAAGAAAGAAAGAACACTAGTACTTTGTATTACTCTAATTTAAAATACATACTAGTACTGTACATGTGTTGCGTAAGTAAGGTTTATCGAACCAAAATATACCTAAATAAGTTCACAATGTACACAATAAAATCATATCTTCTATACCATAAAATATTGTTTTTCATAAGTCTTTCTAAATTTCAACGTAATATTCTACTATAGGTTGAGGAGAAGACGTCACAGACTAGACTAGCAGTTCCGTGGTTCAAATCCCATGGTGGTATATAGATCTAGCGTTTAAACACTATCTCGTTTTATGTCATTATCATCATAATTATTTTTTCTTCTAATCATACTCAAATCCCCGCACTAGAATTTCCTGTGTCGCGGGAGGCATAGACACACAAACATTCGAGACCCGAAACAAACACGTACACTCATCACACAAATGTTTGCCCCTGCCAGGATTCGAACCCAGGTTGCCGAAAGCACAGAAGTCATATCACTGACCACTGAGCCACGGTAACCGTCAATCAGCCATAATAGATAATATACGTAAATATATAATAGATCGCCACAGGGACCGGTGGAAAGCGGCATGCATCCAGCCCCCTTTCTGCGATCTTGGTCATGTCGCCTGTCCACCTTGTGGTGGATATCCAATGCTGCACTTGCCTATTCGTGGTCTCCACTCGAGAACCTTTCGACCCCAGCGGCCATCGGTTATTAGAGATATTTGCCTGCCCACTGCCACTTCAACTTGCTTGATCCACTGGGCTATGTCGGTGACTTCAGTTCTTCTAGGGATCTCCTCATTTATGATTTGGTCTCGTGAATAAGCCCCGAGAATAAAAATACAAAATATTTTTATTGACATATATATTACATTCAGTTTCTTGAGTCCATAGAATAGCCCTCTATAGCCGATGAGCCATAAATACTTACAAAATTTCACCCAAATCCGTTTTACCCGCCTGGTGATAACAACGGTGATGATGGTGATGATAAAAATAAGCCTATGTGTTAATCCAGGGTAAAGGCTATTTGCGTTTCAAATTTCATACAAATCCGTCGTGGCGATGAATGATAACGATGATGATGATGAAAGTAGCATATGTGTCACACCCGGACCTGAAGTATCTACTTACACAATTTCACCCAAATCCGTTTTTTGGTCCGGTGATGAAAGACTATGATGATGATGATGATGATGATAAAAAAAATTGGTTGTCTGTAAAGTCGGTTTACGGACGATAGATTTACGTGATAACGTCATAATCATTTATGACTTTGACTTTGACTTTGCCTGACTTTGACTTTGACTTTGACTTTGACCTTGACTTTGACTTTGACTTTGATTATTTTATGTAATACAAAACTCAGGTGGAACGTTACGCGGAACGTTACTATTTTTCATGAGTGTTGCTGGTATAATTCATCAATTTATAAAACGTTATCACGTCAATAAACCTTTTTGTGAATCCAGGGTATAAACTATCTATGTTCCAAAGTTCATCAAAATCCGTTCAGTAGTCTTTGCGTGAAAGAGGAACAAACATCCATTCATCCATACATTCATACTCACAAACTTTCGCATTTATATTAGTAGGATTTATTTACGTATATTATATATTTATTAACATACATATTCAACATATATAATATATAACTACTTTTTGCTATATATATATATATATAGCAAAAAGTAATAATTGTTCAAAATAACTGCTTGAGTCCGCAAAGTAGGTAACAACTTTCGATATCTAGAAAATCGTTACATTCATCATCATGTGCATAATCTATGCGTTCATTGATAAAAACGAAACTGCAACAAACAGTTGCAGTGCTACACGCCATATGCTTTGAACGATAAGAAGGTATATTTAGTATTGGTACCTACGGAAGTGGGTACGGGATTGGAAGGAAACAACACTTGCAACGAAAGTGACGATTTATTCACTCGACTTACCACGTACCTACAGAGTTCGAGAGAGTTCCGTGGATCGAGGATCTCTCTTATCTAGAATTTGCTATACTCTTCCATTCGCGAATAATGTTCTTTCTGTATTCAGAACCTTCCACCGAACCCAAAACGCTTAAAAAGTGATTCGGCGATATTGGGGATTGAACTCGTGGCCGGCAGAATTGCAGTCCGAGCTCTCCGCGATACGCCACCGAGCTAATAACCGAGCCGTCGAATTTTTGCCCCCGTAGACAAAGTAACATTCTACAAGCGTTAAAATAGGGTGAGGAAACGAGATAGAGCGATATAAAATTACGCATACCAGAACAGGATGGGGCGAAAGACATCGTAGCGCAGCGTTCTCGATTTGCACGAGACGTTTTCGCAAGGTGTACCGTTAGCCAACAGGTTTCATAGTCATTGGATTTAATCATATGAACAACGAGAACGAAATTTCATCGGCTCGAGAAAGAGCTATGTAGCAATGCGTTTGGCCCTCTGTTCAAAATTCGTACCGCTAGTTAGACTCGCAATGGGCTGATTTTTAACCAACTTCAAAAAAAGGAGGAGGTTCGCAATTCGACCCGTATGTTTTTTTATTTTTTTTTATTTGTGTTTGTTACCGCATAACTTCCGACTGGGTGAACCGATTTTTAACCGACTTCAAAAAAAGGAGGTTCTCAAAACGACCCGTATGTTTTTTATTTTTTTTTATTTGTGTTTGTTACCGCATAACTTCCGACTGGATGAACGGATTTTTAACCGACTTCAAAAAAAGGAGCAGGTTCTCAATTCGACCCGTATTTTTTTTTTTATTTGTGTTTGTTACCGCATAACTTCCGACTGGGTGAACCGATTTTTAACCGACTTCAAAAAAAGGAGCAGGTTCTCAATTCAACCCGTATGTTTTTTTTTTTGTTTTTTATTTGTGTTTGTTACCGCATAACTTCCGACTGGGTGAACGGATTTTTAACCGACTTAAAAAAAAGGAGCAGGTTCTCAATTCGACCCGTATGTTTCTTTTTTATTTATTTTTTATTTGTGTTTGTTACCGCATAACTTCCGACTGGGTGAACCGATTTTTAACCGACTTCAAAAAAAGGAGCAGGTTCTCAATTCGACCCCAATGTTTTTTTTTTTTAAATTTTTTTGTGTTTGTTACCGCATAACTTCCGACAGAGTGAACCGATTTAGATCGTTTTTTTTTTATTTGAAATCTCATGCTTCCCGGTCTCATTTAAATTTCCTCAAAATCGAGCGAGTACTTTTTGAGTTACAAGTCAAAACTGAAAAATGCGAGCTTATACCTACACGATATTATAGTAGCAGGTGAAGACATTGGTGAACATACCTACAAAACTATGACAATTGATCCCATGAAAAAATTTTTTTACTAAATAATGGAACCGACTTCAACACTCAAAAGTATGAAATAATGGATATATAAATATGGACTTATTTACTGAATCTTTTGGCAAATTTAAATTAGCGATCCAACAATCCTGATTTTTTTTTTTGTACCTTTAACTACTGCTTTTCAAATATTGTAATAATATAAATTTTATTCTTTTTGTATTGTAAATTGATGGCCATCCTTTTAAATGTTACTCCACATTGTGGCAGTGGCCATCAATAGCAGGCTAGATACTGCTCGCTCACTTTTCTATGCAAGCTGTCTTCCCCTATAATTATAGTGACACTTAGCATTTGTTTTACTATAGCATTATTTTAGTTTCTTGTATCAGTGTACATTATGTTGGGGTTCAAATAAATAAATAAATAAATAACTTGTCGAAGTCGGTACCATGAGCACAATATTTTGATATCAGTTACTTTTGAACTATCATGGTACCGACTTCAACAAGTTATATCATACTTTTGAGTGTTGAAGTCGGTTCCATTTTTTGGTAAAAAAATTTTTATGGTTTTTATTATTTGAAAGCTGGTGCTTCCCGTGTGGTCCCATTTAAATTTCATCAAAATCGGACAAGCACTCTTTGAGTTAGGTACACTCCAAAAACTGAAAAATGCGTGCTTATACCTAGACGATATTATAGTACCTAGTGTGTGAAAACATCGGTGACCATACCTACACCACAATAACAATTGATCCCATGAGTAACAAATTCAAGAAAAAGAGTGAAAAAAATGTTTGTAATAATGGAACCGACTTCAACACTCAAAAGTATGAAATAACTTGTCGAAGTCGGTACCATGAGCACAATATTTTGATATCAGTTACTTTTGAACTATCATATCGGTTGCATTTTTCGGTCTATTTTATTATATATTATTATTTGTTCGTTTACTATTAGAAAGAAAGAAAAATACGTTTATTTATGACATGACACATTCGTATGCATGTGTATGGTATTGTTACGGAAGTGGGTACGGGATTCCACCGAACCCCAAAACGTTCAAAAAGTACTTCGGAGGTATTGGGGATAGAACTCGGGGCCAGCGGTATTACAAGCAGAGCTCTGCCCGCTACGCCACGAACCTATTAGCCGAACCTTCGAATTTCTTAATTCGTTGCTTCGGACTGACTGATTATTTGACGTGACGTTTATTTGTTTTCTATGACGATGATATGGCCGTCACAATATTGAAAAGTGGGCTCTAATGACGATTACTTACGTTTTAGTTACGTATGCAGATTTATGGCTATAAACGCAGTCGGATAAAAAAACAATAAATACCTACTGTGTTTTCAATTTATTCATCGAATCAAAAATGACCAAGTGACAGAGATTTTATTTCACCAAATAAGCAGCAGTGGACGTTTATGGCTGAGATGATGATGATGATGATGAAATGAGTGAAATATTTATGTGGCCGAAAACTCAAAAGTTGCGATATTGCCGGTACGCATGGCCCCAATGATGTTTTACTATACCTCATATAAACATATAATATCATTGCATGGCCCTCATCAACAAAACGCGACTCTGCTGTTTTTACCTACGAGTTTTACATCATAGTCATAATGTCATTAATCAGGGTTACAGGTTTATTTATTATTTGTCAACGTAAGAGTCAAACAAAGTTATCGTATAAGCAACTACAAAAGTGACTGTTTGGGTGTGCGGTTGGCTGTAGTTGTATCTAGTCCAGTTGTTCGTTACGTAAGCCTAATACTATCATAATAAAATATAATTAAAGCAATACTATTTTTAATTAGCGTTCACATGTAGGTATTCAAACTCAAAAAGAGCGGTGTTTCCATGTGAGGTATTTATAGGTTTCGAAATAAGCTTTGCGAATTACAATAAATTTGCTCAAAGCGGTAAGGACACCAATTCTTCCACCAGTGTTTTTATATTTACGATTTCATTTTGTTTTCTTTTTTTGTGTTCAATAAAGTGTTTTTGATTGATTAATAAATTGCATTGATGCTCGATAGTTTATAGATGCGCTTGACAACTATGTTATCTGACCCGATGGTCAGTGACGATGTGGTCTTTAGTGTAATCAAACTAGACCTAGATGCTCAATGGATATCAAGGAATGCGACCTGCACACGCTGTGTCTTTGGCGACAAGACCCGGGACAAACATCAATGCTCATCACATATAACAAACAAAAAAAAAGGAAAAGATACAGCTGAATTGAGAACTACCAGTCCCTTTTTTTAAATATTTAGAGAGAAAGTGAAAAAGAATGACGAGTAACGAGTGGGGACTAGAGAATACATGTTACTACACACTGCAGTACTAATACATTAAAATTTAAAATATCTACCACCCTCGATTATATCAACTTCAGTTGTTATTTTGTCGCAAGTTTGTGATTTATCCACGTATTTCACGCGGGTTGTCACAAAAGTTTTTAACCTTTTGATTATTCAAATGACTACTTTTCAGTACGCCAACTAAATGACAAGCCTAGCCGGTGGGAGCATCGGCTGTCAAACTGACGGACGCTGGTTTTTTTTTTATCACATTCAGACCCCCGCACTAGGATTCCCTGTATCGCGGGAGGCATGGCCACACATAATCACAGCACACAAACATCCAAGACCCGAAACAAACATCTACACTCATCGCACAAATGTTTGCCCCTGCCGGGATTCGAACCCAGGGTCCCGGAGACACAGAAGTCATGTCAAGACACTAACTACTGTGCCACGGCGACCGTCTACCTCTACGTTGAACCTCAAAAACGCGAATGGCTTTTGTGAAGGCAACACCGACATCAAATTTCCAGGATGGTGGTAGGGTACTTTCAAGTGCCTGTCTGGCTCGCTTTCACCCACAAGTTCGAAGAACTCTCAACAAACGCACAGTGTGTTCATGCAGCAGGCCTTGAGGGTCAGTAAACATTTTTGGTCTAACGTGATTATACATTCGATCACATCGTCACTGTCCAAGTGAGATAACTTTGTCAAACGCTAGATTATAAAGTATAAAAATATGGTCACCGATGAGCACTATTCACAACAGGCTAATCAATATAATAAAAAGTTGTATCATACACCTTCGTACAAAACGTAGGTAAATATTCATATATTAATTATTGTATCTATTTTATAAATGTATCATATTGTTGCTCACACAAGCAATCAGGCGCTACTCGGCTAACGATTGCTCGATTGTGTGTTCTATCAGGCGTAAGCAAGGTACATAGTAAATGTTCTCTCTATAGGGATACAACAGGAGCTATCTATACTACATGAGCGCTCTTTCTTTGGACAGATATGTTAGAGCCCCTTGTATTCAGATGTTAAAATAATAATATTAGGAGGCAGAGCGATGCAAGCACAGGTCCGACGTTGACAGTGGTCACGGGAGGAATGCGCGGGTGGAGAGCAGCACGGATAAGCCAGCTGAGATCACGTGATCCCGCGCGGCACTAAGAATTTAACGAAATAAATTCATATAAAATCAACAGAAATGAATATTGAAAAAATAATCTTGATTGTTCCTAGATAATGCCATTATCTATCAAACAAAGTAAGCTTTATATGAATGTTGATATTATTTTGTAAGATATACGTGTTTTAATTTTTGAAAAGCATATTTTTCAAAAATTAAAACTATCGAGAAAATTTTAGTTAACCGGATTTTGAATCCTGACTGTTCCTTTATGTTGAACCAAAGATACTAAAACTGAAAAAACCAAAGCTCTGTCTTCTACACATGGCTTAAAATACATTTTTAAAAATAGCGGTTTGTCTACTCACAGCGCCCTTGTTTATAGAAATTAGAAAAGCTTTGTTTCAACAGCTTAAGTGTTTTGATGCTATCAAGTTCCACTAAATTTTGGGAATCATGGACGTCTTATAAAGTCTTATAAAAAAGTATTTTTATCTCTTGCTACTTAGTGTAACTATATTTTTTAATGGGAATAGGGAACCGTTTGACCACTACCTCACCTGATGTTAAGTGATGATGCGGTCTACGATGGACTCGCTTTGTGATCTGCGCCATTTTAGCTTTTATTACCTAGTGATATGAAGTTTTATGAGGCGCAAAATGGCGAGCGCAAATGCGCTGCTGGCGGGGGGCGCATGTATGTGTATGAGCGACTACATGATCAAGCTTGCTACCTGCTGTTTCTTTGTTCCTGTGGCCAACTGACAAGTTGCTAAGCGTTTGGGTGTGCTAATATAGTTACTTACCTCCTAATGCTCGCAGTAATATTAGAATAAGTACTTACTTATCATTTATTTCTTAAATTTAATGCTGATCTCACTAAAGCATGCATAATGTTAATTCACTATAACGAGACTTTTATATATTATTTCATGTTAAAATAAACAGCTTATATTCATCTTTTAATGTTTTATAAAAGCGTTGTAGCTTAACTAAACATTGTATTACTTGCTGTATGGTACTTCTAGGATTTATAATTTACACTGGAAATGTAAGTATCTACTTTTAAGTATTTTACAAATTTAATAAATATATTTTAAAATTGAAATTGAATTGGTCTACGATAAAGTATGCTTGATACCTATTCACTATATGCTATTGAGAAACTCATCCTTGTATTACTCGTTTTAAATGTTTAAATTTATAATATGGCCAAACGATTGTATCGTTGTCATTGTCGATGTTAGAATAAAAATACTTAGCTAAACATTCGTTTAAAACCTTCACAAATAATTGTGACCCTAATTAACGCCCATAAAGGAAGACATTGTATAAATTTATGCGATCTTATCAGCGCTGGGTTGGCTGTGTTCCAATATTACAAAATACCAAAAGTATTGATAGTAATTCAACAAAGTAACTGGAGCTGCCTCAAGTAACAGATATATATAAATACTAGCTATTTGGAGGTGCGCGGGCCGCGAGCGGCCCGCGAGTTCGATGTGCATTTGTATTGTTATCAAAATGTATAGTTGCAGTTACTAAAAAGATAAAAAGGTTTCATGCAAGTCAAATAATAAGCAATTTCCTCTAATTCACTTAAAAGTGTAGACAGGGTTACCATGTGCAAGTTGTATATTTGATAAAATTTTAATCGCAGTAAATTACCAAGATTGTAAACGACTTTTGTTAAGGGACCCCACCTCTAAGTCCAGTGGTTAAGACGGGCAGTTGCTTCTAGGACCAGATCTAAATATGGAACATACTTCTTAATCAGGACTTTGCCTTTGGCTTCGTTAGCGATGTAATTGCATCGTGTAATAAAAAGTTATAAAATTCTTATGCAAATCGAATAAGTGACAGTTTCTTCTAGATCAGTAGTAAATTGTTATTATATGCAAATATTTTTTTAATATTAAAACATCATCTTGAATGACCAATTATTTTCATAAAAGCCAGTTTTGTATAAAAGTCATTATATAGACGTTTATATCTGATAATAATAATCATACAGAATATATAGCTATTAGCGCATATATATTATATATATATATATATGCGAAAGTTGGCGGGTATGGATGTATGTTTGTTATTCTTTCACGCCTAAACGGCTGGATAGATTTAGTATTGAGATAGCTAGCTACTCTAGATTACCTTACATGCTTAATTTCATCATCACGCGGGTAGGGCGTATTTGAATGAAATTTGGCTTATTATTATCATCACCACACGGGTAAACCTGATTTGGATAAAATGTAGTATGTAGATATTTCAGATCCCGGAATAACACATGGGCTACTTTTCATCATTATATAATTATTTAAGTTTTACTAAAAAGTGATTAGGTACCTACCTACAAATAAAGTGCATTATGGAATACACATTTACAGATGAATTAAAATTCAAACATAATGTAGGCATTGTCATTGATGTGGGTAAAATAAAATACCATATTTCATATTAAATACATATGTTTAATTCAAATTGTTTGTAGGCACTTACTTATCTATAGACATCTTTTAATTATTACAATCTATGGTATCTATCAGTTCCTACTATCTAGTCGAGAACTAAATATACTAATATTGTCTATCAAATAATATATTACGATGATTTAATGAACATAAGATAAATACTACTTATCCTTTTATCACGCTAATATTATTAATGAGGGAAGTTTGTGAGGATGTATGTTTGCGTAACTAATATACATCCTCAGAGACTTCCAAGCCACATTATTAAATTTTGAATAATAGTTTGGTTTAACATATTATATATATATATATATATATATATACTTTTCTATCCTGGGATAACCCTGGGTTGTGATGACAGAGTAGCAAAAAAATTATAGTAGTGCACGCTTATTATGCTTTTTTCACAATATTTAGTATTACTTGTACATTTTATCAGTGTTCCATCGCCATTGCCATCTACTTAACAAGAAACGATAAATTAATATCTGAAATGACTTATAATTTAAAAGCTTAATGAAAATGACGTTTTTCAAATGTTAGGTCTTGTTTCGTCGGTGCACCATTTACGAAAATTAGCGATTCTACTTTCTGGAACTTTTTCGAATTATCAGTTATATTCGTATCTGCAAAAAAAAACGTTACCTTATTTTTTATGAAATTAAATCAGACCTCAACTATAGGATGTCCACTGCGGACTTAAACCTCCTCATTGATTTAGTAGCGGCCCGCATTCAACCTCTTCCTGCGATCGTAGTCTGGTCGTTCATTTATAATTTCGGTAGAAATCTCGTATGTGCCGCTTGTCAGTTCATGGTCTCATTTCAGAACTTTTTAACCCTAACAACCATCAGTTTTTCGAGCTATATGCTCTGTTCACTATCGCTTCAACTTGCTTAATCTGTTTGACAATGTCAGTAAAGTAGCAAAGGTTACAGAAAAGGATGAAAAAAATAATTAACCAAAAAATGGAACCGACTTCAATACTCAAAAGTGTGTCATAACTTGTCGAAGTCGGTTCCATGCGCACAATATCGTGATAATAGTTACATTTGTGAACTATCGTGGTACCGACTTCAATAAGTTATTTCACACTTTTTAGTATTGAAGTCGTTTCCATTTTTTGGTAATTTTTATTAACTTAAACCTTTTAAAAAAGGCGTAAATAGGTAATTCACGAGGTACTTATAATTTTTAAAGTATCTATTTTCGAACTACAATTTCAATAAATATATTTCAATTGTTCTTTTTAATAAGAATTAATGGAAGCGGGCGGGTTTGCTCTCTCAAGGTTATCGGGTCTTACAAGCGCTTTAATAAATCTTAACTTTTTACCTTACCCTTTAACTTAAAGATCAATAGTGTAGAATAGTTTTTGAATGGAAATTCTCGTGAGTTTGGGACATTATTATAAAGATATATTATTCGGCTTTACTCACGTTTATAGTCGAAGTTTTGACCCACACGTTTCGGGCATGTCCGATGTCAATCCTCAGGTGAGTTTACGCTGCCAGATCGCGGCGACCACTGCGGGCGGCAGCGCGCTCAGCTCGCCGTGACAGCTGCGATACGGGCTTATAATATTGTAGAATACCTAGGTATATAATTAGTGCATGTCATATCGCCATAGCCTCGTTGTGGCAAAGCCAGCGGGATGCACTGCGTGCAAGTGAGGTTGGCAATTGAGAAGCGAGACAGTGAAGGTACACTACTCCTGCACGGTACGCTTCCCCTTGCATCCCAACTAACTACATCTAACTACAATGTTCAATTAAGTTAGGTATTAATAAATAAATACAATTTATAAATAAGGTTCACTAACAATTATATTTACTTCAACTATTTACACAAATTTACAATATGTTTAGATATACCATCTTATTACCAACTCTACTTAATTACTATATTTACCTGCCATACATTTACATTATTAGCTACATCTAATCTAAATTATTAGAGGAGTTTAATCTACATCAAAATTCTATTATCACGTAATATTAACAAGTATATAATATAATTACAAAAATTTACATTATTACGTAACTTTATGTTATATACATCAAGGGTTTAAACAAATATTGAACAGGAAGTATTATAATCTGACAGATTAAAAATATAGACAGCAATATAAATATAAACAATTATTATAATAATTATACATCAATAATTTAATAAATTTATTACTTAAAACATAAATATAATATTTTGATGTGAGTATAGGTATACATAAAAGATTAGAATTTAATAATATTGAATGGATAAATATAATTAAACGTAAGAATTTATTCAATTTACATCATTAATTATTTATTGTATTACTTACTACTATACTAAAGGCGTCAACTAATATGTTTATTGTAATGATTATAGTGTGTTTGTCATAGATTACCTAGTGGTGGTGTCAGGAATGAGATATGTTACATAATATATTTATATAACATATTAAAGTACATATTAAACAAGTACGTAGATAAGTAATTATGGTAGAATATAATTATGTACCAATATTTATAATTTTATTATAGCCAAATATATATTATCATAGAAGTAAAAGTTATAAAATACTTAAATTAAATAGCAAATACTAAGAAAAAAATATAATTAATCAATACATAGGTTAAATTAATGGAATAATACGCATATTTACGAAAAATACTATAAATAATAAATAAATAATTCATGTTAATTAGCTAAATATTGGTAAAATGTAATCTAAAATCAATTATTTAAAGTTTGTTAAATTCACAGATTGCTACCTACATTATATGTACACAGATAATACACGTTAATATGTCAATTACTACTTAATTTTTGTGTAATAATAATAATACTACGTAACTATAAATTATTGTAATTAGTGCATGTAAAGTAATGTAGTGTAATTATAAGACAATAAAATATGTGATGTGCGTAATGGTTATTTAAACAATATATGTAATATGATACATTATTAAAAAGTAGAATTATCAATAGACAATGAATTGAAATACTTGAAGTTGGAAATATATATAAAACACAAAGTAGTGCGACAGCCCAACCTTGGTGTTAATGAAGTGGAGGAGATCAGCTTTTAAAGTCAAGTAGACTAAAGATAGTGAGTTCGTGAAACTGATTTCCAATGATAAACGCTGTGCAGAGCGACGGTGAAAATTAATATGGAACATTGTATATTCCAAAGCTGTGTTGTTATCATCTTCATCATCATCATCACAGCCATACGACGTCCACTCCTGGACGTAGCTCTCCCCCATTGATTTTCACAAGGAACGGTTGGAAGCGGCCCGCATCCAGCCCTTGCCTGTGATCTTAGCCAGGTCGTGAGTCCACCTGGTCGGTGGCCGTCCTTTGCTGCGCTTGCCAGTACGTGGTCTCCCTTCCAGAACCTCTCGACCCCAACGGCCATCGGTTCTTCGAGCTATGTGCCTTGCCTACTGCCACTTCAGCTTGCTAATCCGCTGGGCCATGTCGGTGACTCTCGTTCTTCTACGGATCTTCTCATTTCTGATTCGATCGCGTAGAGAAACCACGAGCTGTGCGTAGGCTGTGTTATACATGTGAGGAATGGTTCGCGAGGCATTGAGGTTGGTGAATGAATGGGAACGTCAATCACTGCAGATGTCTGGAAGAGAATCACTCACCAATTTATGTTCCAAACGAAGAGGATCTCTGAGGAAAGATGAGGAGTAGAATACGCAGGTTGAAAATGTAACGTAACATAGTTGATAAATCATGTGTAAGAAAGTGACGAT
Source organism: Apeira syringaria (assembly GCA_934044485.1). Classification (NCBI taxonomy): domain Eukaryota; kingdom Metazoa; phylum Arthropoda; class Insecta; order Lepidoptera; family Geometridae; genus Apeira; species Apeira syringaria. The sequence continues at coordinate 10,335,451 of OW203677.1, read as the reverse complement.
AAGGAATTGATAATGAGGAATAATCATAAGTACATTAAATTACACAATATGCGGTAGCTTAACTCGTTAGTTTGTTTTGAACAAATCCATTATTTCGAGGGATAGTTATTGTTGATATTCTGCAAATGATTTGGTAAGCTTGGTAGTATAGGTTTAGAGACATTGGTTGGGTTTACTAATTGTGTGAACTTCACGTATTTAAACGATATTTGTGCGGTATAAAGTAGTGAAAAGGAATAGAGAATAAGAAAATCCTTGATTGAATGGTGCAATATAAAGTTATTCAAGTCTCAAATTACCATTCTTTTTAATGATTAAACTGTCATGAAAGAAAAAGAAAATAATTTGGTATCTGATTGCAATAAAGCATACATGGTGAGATAGGTGCGATTAGGTTAGTTGTAAATAGAACTGTAATAAAAAAAAGAAAACAAAAATATATCTAATTTTAACAATTCAAAATAATTTATAATGACTAAAAAATATTAACCAATACCAAACCAATAAACTAAAAGGATAGCTACAACATTGAAACACTTATCAAAGCATCAATAAAATCGTCACAATGAGTGTATTGTAAAATATAATATTGTACATTGAATTGTTTTATAATTTCATTAGTGAACAATAATACGGAATAATACAATAATACGTCAAAAATATATTTGTAATATATAATTATTATATTATATATATAAATATAATTATACGAATAGCAATATATGTATATATTGTTTAGTAGGAAAGAATAGCTTTCCTTTTATTTTAAGTGGTTATAAAATGTTTATATTATGTGGTTCTGTATACAATTTTAATCAATCTAAATAAGATCAAAATATATTACAAGATAATATTTATTCTTAAGGTCATTTGCATCCAAAACATATTGAAATCACCGTTACAAAGCAAAAGTATGTACAAAACAATTACATTATTAGTGAACGAATTCATTTCCAATGTATTAAAATGATCTATGCTACTTAAACAAAGTACGGGTTTCCATTATTTTTTCTTTATTTTTTTCTTTCTTTTTTTCCAATTTTTTTTATTTTTTTTTCCTTTTTTGTTTTTTTGCTTTTTTTAGTTTCTTTTTTTACTTTTTGTATATTTTTATCTTTTTATCTTTTTTTACCCGTTACTTTATTTTATTATATATACAAGTTGTACTTACACATACCACTAATAGACTGATAGTTATATAATTTTAAAATAAAGAATAATGTCAACTTTGAGAGAATATCTACATTTTATAACAAAAAAGAAACTTGTGAGTAATGCATACTATATGGATAAACTTGGCGAGAAATTACAACATTTTTTTATCAACTTAAAAAATAAACATCTCATACAAAATGACATTAAATGTTTTAGCATCTTAATAAAATCTTAAGCTATTGGGTGTTTTTATTCATGGATATAAACAGTGGAGTCTTTGCTATTACAAGCACAATGTGTTTTATGAAAAACTTTTTAATCTGGCTTTGGGCACTAATGATAATCTTAGAATAAATGTGTTCAACGAGTTTGAATAAAATATATAACATATAAGTGATACTGTTCTTAATCTATTTTTTCGAAAGAGATTTTTCTTTTCTGCTGTACGAACTTGTAAATCTTGTAACTGGATTATATTTGTGTTTCTGTAGTTTTGTATTCCAAAATGTAATCTTCATTCTTTATTTTATTTCCAAAATTATATGGTTGATACCCATTAAATTACATAGGTAATTCGTAAGTCTTTGACAACATCGATAAACAGTGGTATACATATGTATTGTTCAACGTTTTAAAAATATAATTATATTTTGATTAACTTCAGGTTGGCATGCTGCTACAAAATAGCGTTCGGTTCTTCCTTTGTTTCACGTAAGATATGTTAATCAACTTAACTTCTTTGTATATTTTACGTCCCCCAATAAGATTTAATTTCTTTTTTCATTACTGTCTTGTTTTCATGGCATAATTGTATGCTTTATTTTATGACTAAAACGATTTGGTATATAGCTTAGCTATTTAAACATATTCAACACTTCAACACACGAACAATTCATACATTTTCTACAATCAACAGTGGTTTGTATCTGAAATGTTTTCAAAATGAAATTATGTTCTGCTGTCAGCTCAACATACTGCCAAAAGCACATTTTCAAAATCGTCTTTAATTATTCACGTAAGAAATGCCATTCCATTGTTTTTTTTCAATATATATTTCTTATCCACCGCAAATATAAAGTTGTATTTTCATAATGGTATCTTTTCATACACAAAATGTGTATTTCAAGCATGTTCCCAATACACGATGTTTCCATATATCTATATTTCTTGGCAGTTTATCAGCAACTGGTGTTTTGATTACCTACAATGAGATGCGATGTTTGTCGTGTCTTCATAGACCATAATAGTTTTTAGATCTTTTTTACCTAGTAAATTTATAAGAATCAAGTATCCATACAATTTCGATTAATTTATACACATTGCTACAGTTTTCACAGGCTGGTTTTCTCTTTACTTGCGGATGTTGAATAGAAGATAGAAATTTTCGCCATTGGGAGTAGGTGCTACTGTTGTTTTGTATCGAAGTTGTAATTGTAGATAGAGTAGAATGATCATATAAATAGATATAAGTTTAAATTTGCTTAAAATTTTAATGAGTTAGAATTTAAAGTCTAATTGCAAGGTATCAATGTAAGCATATTACAGTTGTAAAAAAAGTGTCATTTCTTGATCAATAAATGGTATTTAACATGCTGTCGAATATAAAAATATATTAAATATTTGCAAGGATTTCTCAAATATTTATGTAATAGCTGTAGTATTGTAATTAGTTATTAGTATTTTATTTTAATAAAATTACTATAATATTGCATGGAATTAGGTATCATTTTAATACGAATAACATCACTTTATATTACAAATAATAATATGGTACTATAAACATTTTATTAACTGTAAATAACAATAAAATATATTTCAAACCATATTTCTATCATCAGTCTTCAACATTTATTGCAAATATACTATATATATTTATTATAAACGTTTGTCAATTAATCATTTTATATATTTTATGAATTCATTACGACTAAAATGTCTATTTTAAGAATTTTACAAACACATGTCATGACTTCTATGCAAAATAAGTTGCATTAATATTGTCGGCAATCCATTACGTATGCTATGGTTCTAAAAACGTTTGCAGACATAAATTTGTTTGAGTTATTACACAAAAATAGTGTATCATAACGAAACAAAATAACATTTGAGGAGTCATAACATACATTGTGACTATTACTTTAATGCAACAATTGTTAAAAAAAATGAAAAAGGTTACGTATTATTCAATGAATGCCATCTGGGCCTATTTGTTTTAATCTATGGATGTTGTAGAAAATCACAATCATTATACATGCTATGATTCTAACTACATAATTCTTATTATGTAGACATTAATTTGTTTGTGTCATTACACAGAGTTTTTGTGTAACAAACAACAAACATAATAACATTTGAGGAGTCATAACATACATAGTGACTATTTCTTTGATGCAACAATTGTTAAAAAAATGTAAAAGGTTATGTATTATTCAATGAATGCCATCTGGGCCTATTTCTTTTGATCTATGGATGTTGTAGAAAATCACAATCATTACACATGCTATGATTCTAACTACATAATTCTTATTATGTAGACATTAATTTGTTTGTGTCATTACACAGAGTTTTTGTGTAACAAACACCAAACATAATAACATTTGAGGAGTCATAACATACATAGAGACTATTTCTTTGATACAACAATTGTTAAAAAAATGTAAAAGGTTACGTATTATTTAATGAATGCCATCTGGGCCTATTTATTTTAATCTATGAATGTTGTAGAAAATCACAGTCATTACACATGCTATGATTCTAACTACATAATTATTATTGTGTAGACATTAATTTGTTTGTGTCATTACACAGAGTTTATATGTAACAAACACCAAACAAAATAACATTTGAGGAGTCATAACATAAATAGTGACCGTTTCTTTAATGCAACAATTTAAAAAAAATTAAACAGGTTATGTATTATTATTAAATGAATGCCATCTGGGCCTATATATTTCAATCTATGAATGTTGTAGAAAATCACAGTCATTACACATGCTATGATTCTAACTACATAATTCTTATTATGTAGACATTAATTTGTTTGTGTTATTACACAGAGTTTATGTGTAACAAACACCAACCAAAATAACATTTGAGGAGTCATAATATTCATAGTGACTATTTCTTTAATGCAACAATTGTTAAAAAAATGAAAAATGTTACGTATTATTCAATGAATCCCATCTGGGCCTATTTATTTTAATCTTTGAAGGTTGTAGAAAATCACAGTCATTACACATGCTATGATTCTAACTACATATTTATTATTATGTAGACATTAATTTGTTTGTGTCATTACACAGAGTTTATGTGTAACAAACACCAAACAAAATAACATTTGAGGAGTCATAACATACATAGTGACTATTTCTTTAATGCAACAATTGTTAAAAAAATGAAAAAGGTTATGTATTATTATTAAATGAATCCCATCTGGGCCTATATATTTTAATCAATTAATGTTGTAGAAAATCACAGTCATTACACATGCTATGATTCTAACTACATATTTATTATTATGTAGACATTAATTTGTTTATGTCATTACACAGAGTTTATGTGTAACAAACACCAAACAAAATAACATTTGAGGAGTCATAACATAAATAGTGACTATTTCTTTAATACAACAATTTTAAAAAAAATTAAAAAGGTTATGTATTATTAAATGAATACCATCTGGGCCTATATATTTGAATCCATGAATGTTGTAGAAAATCACAATCATTACACATGCTATGATTCTAACTACATAATTATTATTATGTAGACATTAATTTGTTAGTGTCATTAAACAGAGTTTATGTGTAACAAACAAAAAACATTTGAGGAGTTATAACATACATAGTGACTATTTCTTTAATGCAACAATTGTTAAAAAAATGAAAAAGGTTATGTATTATTATTAAATGAATCCCATCTGGGCCTATATATTTTAATCAATGAATGTTGTAGAAAATCACAATCATTACACATGCTATGATTCTAACTACATAATTCTTATTACACATGCTATGATTCTAACTACATAATTATTATTATGTAGACATTAATTTGTTAGTGTCGTTAAACACAGTTTATGTGTAACAAACAAAATAACATTTGAGGAGTCATGACCTACATAGTGACTATTTCTTTAATGCAACAATTGTTAAAGAAATGAAAAAGTTTATGTATTATTATTAAATGAATCCCATCTGGGCCTATATATTTGAATCCATGAATGTTGTAGAAAATCACAATCATTACACATGCTATGATTCTAACTACATAATTATTATTATGTAGACATTAATTTGTTTGGGTCATTACACAGAGTTTATGTGTAACAAACACCAAACAAAATAACATTTGAGGAGTCATAACATACATAGTGACTATTTATTTTATGCAACAGTTGTTAAAAAAATGAAAAATGTTACGTATTATTCAATGAATGTCATCTAGGCCTATTTATCTTAATCTATGAACGTTGCAGAAATTCAAAATCATTACACACAATTATATTATTTTACTATACTGGGTATTTGTTATTATTAAAAAAGATTCCTCCTTACTCAATGGTCTTATTTTCCATTTCTAATTAAGTCATTATTATTCAAGAATTATTTAATATAACAAATATATATATTTAATGATTCGCAAGAATTTAATATAATTATATTATTTTATTTATATAGAATACTTTTTTCGATAATCATAACCAATGACTGTGTCTAATTTTTGTAGTTGTTTATGTAAATATGCATAATTATAATGTTACAAATTAATTCATTGTATTAAATACATAATACAAACATCGTTAGAGAAGTCATAACCTTATCTACAGAAGTATTGCAATAAAGAACGAAGACTGATGATAGAGGAAAATATATTTTATCATGCTTTATCTAAATTTGATACATTATAAAAATTGTTGATTACTGAAAATTCAAATTGAAACTATGAAAACAATTAGTTCAAAGTTATACATACGCACATGCCACCCAACAGTATATTTATATAATTTTAACCAAAATCGTACACCCAGTTATAGAAGTCATCTGATCGTACCGATATTTTCATTACTTACGTTATTTGCTCAAAGTGTCACACATTATTTTCTTTTTTTTTAGTCTTTTAGTAATGGATTCTTTCAAAACAAACTTACGAGTGAAGGTACCGCATATTGTGTAATTTAATGTACATATGATTATTCCTCATTATCAATTCCTTATCGTCACTTTTCCTTACACATGATTCATCAACCATGTTACGTTACACTTTCAACCTGCATATTCTACTCCTCATCTTTCCTCAGACATCCTCTTCGTTTGGAACATAAACTGGTGAGTGATTCTCTTCCAGACATCTGCAGTCATTGACGTTATCATTCATTCACGATCCTCAATGCCTCGCGAACCATTCCTCACATGTATAACACAGTCTACGCACAGCTCGGGGTTTCTCTACACGATCGAATCAGAAATGAGGAGATCCGTAGAAGAGAGAGAGTCACCGACATGGCCCAGCGGATTAGCAAGCTGAAGTGGCAGTTGCAGGGCACATAGCTCGAAGAACCGATGGCCGTTGGGGTCGAGAGGTTCTGGAAGGGAGACCACGTACTGGCAAGCGCAGCATAGGACTGCCACCGACCAGGTAGACTCACGACCTGACTAAGATCGCAGGCAAGGGCTGGATGCGGGCTGCTTCTAACCGTTCCTTGTGGAAATCAACGGGGGAGGTCTATGTCTAGCAGTGGACGTCCTATGGCTGAGATGATGATCATGATGATGATGATAACACAGCTTTGGAATATACAATGTTCCATATCAATGTTCACCGTCGTTGCTCTGCACAGCGTTTATCATTGGAAATCAGTTTCACGAATTCACTATCTGTCGTCTACTTGACTTTAAAAGCTGATCTCAACTTCATTAACACCAAGGTTGGGCTGTCGCATACTGCTTTGGGTTTTATATATATTTCCAACGGTATATCAATCCAATGTGTATTAATATTCTTACCTTTCGCTAATGCTACATATTACACATAATTGTTAAAAATAATCATTAGAGCTATCTCATCATTCATTAAATTACAATTTCACCTGTAAGCGTTGTGTTTTACGGTATTTTTAAGCAAACAATTACATTACAATAACTAATAATAATAAAAAGGTCATCTAAATACAGCAATGACATTCATGATTTAACCGATTTTTAAATTGCCGACAGAAATTAGAAGAGAACAATTTTACATCTTTCCAAGAAGCTGGTGCATTAATAATTAATGAAATTATAACAGTTCAGGTATGATTTTATTTATTGCCAAAAGTTTATCATTTATTACGCGATCGGTGTGCGTGAGAATTTTGATATTACGTTTTTCTCGAACTCGTCCTAAAGCTACATATAATTGACCGTGACTAAAAACATCCGATCTAAGATCAATTCCTACACGACCTATAGTCTGGCCTTGGCTTTTATGTATTGTCATTGCGTAACAAACTTGGAGTGGAAATTGCCGGCGAGACATTTCGTATGGACTGTTTGGATATATAGGTTCTTTAAAGAGTATTCTCGGAATTAAATAGCTTTCATGCCCGCCCGGTTTTCGTACAGTTATAAGTTGACGCGACGTAGCTTCTACGATTACTTTTGTCCCGTTGACTAAGCCATCGGCAAAACTTAAATTTCTGATTATCATACAAACACATCCTTCTTTTAATCTGAGATCAAATTCTGGAACTCCACGAGGTTGGATCCTGTTTAAAGCATCGGGTCCTAAGTACAATTGGTCCGCGTTTTCACTTTCGATTTTGTCGTTTGAGTAAAAATGTAATAATTCTCCCGGTACGCGATCTAATATTATCGAGTTAATTTCGCGAATCGCTTCATTTGTGGTACATAATATTGCTCTATGTGTGCAAACATCGGGTTCATCTATAACCAAGCCAAATACAAAATCGATCAATTCTCTTAAATTTAATACACAATCTATTAACTCCAAAGAAACTAAACGTTCAACATGTCCGTTTACTTGTACTGGTATTAAAGGTAGTTCGTTGGAACCTAGTTTCAATATGAAATTGGCGTATTCTGGGTCATCTTTACAACGTTGTGATGTTAATAACGAAAATGTCTTTAATTTATTCCAAAGGTTTGATGTTTTTACTGAACAATTTACAATATCCGAATTTGATTTGGCATTGGTGACGACAGGAGGAATCTGTCGAAAATCACCTGCAAAAATTATGATTTTACCACCAAAGATTTTATCTGATCTCATTAGATCACGTAACGATCTGTCCAACAAATGTATTAAATATTTGTGAGCCATGGGCGCTTCGTCATATATTATCAAATCAGCGTGGAATATTAAATCAGCACGCTGAGTATTGTTGGTCATATTCCAATAACCGCGGTCATCTATGATCTTTAACGGATACTTAAACATAGAATGTGCTGTTATACCTCCTTCATGATTTTGTGCAGCTATAGCTGAACTTGCCGTACATAGAACAATACCTTTTCGATTACCGCGCACGTGAGATGTAATTACGTTAAGAAGTAATGTTTTTCCTGTACCAGCAGGACCATCTATGAAAATTGCACACGGGTGAGATTCGCGATAAGTTTGGCTTGAGCAAAGTTGGTCAATATAGTCAAACACAAGGCGTTGTTCTGAAGAGAGCTTAGGAATCCATTCTTCAACGAACGATTTTTGCGCGTTTATGCAATATTCAATGCGTTCTCTACCTAGTTCAGTTGTATCGTCTTCAACGTCTGGAAGCCCGTGTTCCACAAGAGATGATCCGTGTTTTTGTAATAGTCTGTTAATTTGGATTAAACACAAGTTGTATGCTTTTTCATGTTCTTTTGGCAATCTATGCAAAATATCTTCGCTTAGCTGATTTTTAAATGAGTCCCACAGTGTTGCGACTGGGGCTCCGTTGATGGCCAACATTACGAAAAACCGTCGGAGGCGGTGGCCCGTAAAGAAAGTGACAGCCTCCAGTAAACAGTTTTCGTATTCAGCCATATCATCCGCGAGTCCTACAGTTCTTGCAGCTTCTTGGAAAGTGGTACAAGTAGGACCACCAAGACTTAATAAATCCGCATAACCTCGACACGGGAAACAAATTAATAGTAATCTTAAGTAAAATTGCTCTCCTCTGTTAGGCGCGACCCAATATAAACGTGCAATAAGTTTACCTCTTTGCCGCGCGGTAACAAATTTTCCGTTTTCAGTTTCATATATGTGAACGTTTTTAATAGAGGGACGTTTTGCGTGTACCATGTAATTTTCATAAAAATCTACGTACTTTAAGCTGTCAAATAATGTATCTAATGGTCGTTTAAAATAAGTTATTAAATCCGAACTCTCACGGTTTAAGGCATTTTCAATACTATCAGGCTTAAAAAAAATAGATTGCTGATTATTCAGGTGAACCGGTAGTTGTTTAACGTTAGGTTCTCGAGCTGTTACGTCAAACTCAAGAATCCTCCAAGCCGCGTCGCTGGACCCAATATATCTTTTAGTGACATATTCTTCTATTTCATTTTGCTTTTCTCCAACAATGGCAACACGAGTCTCATCAGGGCCCTTGGTCATATATTTAAATAAATATTTTATGATGCTACGTTTCGAAGATATTTCAACGTTTATATGTGCATCATATTTTAATAACAGAGCAGCGTTGTATGGGACGACCCACAAGTCGTTTATTTTAATTTCTTTATTTCGGTATTTAATTACGGCTTCGTTATTTTTGTTGCGGCGCAAATTGATAAAACCTCTTTCGTCACAGAAGGTGACATCAGTTTCTAATTTAGGAAAACGTTTGCTACATTTTCGATTTTCCTTATCATAGCACGGGAGATTATCTCTCTCAGGGCCACACGGTCCATGTATCATGTGATCTGTAACAACTTTACGTAATTTACCATCAGCTTCTGATAAATCAGGTATATCTGCACGGCAAACTTTGTCTATATCTATATTATTAACAGGACCTCCTCCTTCGACCCTGAAGCAAATATGTGCATGAGGTAACCCTCTTTTTTGAAATTCTATGACATACATTAAATACTCTACTTTACCGAACCATAAGCCTGAACGTATATCGCATATAAAAACTGCTAATTTTAATTTAAAAACACGCGCGCAAATAAGTGGATCGGCACGCTGACCCGGGAGAACTGTTAGTTTAATTTCTGGCCAATTGGGATTACATGTAAATGTAATAAAATAAGACGGTGGGCCCAGTCTGTTTACTATTGCAATGCTATCCAAATATTTGACTTGCATATAACGAGGACTACCTGTAACTGTATTCGGCAAATAGATACGTCCCGGTACAACACCCTCTGTAGCAACCGTCTCGTCATTAAGCAACTCTTGTAAAGGTGCAACTCGAATTTCATCACTCGTGTTTCGCGTTTGCATGAAAGTTAAGTATCTAAAGCGTTCTTCCGTTACTCTACAAAACATGTCAACAATCCATTCCTCTGACAAGCGTCCAAAAACACTAAATCTCGGTTCAGATAGTAATAGGCATCTAACATACTTAGCCTGAGTGAGCTTGTTGCCATTGTTGTCGAGTTTTCCAGGGTGCCATCCTGGAACCCCTTCAGGGTACAAAATTGGATATTGAAAGCACTCATACAAAGGATGCATGATGTCAACAGTGTGAGGCTTACGATCTCCGATTTTCCAAATAGCTATAGATTTCGGAGAATATTCTTCGCGATCTGTGCTCATTATAGCTGAAACTTCTCTTCCCACGGGCTGATCGCCTAATATGTTTCCGAGAGTGGCACGAGAAGTTTTTTCAAACTGAATAAATGCCTCCGAGGAAGCTTCTAAACTTAATCTTCGAAAACATTCTATAAAGGGATTAATATTGTGCATGTAATTTGCAATAGTCCTTATGATTTGCTTATCTAAGCCTAACCCAGCAGCTAAGCTTTCGCGTTCTGAAGAATCATTTATATATAACCCTATGTTATTAGTAGAGCGATCATATGCTAAATCAAAAACACGATGATAGACACGTCCTTGAGTTAAGAAAGCTATGCCTTCGGGTTGGTGAAATCCATGAGTAGTCCCTAAGGCCGAAAATGAAAACAAATTATTGTATGCTCGCGGTCTCTTTAGAAAAGCTGGATTTGAATAAAAGTCTTCTGTTAATGGTGTAAAGTTTTGAACGTTATTGGCACCTGACCCACAGCACCATTGGGTACGAGATTTTTCCTCTTCAAAGAGACGTGTATGACAATATGGGCAAGTATGAATATCAGGAGAATTAAGGTCAGTTTTTTTTAAAGAAAATTTAGGAACAATTTTAAGTTCATCGCCACGCTTTTCACCGATTAGTGTTTTTGATTTACGTAAAGGTACATCAATATTTCGACTATTAGAGGTATATTTTTGAACGGACTGCTCATTAATATTTGGGTGTGTTTCAGTAAATTTTTTTACCGCGTCGCGATGTACTTGCGGCTTATTTTTATTGTATTTTTGAGATGCAGTAAGATGTACATCTGGATTTTTTTCTTGATATTTTTTTACAGAAGCTTTATTTACGCAAGGGTTTTTATCTGAATATTTTTTTACTGACGTTCTATTGACTTCCGGTTTTTTAATATTATATTTCTTAACTGCATCCAAGTGTGCATTTATTTTTGTCGATTTTATACCTCGTTTATTTTTTTTGGGTCGGCCTCTATTTGTAGACGATGTCGAAGTATTAGTTTCCAAATGTTCAATAACAGCCACTGGCTTTAAAATATTGATTTTTTCATCTCTTATTATTTGCGCGGTTTTTGTTTTATTAATGTTTGTTTTGGTTACATTACTTATTCGATTACTATTTATAGCAATGTTTTGTACTGGGTCAGAAATATCAGATGGCGAAACAAATTTGTCCAAAATTGAAGGCGATATTTCTTCATGATCATTATTAACGATATGACTTACAGCAGTAGTTTTAGCATTCAATGTTGATTTATTATAATCAGATTCATAGTTTAAATTATCCACTTTATTTAAAATAGTGTTTTGCGCGGAATTTGATTTTGATTTTTTTGGTTCAATTACATGCTTCACCACATTTATACTCATATTAACAGATTCTAACGGTTCATTACAAAGGGCAACGTAGTCGTATTTGTTCAAAATTGAGGGAGATATTTCATCACTATCACTGGAAACATTGTAAGTTGGTAGTGTGGGGCTTTGCTGTAGAATTGAATCACTCTGCATCGATATATGATTTAAGACCCGTACTCGGTTTAAAGTATACGGAATTCCGGTAGTACAATTTCCATAATTTAGAAGTATTTTTGTTAAAGAATTGATATCTTTACATTCAAAGAGACGTGCAACGCCGTCTGGTGTATTCTGGTTGACTACATTAACTGCATGACTGTTAAAATAATAATAATGTTGGTTGTGACGCCAAAAACATACCGTGTAACCATTTCCCGTAAATAAAACACTATCTCTTTTTTCATCATAATCTGATTTGAAGACATTATTAGTCAAAATATTTAGAAGTTCTAAAAGTTTTATATCTCTATTATTTTCACCAGTGGGATAGTATCCATGACCTAAACAGCTGGACATCAACTGCATACTTTCGATGGTTACTAAATTTTGCCCGACGCGGATTTCTGCAGGCAATTCATCGCAACTCAAATATCTTGAGCTAATATTTTTCGGAATAAGAGGTTCTCGAGCAATGTATAATTTGTCACCATCATTTAAAATAATATTAATATCATCAGTTGTAAAGACAGACCGGTTTTTAATAACAGATAGAGCTGAAGCAATAAATGCCATTGCTGTACATTGTCGACCTGCACCTGCAAACTTATCGTCGAATTGGCTTGTAGTTCCTATTAATGATATAATGAAATATAATTAATGAGACTTTAATCTTAGACATATTTATTTTATGTAGTGTAAATTTTATGTAGCTTAAAAAAATGCTGCAGACTTTCTAACCGGACTACTTAGAAAAACTTAGATAATTATTTAATGTATATAAAAGTAAGTTTTGCATTTTATTTTTATACTATAAAGGCATATCTATGTTTATTTTATTAATTAAAAATATATAACTTCTACTTTATTTGATATGAAAATATTACAACAGAAGAAAAAAAATCTGCAGTTACTACCCAAAGAAGGATGGCAAACTCCCATACATTTGCAGCTTAAAAGATAGAAGCCGCGTTCATAAATGAAACTTGTACGTATCGATAGAGCAATAAATAAATTGTATATTGTCTAGTAAATAATTTTCCTAGAAGTTGGAAGTAAAAAGTTATCACGGTAAATCATATTTATTATTATGCTAACTACACGTCGATGCGAAACATTCAATGTATCGCCATTCATGTAAAGCATCATAAACATAGAAAGCAATATGCATATACGCATGGATCACGATACAGATACAGATCACTTAATATAGTCTGGAGTAAACAAGGCATTGCTGTGGCATTTAAATGTAAATCGATAAATCGGAAAATCAATTTTATGTTCTACAAAGAGATTTTTTTTTCGATTGATTTATCATAGTAGATCAAATGTTGAACCCCGCAAATGGAACGGTTTCAAATATAACATCTATTAATATTATCGATCCAAGAACCGATGTTTTAATCGACATTCCTAGAATAATTATGATAAGTATGACTTTGACTTGACAGACAGAGTATATAGCTAACTAAATATGTGGCCGGCGAAATTCCTGAACGCAGCCCGGGTCTATAGAATAGCTGACTACTGATTAATGAGTAACATTAACATTTAATTTCAGAGCGTAAGTATTCGAACGCAACAAAGAATATCAGAACTATAGGATGCGTTAAAAAAATACAAAAAACTCATTTCATATTTTCAATAAAATAAAATAAAAGTATTTTTGATTCCCAACTTTATATATAATGCAAAAATGCAAATTATTCACGGAATCCACGAAAATATAATCTTAATATTTCAATAAAGAATACATTAACGGGTTGTCATTTCGTTTTTCGGGAGCAAGGCCATCCTTCTTTAACTATATATTTTTAAAACTTTCAACCACCGCAGCGGGAGGAGCGTCGACCCCCAAACTGATGGACACTGATTCGATCCTCAACAACGGCCTGAGCTCCAGGTGAAGGTAACACCGTTATCCAAGTTCCCGCATGGTGGTAGGGTATTTTCGAATACCCGCCTAGCTACCACCCTCAAGTTTGAAAAACTGTCACTAAACACATTGTTCACTGCTGATAGCTGATGTTATGGGAGCAAGAAAAGGATTTTTTTTTATATGAATATCTCTATACAGTTTTGTTAATAACAACTTTTTTATGTTTTATATGTCAAACAAAACACGACAGTTTCGATCCAATCAAATCTTTTGTCAGATACCTACACAATAAGTACCTACTAACTTTATCATTACTGATATGTGCGGATATGAGGCGAAGATAGCACAGCAGGGGGAGCGTCGCCTATCAAACTGACACTGGTTCGATCCTTAACAACACCTTGAGCTTCCGGTGAAGATAACAGCGTTATCAAATTCCCAGCATGGTTATAGTGTACTTTCGAATACCCGCCTGGCTAGCTACCCCCCTTAAGTTTGAAAAACTGCCACCAAAACACATAGTGTGTTCAGGCAGCAGACCTTGAGAGCCAGTGAGCATTCTAGGTCTAGCGTGATAACATTTCCGATCACATCGTCACTGACCATCAAATGAGATAGTGGTCAAACGCCAGATCTATAAAGTATAAATAAAATATAAGTACTTAATTTGAGTTTATATAAATGTTGTAGTATCATAAAGAATATAATCTGAATATATTGCACTGCAATTTTATTGTTTTATGAGACAGTATTACTAACGGAGTACCTATAGAGTTTCAAGACTAAAACATAAATAATTTGCTTACCCGAGGACACACACCGCATTTCTGGTTCGGCAAACCAGGAACTGGCATTCAATCGTGGTTTTTTCGGGGTAGAAAACATTTTAAGTTATCTTACTTCGTGTTTCTGAAAAATTAGGATCAATATAAGTTTTATTATATACTGCATATGAGGACTCTTTTTCTAATAATATAATATGACTGCTTATAGGGGCTGCCTTTGAGGTTCCATTTTATGAATATTGTTTTCCAGCTTAAAGTAACATATATAAGCATAAACTAACATACATATTGCATCAATCGGACATTTAGATATCTAATTTATTATATACTGCATATGAGGACTCTTTTTCTAATAATATAATATGACTGCTTATAGGGGCTGCCTTTGAGGTTCCATTTTATGAATATT
Organism: Apeira syringaria; assembly: GCA_934044485.1. Taxonomy (NCBI): domain Eukaryota; kingdom Metazoa; phylum Arthropoda; class Insecta; order Lepidoptera; family Geometridae; genus Apeira; species Apeira syringaria. Next base: position 10,319,973 of record OW203677.1, on the reverse strand, counting down.
GTTTTCCAGCTTAAAGTAACATATATAAGCATAAACTAACATACATATTGCATCAATCGGACATTTAGATATCTAATGTTGTTTTTGATTTTACTTTACCCTTTTGCAAAGCCACGACGATGTTACGAAAAGCCGTCAAAACACACACTTAACACACACATAATATAATTTTGCTTATTGTGGCAGGGCATCCATATGCCAAATGCTAAGGTACCTAAGAAATCCGTGATTACAAATGGACCTGGTTGTAAAGTTATTTAATTTTATTATATATCTACATAATAACACAGTAGTTAACAATTCCCATTCATGAAGTAAGTTAGTAAAACAGACTTACATATCCATGAAATTAAGAAAGATAACAAGAGTGATGTAAGGTGGAATGGTAAGTACGCACATTTTATATATAATATTAATATAATAACTGATACACTTATTAATTCACAACCTGGAAAGTACGTATTAATGAAAAGAAACCCTTAAATAAAAAATATCAAAAATCTCAAACTTACCGGAGCTGAAGCTGAGAAAACAATGCTGTCATGGCGGCAAATTCGGCGGGAAGCGCATTCTTACGGTGCCATGGCAACGATACCACCGTTGCCATGGCACCGTAACAGATATAACAGTTTTTTTTTTAAAATAGCGCATTGCACGTTATCCTCATTATGCCAGTTATAAATATGTTTTTAGTTGTTGTTAGAGATAAGCAAATATTGCCTTGCTTACTGTTATGTATATATATATTAAAATGATTCAACAATTAAATAGGAATAGTACTTACCTAAATTAATTAAAGTGTGCCGTGGTGATACCGGCATAGAATAGTAGGTACTCCGCCATCTTTTCCCGTGAGTGCCATAAGAGTCCGCTAAGGGATCACATACCAGGAGGTGGGCAGCAGCGCCTTCTGAGAATAGGAAACCATACTGCGCTCGCCAACCCGCCTGCCAAGCGTGGCGAGTATTGGTAGATCCCCTCTATATGGGGAGGCATATGTCCAGCAGTGGACGTCCTATGACTGCGATTAATGACAGTTACCTAACATTAAAATAAATTAAATAAACATGAGAATAATACGAAATTAATAGCTAATGAATGTACCTACTATAGGATGAGTTTTTTATTTCCATTGCTGCAGTTATTAATAAAAAATATATGTATCTATTTGAAACGATGATAGCTTAGCGGTAGGACCGCCGTATGTCAAACTAAAGAACCCTGGGCTGCGAGCATGGTTCGTCGACTCGATAAGTCGGCAGTAAGTGCTTGTTCAGACAATATGGCGTACACGCGAATCGTACGGCACCGCCCGGTTCTATTACTATGCAGATCCACAAACCTCACGGATATCACTGTGTCTGAACAAGCACTTACTGTCGAATTCTATCGAGTCAACGAACCATACTCGCACAGCTGGTTCGATCCCTGCTAACGCCTTGAGCTTCCGGTGAAGGTATCGCCGTTATCCAATTCCCATCATGATGATAGCGTACTTTTGAGTATCTGCCTGGCTAGCTTCCACCCTTCAAGTTTAAAAAACTGTCACTAAGCACATAGTGTGTTCAGGCAGTAGTCCTTGAGAGTCAGTGAAACATTCTAGGTCTAGCGAAATTCCATCTTTGGCCACATCGTCACTGACCATCAATTGAGATAGTGGTCAAACGTTAAATCTATAGAGGACAAAAAAATATCACGTCCACTTAATCTGCCAGCTTTTTTAAACTTAACAACACTTTATTGCTGTCACTTTTTTCTTCCACGATCCACGCTTGAATCTCACAAGGCTTTAAATAACTTAACACCTTCTGCGGTTTCTGTATATGTACTTTAAAGTTATTTCAAAATGATATTCTAGTGAATAGCATTTCACAAGTTAATCAAAGTCCTTAGACATATTATAATCTTAGTATCAAAAAATGAAAGGCTTGGAGATTTTTAAGTTAGTTGCGTTGAAGTCACTAAGTTATGTATGGTATAATAACTAAAACAGCAGTATATAATTAATAGAAGACATGCTTGGAATAAATTATATATTATTTCCATTATTTATACTACAACAGACAATAAAACGTTTCAAATAAGAAATTTTAAAAATAGTTTTATGAATTACATATTATATATATTATTATTTATTTATTATTATATTATTGTGCCTCTAACATTTTTCAGTCCACCTTACCTAAGTTCAAATAAGTTAATTTTATTATTGTTTAATTTTATTAAGTTAATTACCTTACTACTTACCTACTATGTAAAAATAGTCAAATAAATGTATTTTGTTATTATTGTTTAAAAGTAAACAAATATTTCAAGCAATGTTTATCTGTAATTGTGATTCTCTGATCATTTTGGTTGGTGCTAGCGGACCTAGGTTTAATTTGTTTTTGTGACTATGTATATATAATGTATAAGCATGTTTTTTGCTTGTGACTGGCATTGTAATCTATGTTCCAATATTACTTTGTAGTAATTTTCGTATTTAGTAAATAAATTAGAAAAAAACACTTAAGGAATATAAAAAAAAGAAGCATTCATATACAAGTTTACCAAGTGTACAGTTACTTGAATTCTTTAAGAAAATCGATTAAGGGTTACCATATCGCACCTTTAAAGACAAACCGTTACTAAACGAAATTTTCCAAGAATTGAGTTACTGATGCCATCTTTCTTAAATTGACGTGATCTACATGATAAATTTGACAGTTTTATAAAAAGTCCACTTTTAGAGGTAGATGGCGCTCATTTTGACCGTTACAAAACTAAATAAGATTTGCTTGTTAAATGCAATATCGTGTTTATACTAATTGTGAATTGTTCGTTGAAGAATGATGACGGAAGTTTGACAGAAAAGTGTGACTATTTGGATAACCCCGGCTGCACGTCAAGATAAAGGTATTTTGTTTAGTCACTTTAATTGGTATAGTGTAACATTTTGTTTAGTCACCGTTTACGCTTTATCAAATTATGCATTTCGTAATGTAATTTTATTGGTAAAATGTTACATTTAGTATAGTTACGGTTTGCTTCTAAGGTTTGAAATATTTATCCAAGCATATTTATCTGTAAAGAGTAATCATTGGCTTAGTAACAGTATTTCTTTACTTTTAGAGTAAATAAGTAGGTAATAGATTTAAATACAATAATGGGACATTGAAGTTAGTTGCAGTTTGCCACTATACACCGGGCACATCTGCATTAGAATTTAATGGTAAAATATTACATTTTATTTAAATACTGTTTACTCTTAATATTCACTTAATAATATATTAAAAAGTTAATGTCAGATAGTTTTATTTCAATTGAGGATCACTTTTCTACATTTATTAAACGAAGTAATAATGTTGAATTTATTTCCGTTGCAGTGTAATTTATAGTTATAACAGTTTTTTTTATTAATTATATAATTATTAATATAATATTTACTGAAGCAAAGTTATTTTAATTATTACCATGAATACCATGGTAATAATTAAAATAACTTTGCTTCAGAAAATGTCATATTTACGGAACTCGCAGATGAAACGTATTGTGGCAACTATGGAAACAGTAAAAGAATCCGAAACAGCCGAAGCCCCCAAAAATCTATCTATGGATGAGTTGAATCATATCCCCGATGCAGAAACTAGGAGATCTCCAACTGTATTGCAAACACAGACGCTACCAGTTGGCCATGTAACAGTGGATGAGTGTATTATGCATCCAGTTAATGACAGAATGAACATTTCATGCTTGAACAATTCTAGTTTTCCGATGTTATATTAAAGAAATAAGTGCACCCGGTTTCAGCAAAAGAGAAAGATCTAATTCATCTAGCTCAGAATCATCTTCAAGTTCTTCATCATCAAGTTCAACTTCATCGTCTTCATCTATTACATCTACGTCGGATAAGAACTTTTCTGCTGATGAAGCTGATCGTGATCCAGACTATGTATTGCCAACGCCACCTAGACGTGTATCATTTAGTCTATCTCTTCAAAGTGACCAAAACAAACAACAAGTTCAAGATTTAACCAACGAAGAAAATGATACGAATCAGCCGACAGACAATAATGTACCTATCAAACGAAGGCGTATAGGACATAATAATTTGTCGAAAAAACAAAAAGCTAAAAGGCTTCGTAACACTGGGCAACAGTATACTTCCGTGTCCAAGTTAAGAAAGATTGTGCCTAAGGAGCAGATAGGACCTCCATGCGGCGAAAAATGTCGACTAAAGTGCAGCGATAGAATTAAACCAGATGAAAGAGAGTTTATATTCAACGATTGTTGGAAAATGAGTGACTTGAAATGAGCGGTCTTTCGCTTGCCTTTGTTATGTGAAACGGGTAATACAACTCTGGCTAGCTTAACCCTGTATTGGCCTCGTGATTCTGTGATTGTTACCCACGTTGTTTTTTTATAATGCTTTTATTTTGATAACGTTATTTTCAGTTGGTATCATAATTGGTTAATAGTTGAATTGATTCTGATGATAATTATAAGTTTAGAGATAACTTGCTGTGATTTAAAAGTAGGTACAGAAAAAACTACTGATTATTAAGACATCCTAGCAATCTTACAGATTGAAGTGCCATAATGTCAAAGAAATGTATGGATCTCGCTTTTTGAATTAGAATAAAACATTGATTAGGACGTGTTGTTTTATTTGTTTGTCCAGTTACAATAACAAGAAATGCTAACATATTATTTTCAATTTGATGATATTGTAAAATCATAGTTATAATGGGTTTATAAATATATTTATATTTAGTAACATTATTTATATAGGGATTTTAGAGTAAATAATCATAATCGAAAAAAAAATAAAGGAAAAGTGTTACTATAAAAATTACAAATCATAATTAACAATGTTCTATTAAAAAAAATATACTTTTCTGAATTTTATGTTATAGTGCATATAAATATCCATCATAATGACCTTAAAAGATGGCTCAAAGCACCATGATCTTAATTTCTATTGCAAAAAAGTTGTGCATTTTTTTAATTTAAGCTCCTGTGTAAAATTTTATATTTTCGTTTAGTAACGGTTTGTCTTTAAGGGTGCGATATGCAAGTTGATATTTTTTTGTATAAATATCTGGTTGTAGTAATATCGTACCAAGATTGTATACGACTTTTGCTAAGGACCTCTAAATGCAGTAGTTAACGTGAGCACTTGCCTCGGAGACCAGTTAGACATGTGAAAATACTCGTTATTCGGAACTCAGCCTTCTTCCTCGCGGTGGTAAGAAAGCTTCTTCAAGTTCAGTACAAAGTGTGAGGGGTGTTACCATATGCAAATTAATTTTTTAATAACATTTCAGTCGCAATAATATCGCACCAAGATTGTATACGACTTTTGTTAAGGACCCCACCTCTAAGTCCAGTGGTTAGCGTGGGCCTCGAAGACCAGTTCCATATGGATATAAAATACTTATGCAATTCGAATAAGTGACAGTTTCTTCTAGTTCAGTAGAAAGTGTGAGCAGGGTTACCATATGCAAGTTGTATATTTTGATAAAATTTAAGTCGCGGTAAAATCGGACCAAGATTGTATACGACTTTTGTTAAGGGACCCCACCTCAAAGTGGGGTGGTTAACATGGGCAGTTGCATTGGAGACCAGCTTGATATGTGGAAAAAACTTCCCATTCGGGACTCGGCTTTCGGTCTCGTTAGCGTCTTCCATAGTATGCGTTAATGAGGTACACCCCATTCGGAATTTGGCCTTACGCGTCATAAGTTACTTACACGGCTCGGCCTGCGGCCTCGCAAGAGGCCACGCTCGGCCTTCGGCCTTGCGGGCCGAAAGCTCGGCCTCCGGCCTTGCATATTTGAAGCTCAGCTTTCGGACTCGCGGTGTTTAAGGCTCGGCCTTCGGCCTCGCAAGTTACAAAGGAAATGTTTTTAAGCTGTTCCCAATGACGGCCAGCTCGGCCTGCGGCCTCGCAGGCCTACAGCGCGGCCTTCGGCCTCGCGTCCACAGCTCGGCCTACGGCCTCGCTCGTTTACAGCTCGGCCTACGGCCTCGCAAAGGGAGTATGTTTTCGCCACCAAAAATCCGCATCCAGTAAAAAAAAAACAAATGACGTCATCCAAAAACTTTTTTCATATTTCAAATCAGGGAAAACCCCAAATTTCCCTACAAACCCTCTATGACATTTGTTCAAACCCCCCATACCCACCTATAACGGTTCCGGAGTTGCGGTCGTTTTAAATTTGTATGGGAGAACCTCTTTTTTGTTCGGGAGGGTAACTTTTTTTCAACTTTCCAAAAAGGTCACAGGGTTTTAGTTATTTTTAGTTTTGACACCTACCCCCCATCTATTATGGTTTCTGAAATCCGTACACCAGTTCCATCAAGGAAACCAAAAATGACACTTTTCGGATTTTTCCCTAAGTCACGTGGGCACTCTCTATCCAGTCCAATATATAATTCTAACCTAAAAACACTCCTTCTGGGAGAACAATGATGTCAGTGAGTGAATCAATCAGTGGGTCTTCAGCTTTATATAATAACAGCGTTATCAAATTCCCAGCATGGTTATAGTGTACTTTCGAATACCCGCCTGGCTAGCTACCCCCCTTAAGTTTGAAAAACTGCCACCAAAACACATAGTGTGTTCAGGCAGCAGACCTTGAGAGCCAGTGAGCATTCTAGGTCTAGCGTGATAACATTTCCGATCACATCGTCACTGACCATCAAATGAGATAGTGGTCAAACGCCAGATCTATAAAGTATAAATAAAATATAAGTACTTAATTTGAGTTTATATAAATGTTGTAGTATCATAAAGAATATAATCTGAATATATTGCACTGCAATTTTATTGTTTTATGAGACAGTATTACTAACGGAGTACCTATAGAGTTTCAAGACTAAAACATAAATAATTTGCTTACCCGAGGACACACACCGCATTTCTGGTTCGGCAAACCAGGAACTGGCATTCAATCGTGGTTTTTTCGGGGTAGAAAACATTTTAAGTTATCTTACTTCGTGTTTCTGAAAAATTAGGATCAATATAAGTTTTATTATATACTGCATATGAGGACTCTTTTTCTAATAATATAATATGACTGCTTATAGGGGCTGCCTTTGAGGTTCCATTTTATGAATATTGTTTTCCAGCTTAAAGTAACATATATAAGCATAAACTAACATACATATTGCATCAATCGGACATTTAGATATCTAATTTATTATATACTGCATATGAGGACTCTTTTTCTAATAATATAATATGACTGCTTATAGGGGCTGCCTTTGAGGTTCCATTTTATGAATATTGTTTTCCAGCTTAAAGTAACATATATAAGCATAAACTAACATACATATTGCATCAATCGGACATTTAGATATCTAATGTTGTTTTTGATTTTACTTTACCCTTTTGCAAAGCCACGACGATGTTACGAAAAGCCGTCAAAACACACACTTAACACACACATAATATAATTTTGCTTATTGTGGCAGGGCATCCATATGCCAAATGCTAAGGTACCTAAGAAATCCGTGATTACAAATGGACCTGGTTGTAAAGTTATTTAATTTTATTATATATCTACATAATAACACAGTAGTTAACAATTCCCATTCATGAAGTAAGTTAGTAAAACAGACTTACATATCCATGAAATTAAGAAAGATAACAAGAGTGATGTAAGGTGGAATGGTAAGTACGCACATTTTATATATAATATTAATATAATAACTGATACACTTATTAATTCACAACCTGGAAAGTACGTATTAATGAAAAGAAACCCTTAAATAAAAAATATCAAAAATCTCAAACTTACCGGAGCTGAAGCTGAGAAAACAATGCTGTCATGGCGGCAAATTCGGCGGGAAGCGCATTCTTACGGTGCCATGGCAACGATACCACCGTTGCCATGGCACCGTAACAGATATAACAGTTTTTTTTTTAAAATAGCGCATTGCACGTTATCCTCATTATGCCAGTTATAAATATGTTTTTAGTTGTTGTTAGAGATAAGCAAATATTGCCTTGCTTACTGTTATGTATATATATATTAAAATGATTCAACAATTAAATAGGAATAGTACTTACCTAAATTAATTAAAGTGTGCCGTGGTGATACCGGCATAGAATAGTAGGTACTCCGCCATCTTTTCCCGTGAGTGCCATAAGAGTCCGCTAAGGGATCACATACCAGGAGGTGGGCAGCAGCGCCTTCTGAGAATAGGAAACCATACTGCGCTCGCCAACCCGCCTGCCAAGCGTGGCGAGTATTGGTAGATCCCCTCTATATGGGGAGGCATATGTCCAGCAGTGGACGTCCTATGACTGCGATTAATGACAGTTACCTAACATTAAAATAAATTAAATAAACATGAGAATAATACGAAATTAATAGCTAATGAATGTACCTACTATAGGATGAGTTTTTTATTTCCATTGCTGCAGTTATTAATAAAAAATATATGTATCTATTTGAAACGATGATAGCTTAGCGGTAGGACCGCCGTATGTCAAACTAAAGAACCCTGGGCTGCGAGCATGGTTCGTCGACTCGATAAGTCGGCAGTAAGTGCTTGTTCAGACAATATGGCGTACACGCGAATCGTACGGCACCGCCCGGTTCTATTACTATGCAGATCCACAAACCTCACGGATATCACTGTGTCTGAACAAGCACTTACTGTCGAATTCTATCGAGTCAACGAACCATACTCGCACAGCTGGTTCGATCCCTGCTAACGCCTTGAGCTTCCGGTGAAGGTATCGCCGTTATCCAATTCCCATCATGATGATAGCGTACTTTTGAGTATCTGCCTGGCTAGCTTCCACCCTTCAAGTTTAAAAAACTGTCACTAAGCACATAGTGTGTTCAGGCAGTAGTCCTTGAGAGTCAGTGAAACATTCTAGGTCTAGCGAAATTCCATCTTTGGCCACATCGTCACTGACCATCAATTGAGATAGTGGTCAAACGTTAAATCTATAGAGGACAAAAAAATATCACGTCCACTTAATCTGCCAGCTTTTTTAAACTTAACAACACTTTATTGCTGTCACTTTTTTCTTCCACGATCCACGCTTGAATCTCACAAGGCTTTAAATAACTTAACACCTTCTGCGGTTTCTGTATATGTACTTTAAAGTTATTTCAAAATGATATTCTAGTGAATAGCATTTCACAAGTTAATCAAAGTCCTTAGACATATTATAATCTTAGTATCAAAAAATGAAAGGCTTGGAGATTTTTAAGTTAGTTGCGTTGAAGTCACTAAGTTATGTATGGTATAATAACTAAAACAGCAGTATATAATTAATAGAAGACATGCTTGGAATAAATTATATATTATTTCCATTATTTATACTACAACAGACAATAAAACGTTTCAAATAAGAAATTTTAAAAATAGTTTTATGAATTACATATTATATATATTATTATTTATTTATTATTATATTATTGTGCCTCTAACATTTTTCAGTCCACCTTACCTAAGTTCAAATAAGTTAATTTTATTATTGTTTAATTTTATTAAGTTAATTACCTTACTACTTACCTACTATGTAAAAATAGTCAAATAAATGTATTTTGTTATTATTGTTTAAAAGTAAACAAATATTTCAAGCAATGTTTATCTGTAATTGTGATTCTCTGATCATTTTGGTTGGTGCTAGCGGACCTAGGTTTAATTTGTTTTTGTGACTATGTATATATAATGTATAAGCATGTTTTTTGCTTGTGACTGGCATTGTAATCTATGTTCCAATATTACTTTGTAGTAATTTTCGTATTTAGTAAATAAATTAGAAAAAAACACTTAAGGAATATAAAAAAAAGAAGCATTCATATACAAGTTTACCAAGTGTACAGTTACTTGAATTCTTTAAGAAAATCGATTAAGGGTTACCATATGCAAGTTGATATTTTTTTGTATAAATATCTGGTTGTAGTAATATCGTACCAAGATTGTATACGACTTTTGCTAAGGACCTCTAAATGCAGTAGTTAACGTGAGCACTTGCCTCGGAGACCAGTTAGACATGTGAAAATACTCGTTATTCGGAACTCAGCCTTCTTCCTCGCGGTGGTAAGAAAGCTTCTTCAAGTTCAGTACAAAGTGTGAGGGGTGTTACCATATGCAAATTAATTTTTTAATAACATTTCAGTCGCAATAATATCGCACCAAGATTGTATACGACTTTTGTTAAGGACCCCACCTCTAAGTCCAGTGGTTAGCGTGGGCCTCGAAGACCAGTTCCATATGGATATAAAATACTTATGCAATTCGAATAAGTGACAGTTTCTTCTAGTTCAGTAGAAAGTGTGAGCAGGGTTACCATATGCAAGTTGTATATTTTGATAAAATTTAAGTCGCGGTAAAATCGGACCAAGATTGTATACGACTTTTGTTAAGGGACCCCACCTCAAAGTGGGGTGGTTAACATGGGCAGTTGCATTGGAGACCAGCTTGATATGTGGAAAAAACTTCCCATTCGGGACTCGGCTTTCGGTCTCGTTAGCGTCTTCCATAGTATGCGTTAATGAGGTACACCCCATTCGGAATTTGGCCTTACGCGTCATAAGTTACTTACACGGCTCGGCCTGCGGCCTCGCAAGAGGCCACGCTCGGCCTTCGGCCTTGCGGGCCGAAAGCTCGGCCTCCGGCCTTGCATATTTGAAGCTCAGCTTTCGGACTCGCGGTGTTTAAGGCTCGGCCTTCGGCCTCGCAAGTTACAAAGGAAATGTTTTTAAGCTGTTCCCAATGACGGCCAGCTCGGCCTGCGGCCTCGCAGGCCTACAGCGCGGCCTTCGGCCTCGCGTCCACAGCTCGGCCTACGGCCTCGCTCGTTTACAGCTCGGCCTACGGCCTCGCAAAGGGAGTATGTTTTCGCCACCAAAAATCCGCATCCAGTAAAAAAAAAACAAATGACGTCATCCAAAAACTTTTTTCATATTTCAAATCAGGGAAAACCCCAAATTTCCCTACAAACCCTCTATGACATTTGTTCAAACCCCCCATACCCACCTATAACGGTTCCGGAGTTGCGGTCGTTTTAAATTTGTATGGGAGAACCTCTTTTTTGTTCGGGAGGGTAACTTTTTTTCAACTTTCCAAAAAGGTCACAGGGTTTTAGTTATTTTTAGTTTTGACACCTACCCCCCATCTATTATGGTTTCTGAAATCCGTACACCAGTTCCATCAAGGAAACCAAAAATGACACTTTTCGGATTTTTCCCTAAGTCACGTGGGCACTCTCTATCCAGTCCAATATATAATTCTAACCTAAAAACACTCCTTCTGGGAGAACAATGATGTCAGTGAGTGAATCAATCAGTGGGTCTTCAGCTTTATATAATATGAACTAGTATTTGAGTGGCGCGCGGGCTGCGAGCAGCCCGCGTTATCGATGTGCATTAGTATTATTAACAAAAATGTCGTTGCAGTTGCTTAAAAGATATAAAATTCTCATGCAAATCGAATAACTCACAGTTTCATCTATTTCAGTAGAAAGTGTGAGCAGGGTTACCATGTGCAAGTTGATTTTTTAAATTAAATTTTAATCGCGGTAAAACCGGACCAAGATTGTTAACGACTTTTGTTAAAGGACCCCACCTCTAAGTGCAGTGGTTAACGTGGGCAGTTGCCTCGGAGACCAGCTCGATATGTGAAAATACTCGTTATCCGGAACTCGGCCTTCGGCCTCGTTAGTGACTCCCATAAGGTGTGTTGATGCGTTACACCTTATTCGAGCTCGGCCTTCGGCCTCGCAGATTTAAAGCTCGGCCTACGGCCTCGCAGGTTTGAAGCTCGGCCTTCGGCCTCGCGGTGCTAAAGACAGCTTCTTCAAGTACAGTACAAAGTGAGAACAGAGTTACCATATGCAAGTTTTATTTTTTTCATTCAAATTTTAGTCGGGGTAAAATCGCACTAAGAATTTAAACGACTTTTGTTAAGAGACCCTACCTCTAATTGTAGTAAATAACGTGGGCAGTTGCATTGGAGACCAGCTCGAGATGTGGAAAAAACTCCCCATCCGGGACTCGGCCTTCGGCCTCGTTAGCGACTTCCATAGGATGCGTTAATGAGGTACACCCCATTCGGAACTCGGCCTTCGGCCTCGTAAGTTACTAACACGGCTCGGCCTACGGCCTCGCGGAGGCCACGCTCGGCCTTCGGCCTCGCGGGCCGAAAGCTCGGCCTCCGGCCTCGCAGGTTTGAAGCTCGGCCTTCGGCCTCGCGGTGTTTAAGGCTCGGCCTGCGGCCTCGCAAGTTACAAAGGGAATGTTTATAAGCTGTTCTCAATGACGGCCAGCTCGGCCTTCGGCCTCGCCTCCACAGCTCGGCCTGCGGCCTCGCTCGATTGCAGCTCGGCCTACGGCCTCGCAAAGGGAATGTGGTTTCGCCACGAAAATTCCGCATTCCGTAAAAAAAAAAAATGACGTCATCAAAAAACTTTTTTCATATTTCGAATCAGGGACCCCAAATCTCAATAAATACCTAATTTCAGCCAGATCGGAGCAACTTGGATTTTGGTATTGTATGGGAGAACCTCTTTTTTGTTCGGGAGGGTAATTTTTTAAAAATTTTCTATAAGGTTCCCAGGATTTTAGTCATTTTTAGTTTTGACACCTACCCCTCATCGATTATAGTTTCCGAGATCCCTACACCTGTTCCATGAAGGAAACCAAAAATGCCACTTTTCGGATTTTTCTGGGGGTCACGTGAGCACTCTCTATACAGTCCACACCATAATTTCAACCCAAAAATACTCCTTCTGGGAGAACAATGATGTCAGTGAGTGAATCAATCAGTGGGTCTTCAGCTTTATATAATATGAATGAATTATAGTATTGAAAGGTATTTTATAAGGACACTTACAAAAGGCAAAATCAACTCTCCATAATTATATTCATAGATTGTGTGAAAGGTATGTATTTTTTTATTGCGATAGCTATCGTACCTTTAAAATATTTATAGTAAAAAAAAAAACACCTTCGTCCCAACTGTTGTTTCAACAACATAACTGTTGTTTAAAAAAATCAATTTCGTCTACTAGTTGACTAGACGAAATTGTTTTTTTTTTTTTGCGTTTTGAGTGTTGGATAGTGCATTTATCAAGGACAGTATAAGGTAATATCACGCCGCAACCAATAGGAGCGGAGCACACATGGAAAATGTTACAAAAACGGGAAAAAAATTGAGAAAAAGCTAGTTATCTAATAAAATATTCTTCATCATTATTTTTCATTAACTGCTTTACAACAGTGCAGTTAAGATCACGCTTGCTGAATACGTCTTTACAGTAACTCCTAATGTCATTCCACTTTAAAAAATCAACTATCACTGTTATGAATCTGTATCTCGGGTCCATTGTATGAGCCCATTAGTGAGGCCAAAGCCAACACTGGCAACAACAGGCTCTATTCGTAGTTATATAATAATTATCTATAGATACGGGAGGTTAGGAAAGTTGTACTATTCCATCCCACTAATATTATATTTGTGAAAGTTTGGATGGATGGGTGTTACTAAATCACACTCAAACGGCTGGACGGATTTGGATAAAATTTGGTATGTTATCTACAACAGTACTGTAAGTCCCGGAATAACACATAGGCTACTTTTCATCATCATCAATCATGACCACGCGGGTAACCGCGGGGCGCAGCTAGTGAATAATATTGTTGAATATCTCGATGTACATACATACAATTCCGGGTTATGTATTCCGGACGCACTTGAGTATTAGTGGAATATCTCGATGTACATACATACGATTCCTTAGTACGGAGATACTTCGATACTTTCTGCCTTCTGAGCCGCTGGTCCCGGGTTCGATTCCCGGACAGGTCAAACATTTGTGTGTATGAACATGTCTGTTTGACCTGTGTCTGGGTGTGTATATGTATATAAGTATGTATATCAGTCATCAGGTTACCATAGTACAGGCTCTGCCTAGTTTGGGACCTGAAGACCTTGTGTGAATGTTGTCCCATATTATTATATTCCGGGTTATGTATTCCGGACGCACTCGAGTATTATTATTTTATTTTAACTGGTGAAATTAATTTATAATAACAATATTGAACCTTGTTTAAAAAAGTAAACAAAACACAACTCAAGGTTCGACAACAGGGGGCTCAATGATCGATAACAAAGATATAAGACCTTGGATGGTATTTTGAGGAAACCGCTCTAATATCGGCGTTTTTTGATCTTCCTAGCTTACAACATCTATATACGTCACAACTTGGTACGTGGCACAATCTTATTGGCTTATCAGTTATCATTAACACACTAATATTATAAATGTGAAAGCTTGGATGGATGATTTTTACTCCTTCACGCAAAAGGTACTAAACGAATGAAATTTGGCACAGATAATAAAGTCTGGAATAGCACAGACTACTTTCATCCCGAAAATAGTAGCTGTTCCCGTGGGATAAGCAAATAATTCAAAAAGCTCACTTACGCCTTCGCTCATACGGTTGTACCGATTTCGATGATATTTGGTATGGAGATAGGTTAGACTCTGGAATAACACATAGACTACTTTTATCGTGAAAAACAAAGTTCCCGCGGCTTAATTGAGTAAAACCGTAATCCACGAGGTGAAACCGCTGGGCGCTGCTAGTAAGGGTATATAAATTGATTCACTTTTTATGGAGAATAACACGAGCTGTCAGATAAAAGGAAACAATAAATTACAAAAGGATCAAAGTTTATGGTTCCGTATGTTATGACTGTGACAGATGAGACGCCGCGCCGGAGTATGGACACTTTCGTTTAGTGGTTAACGTTTTATATCGCACTTGATTGATACGACGTTTTATATCGCACTTGATTGATACGACATTTTTGTCGTACACATTATACTCATTACTCTATTTTCTTTCGTAAACTCTCCAATACCTGCATATATTACATCTGATTATAGTGAATTTAGGCCTATGTCCAGCTGTGGACGTCCTTTGACTGAGATGATGATGATGATGATGATAGTGAATTCGAAAATGTATACATTATTCTTGCCTTGGACGGGTTGTTGTTTGAAACTCGCATCCTTGGGTGTGTTTCATATTGAGCTCTGAGCGCTTTGAGCACAGAGAGCGTGCTTAAAGTCATTCCAAAATACACTGACAGCTTCACACAAAATGTATATGACGTCATCCATGAAGTCATCACCCTGTGCCTAGAACGCTAACGAGTACGACGTAGAGCAGTGTTAGCGCTGTCAAACACATAGATAAATAACTATGCACTGAGAGTGAAACATCTGACGCATTATGAGAATTTGTCGAAAATTCGTAGTTTCTCCACAAAAAATTAAAAACGTTATTTTATATATCAGAAAAAATGACCCATTTAGTGCCCATGAAGTACGTAAGTGAATGATTTAATATGGATTTAATGGGAACTGACATTTAAAGAATTCGCGGGCATTCACACACAAAAAGCCGTTCCGATTTGCTTACGAGCGTCAGCACTGTCAGTACTAAATTCATCTCGGAACAGCTAAATCCTTACGTGCGAACGTGTGCACTGTGCCCAAATTGAAACGCAGACCTAAACGTGATTGCAAAAGGGCTTTTGTGAAAACTTTTAAAAGGTGCATGACAGCTGAGCTCTGTGGTTCAGTTTTTCTATTTTCTAGTAGAAAAGTAGTAATTTTAATTTTAATATATTATTGATGTAATAAGTAATAGTAATAGTCTAGTGCAAACTATTATTGTTTTTTAAATGTAGCCTCTTCACATATTGTAAAACTGTGCGCAACAAGGAAGAGCCCGCCTTTTGTACCACAGTGTTTAACTAACACAAAAGGCAGTGTACGTAAGATAAGTGGACATATTTACAGTTTTCAATAAAGATATTATATTTGTATAAGTGGACTCATCAGTCGAATAGAAAAAGAAAGGAAATAAATTTGTTCCCATCAAAGGACAGCATTACCTAAATACATTAAAAATTACAATAAGTAATGTTTGCCCGATGTCAGGAATGAGTTTCGACTCAGCACACACTATAGCTAGTGTCACCGCGAGCACTGATTTACAGTTGACACTCATTTCTGACGTCACGAACGCTGTAAAGTGACTAGTGAAGAAGGGTTGACCTTTTTACCCGACTTCAAAAAAGAAGATTACTGAATCCGACCGTATTTTTTTGGGTGTTCGCGCATAATTTCGTCGTGTATGAACCGAAATCAGAAATCAGAAATATTTATTGAACATCTGTGTGATATAAAAATAAAGATGTTACAGTTTAAAATAGTTCCAACAGCCTGCCCAGTTTGAGCATTCAATAGTGGTCTGTAAGTATTACCTATATTTTATACACATATGGTATATTATAAATGTTACAAATTTTACATACTTTACTACTACTTAATTTTACATACAAAAATGTAATACTTAATCACAATTACATAAATTACAGTCGCACCGAGAGTTTTCGCCTACTCCAAATTCATTTTACCAGCATAAAAACTATTGTATTATTATTTTAACAATAGAACTGTACTTTACACCAAAATCAAATTGACAAAAAAATATAAAACCTCATAACAGTAGTCTAAAAGAAAACATATAGCTAATCAATGCGAGTCCAATAAAACAATGGTTTAAGGGTGCTGATGGGGTTGCCACATTTTTTTAGTGCATCAGGGATGTTTGCAGACGCACACACGGATGACTCCTTTGTAATACAGTAAAAACTCCTTATTCGCGGGGTATACATTCCGTTAATCTGACGCGGATACAGAAACTGTGGATACGGAATGGTAATTTGTATACGAATGTAGGGGATACTCCAAGAATTCAAAATACAAGAAAAAAATATGATAAAAAAATAATTTAATTACATAAGGTAACTCGTTTTTTTTTAACAATGGTAGTGATTCTCTTGTTCAACTTAACTAAATTAAAATTCTGGAAAATATTATATGTTAGATAAGTACTTATATAGTTACGATAAAGTCCAAATCAGTATGACATTTATCCATTACTTGACTTGATTGCGGGTAGTTTTAACTAAAATAAATCGCCACTTATTTGGTGCCCACTAAAACTACCCGCAACTGGCCGGCAATTGAATAGAATTCGTCTAAAATTAAGGATAACATTAAGTGCAGTTATACGAATTGGAATTTTAGCGTAAATATAATAAGAGTTATTTCTTTTTGAAGAATTGTAGTGGATTTTAGCTAGTTCGAGTGTTAAAAGAACTAGGGCCACCTACTAATTATTATCTGACTAACGGTTACAAAAGCGTAGTAATTTTCTCATGTTTTGCCGCATTTAAAAGGTTCTTCAATTCGGATTGATATTCGGCAGTGGCGTTAGGAATTTTCCATTTAAAAATAAGAATTCTCTCATTCATTGACGCATCGGTCAATTTTCATTAAAAAATCACAGTTCATTTATCATGCGTAAACCTTCACTTAGGGTTTTTATAGGTTTAAGAACGCCATATCAGTGCTTGTGGAAGGCTTTTCTGCAATGGAATTAAAGAAAGAAAAGAAAGAAAACATTTCTTTCTGACATAGGCAACACTACAATACACATACATAGATAACACTTAAACTTATACACACTTACAAACATAAAAAATAAGCACAGAATTAAACATCCATATTGTAGGTATTGCAGTGATGCGCGATGCCAGAAATGAGCCCCCACTCAGCATATGCGAGGGTTTGACAACCTTCGCGCTGTTTTATGCGGGTTTAACATTTACTTTAAGTCGGTTTCTGTTAAATATTCGTCTTGCGATTCAAATAACTCTTGAATGTCACTTGATATATCTGTTCCAAGCCATCTCGGCTTATTCTGTTCACAGCTTCATCAATGTTTACAGTTATAGTTTTTCCGGCAAAAAGACTTCTTTTTCATTTTATATTTGTTTTTTCGATGGAACCGCAAAGCCGGATAAAGGACACCGCTTTCGATTTAATGTACAGACTGGATCTGCGGATAGCGAAATATTTACCCGCAAATACAGGAAACGAGTCGCAATATTTTTTACACGTGAATAGCGCAATCACGAATAAGGGAACCGCGAATAAGGAGCTTTTGCTATAATGCGAAAAAGGTGTACCTACTTCCTTGATGCATCGCCTGCTTGGCAGTTCCAACAGTATCCTGACTGGCATTGCTGAAGATGTTGTGCTTCATGAGACATTGGATGACGAGGCTCCAGCCAGTAGCTCGACTGGTGTCTCAGCGACGAATAGACACACATCCACTGAATTTTTAATACTAAACATACTTTTAAGAGTGTCACTTAATGTTTTTTATTTGCTACCAACACATTATGGATCACTGGGCTGAAATAAAATATTTAATTTATTATTTAATCACAACATGAACATTGTATAATAAGTTTTCATAGTTTTTTGAGAATTTTTACAAATTATTTACTGATATTGAGTATTTTAAAAGTTCCTCATTAATTAATAAATCCAGTTTTATTAGTACCCATTGTACATTTTATATGAATTGATTACATGAACTCGAATGATAATTAGTGGCATGCAGATGTTAAAAAATTAACGACATTTTTGTCTCACTTTTATTACTCACTTCACACTACACACTCACAGTAATTCATCATTTCTCTATGCCGATTAATCGTGCCCATTTTTTCAAAATGGAAAATTTGCTAGCGATAATAAAAAATGTAAAGGATATTACGGATTTATAATAACCCTATCTGTTTGATGCTTCAAATCAAAGTGCTTATAAAACATGGCACACTGTTTTCTCTGGGTACGGTATTTAATACCTATTGGGAAGAGTGTAGATATTATTATGATGTGACTTCGTATTTGCGAGTGAGTAATGTTATTTAGTAACTGGCTTAACTAGCGGGTCTGACGGACAACTGTCACTCAAGGTGGGTTGGTAATAGTCATAAAACATATTAAAGAAAGATACACATAAAGCACCCCTTACCTCACATTCCCCCCAACACTCACATACACACTAACACACACATACATATAACACGCAATTATTTTAGTAATTTTTGTAATAAATACACACATATATATTTAATTGATTAAGAAAGCTCAGTTTGTTACATCAATCTGATACTCGGGCCATTCAAAATTATTTGGAAACATGTACCTGTGTGGCCTAATTATATTTACCTTTATTGATTATTTGTTATTTAATAGTGTGAGTACCTACTACGCGACTAGATGACTCCCTCTCTACTCTGTGACATAATGTAAGGTAACATAATGTTGTTTCAATCTGGCTCATGTGCGGTCTATCAATTAACTAGGCATTTAAGAATTATTGTTAAGCTGTGAAATTGTATGTAAATAAATAAAATACGTTATGATTGATGTGACCATAAGTTGAAGTGTAAAGCAGCCACTTAATTTAATAGTTTGGTACGCGAGTACAAACCAAATATTTTACTTGCCTAACGGTGAAACTGACAGCAAGTCCGGAAAGCCCGAAAACTTGCAAAAGTGAGCTAGCCTGAACTGTTTGCACAGTTATAATTGCTTGCGAATGCTATTTTCTGTTTGGCGTTGAAAATGTCTAGCACCAAACTGTTTGGCGTTCACTTGAAATTTACCGACCGCTGTGCTGTAGATTTCATTACGATGTGACCTTCGACCTAAACTGAAATGATAACAGCTGCTGCATCGACAATCTAACTGGCATGGGCTTTTGTCGCTTCCAACACTTCTCTTATAACAATAACTTGTTACAAGTATTGTGCATTACCAAGAATAATAAATGTCTATAGTTTCATTTTAAAAAAATCCAAAGAATGGAACCGACTTCAACACACAAAAGTATGAAATAATTTGTTGAAGTCGGTACCATGATAGTTCAAAATTAACTACATATTTGCAAAGTATTGTGAGCGTGGTACCGACTTTGACAAGTTGTTTCATACTTTTGAGTGTTACTCACATTTACTAATTTGGCAATCAGCAAACATTTTGATTGATATATTTTTATTTGCATATATATATCGTTTGTGGTGGAAAGTAAAAAAAGTTTTGTGTAGTGAGTGCCTACGATTATAAACTAAATGACTGAATGAAATGAATTCCCCATCTTTCATGGGAGTCAATCCTTTCAGTCCAAGCTTATGTACCTTAATATGGTGTTCTTCTTGATGCAACAACTCTGCAAATACATAGTTTATTTTTTAGGTTTTTTTTACATATAAGTTTGCGTTTGACAACTGTCTCACCTGATGTTAAGTGATGACGTTGTCTAGGATTTAGCACGCAAACCTAGAAGGTACCTATTCACTCAAATAGGTATTAAAGTGTTAATTTAAAAAATTATTAATTATATTAATTTAATTTAATTAATTAAAATTCAAGTGTTAATTAGACACAAATTCTGTTTCTGCGAACCTTTTATTCAGTTTCAAACACATATTTGCTTCATAAGTTAATTCTCGCACCCGTTTACATATCTATAACTCGCGCATATATCATTGTAATTAATTATTTCATGACTTCGGAGGACTTTGAATGTGTCTGAAAAGGTGTTAGAACCATCAAAACTGTGTTATTTTGTTATTAAGTCAAACGGGGCTTAATCGCGAGAAAAACATTTAGTAATTTATTTACCTCGACGTTTCGACCAAGTTGCATTGGTCGTGGTCACGAGAAGACTGAGTCAGAGACGTGGTCAGTCTTCTCGTCAGTCATGTGTTCGAATCGCGAAAGTCTAAATTAAAACTGTCTAAATTACAACTGTGTTATTTGTTTTACATGTGGGTAAAGTAGTTTTTTGGTGAGTGCTTGAAACCGAAGTAAGCGAAGGTTTCAAAAAACGAAATGCTTAAAAACTTTACCCACGAGTAAAACACAACAATTTTCACTCCACTAGCACTAACGAAGTAATAGCAAGGTGCGCGGCGGGAAGAATTCTTTCGCAAGCTTCTTTCAAGTGCAATCTTCTCTGATTGGTCAGCGAGTTGACATTAGCTTTATCATGTGCGTTCCCGAACTTTAAAATAATTTTACTCACTTTGTAAGTTTTATTAAAATAAAACACTAATAACTAATTGCAATACTGCAGCTACTACAATAACATTTGAGGATTGCTCAAATGTTAGCAACTAGCTATTGGTAGCCTATAGATAACTCAAATGCTCTAACCCGCTACCGGCCGGCAGCGTGCCCAGAATGCTAGCAGCATTGCCACGCTGAATTGCAATGCTGATTCGTTGAGCCAAATATGTGCCAGCATTTTGGACACGCGTCGCATCGATCAAACGCTCTGATAAGTTTTGTAAAATCCGATGAGCTCCCGGTCGCCACGGGCCCAATGTCTCGACCCCAAACGGTTCAAATATGTAACCACTACCTAGGTTAGCATATTTTCATTTTTGTAAGTAGTTGTTAACTATGTTTCGAATGTCGATGTTTAAATCCATTCAATCCATAATGAAAATATCTAAAATTGATGTAATTTTTAGACTGTCACGATTCGAACACATTGTTTATAAATTACTAAATGTTTTTCTCTCGATCAAGCCCCGATTGATTTATTAACAATATCTAAAATGGATGTTGCAAATAATGTTTTATCCCTAAAACACGATTTGAGGGTAACGTGTAACAATTAGAGATAATGGACTTTCCTATTTTAAAAAATCGTTATGGTTTCGCAAAGCTCTTTATCTCCGATCGATAACCAAAACTAAGACTGATAAATTTCACGGTCGACGATGAAAACAACTTTTTTCTTTTGTATATTAATTTCTTATTCCAGCCTATAATTACACAGACATTAATCAGGTGTAGAAACATAACTTTGGAAAGTTTTAGTGGAAAATTTTAGTTTAAGTAGTCGTGAATTTATTTGATCCCTAGTTCTCCACCAACCGAAAGTTTTTAATTTTATCTAAATGTAACATGACATGCACGAATCGCCCAACGTAAAGTTTGAAATACAAATGTTTCAGATTCGGCAAAACTCATAGCTATAACTTATTTGATACCCTCTGACGGTCCCCGTGGTTCAATGACATGAATTTTGGGTCTCGGGGCTCTGGGTTCAAATCCCGTCGAGGGCAAACATGTGTGCGATGAGTGTAGGTGTATGTTGTGAGTGTATCCATGCCTCCCGCGACTCAGGGAATCCTAGTGCGTGGGTAAGTGTGCGATAAAATAAATATGTGTATGTGATAATGCGCGTAAGGAACCCGTTGATGAAAAATTCGCTCAGTCTCTCTTGTGTCGCTCCAATGATCGTCTCGTGAATTCCACTTCAGTAAATTTCACCCAAGCGCATTACATAATTTTCGCCACAACTTTCGTCATTCAAAACTACGAATGGCGGTGGTAAATAGTAATGATCACCCTTATATTATTCACGTACATGAATGTATGAGAGACACCAGCGCCAACATTAAACTTGTGTGTTAGCATGTTTGTTACCATCGGTCTTTTAGACTCCCTAGAAAAAGATCTGGACTTTAGACTTCTAAGAGAGGTGGTTAACGGGAAAAAACATAGTCCACGCAACACCGTCGCGTGCAAATAGTTTCTTATCTTACATATATCTAAAAATCATTATTTGTCAGATTGTATTGCTATGTTATTTTATTAAGGACACAGTAACGGTCCAACGGCTCTGGATACATCTGGTTATGAGGGATGAGAGATATATCACTCATCCCTCATAGTTCCGGCTCCGGTCATCCATCTTCACATGAAAAATTCATCACAAGTATATAGGTAAGATTCTACTGCGCTTAATAACATTTGTATATTTATAAGGACTTACCCTACAATGTTATCATCTAAATGGATTATTATTGGATTCGTCGTTTCATGGAAAGCTTTGTAGATAATATTTAGTATGGTGGCTTATTAGCTCTAACTCTAAAATACTGAAATACATGTGCTACACCGACCCATTGCTCCTTTCGTTACTGTCCATCCAAAGGTTGCCCATTATAGTACCAGCAGTTTGATGGATGGATTGGATGTTGAGATTTTATTATAGAGATTGTATTACTTTGAGATATAATATATATTTTAATACGTAATAAAGCACTATACCGGCTGCTTCTCATTCACACACGGACACACAATCACGTTAACATACACAAAAACCCAGACACAACACACACACACTAATGCACCTAAAACCTACTAGTGCACATACTGTGACAGTCTATAAATACATAAGTTACACCAGTAAAATGTAAATCCGTTATTGGCCTTAGGTGTAAGCTACTTGTACAATAATTTGTTTATAAAGGGCTGTGGATTTTTTAAATAAATAAATAAAAATAAATTGGAAAGCGCAGACATAATCTGCCGCTTATCTACAGAGGAACTGAGCATACAATACATTTGTGAAACCAACCGGGTATCGTGAAGCTTTAAAACTCTTCCGGCGCTTTTTGGCAAAACAAGTACCTACTTATCGAATAAACAGTAAATAGTGTTATACAAATACTTATGTAAATGGGGGATTAATTAAAAAATATTCGTTCTTGTACGGAGCTCATCATTTATCATTCGCTCTCGTAAGGAGACCTCAAGTATAGCCGCCCTCTCCATAGCTCGCAGTTCTACTTTGAACTTGCTTACAAGACCTATAATCATTTTTCTATTTATTTTTTTTTTTACATTCACACAAGGTCCCAAACTAGGCAGAGCCTGTACTATGGTAACCTCATGACTGATATATACTTATTTATATATTTACTTATATACATTTCATATAATTATTAATTTCACTTAGTAACAGATAATTAAAGATCTTTGTTGTTGCAGCAGGTCCCAATATAATACGCTTGCTTGTTACTGCCATGCCATGTATTTTCGGATATTTATATTCGGTATAGATGAGCCGAAAAATTAGGTTTACCTGAAGGTAATTTTCCTCCGTGTCCGGAAAATCTTGTCACCGCGATGTAGAAAGTTTGTGGCCCCATCTGTTATGTTATATTAGTACTAAATTCGAACAGCTGTTGGATTGAGCAACATATCTAAGTAGGTACATAACGTCGCTGAGCTTATTTTCTGAAGTGCTTTATTGGACTGTTACTCTTATGTACCTACATATATGTATGATAACAGCACCTTCGAGAATTGATCTCCCAACTGACACTGAGGTGGGTACTAGGTATGACGATTTACGTCTTGTCTATTTCCATCTTAAGGCCTTGACATTGATGTCGATGACAAATCTTTGCCTTTCCAAGAACTTCAACACGTCCTCCAAAGCTGTAGTGTATCATCATTATTATCATCATCTCAGCTATAGAACGTCCACTGCTGGACATAGGCCTCCCCCATTGATTTCCACAAGGACCGGTTGGAAGCGGCCCGCATCCAGCCCTTGCCTGCGATCTTAGTCAGGTCGTCTGTGCACCTGGCCTGTGCACCTGGCCGGTGGCCGTCCTATGCTGCGCTTGCCAGTCGGTGGTCTCCATTCGAGAACCTTTCGGCCCCAACGACCGTCAGTTCTTTGAGCTATATATATGCTCTGCCTACTGCCACTTCAAATTGCTAATCCGCTGGGCTATATCGGTGACTTGCATTCTTCTATAAATCTCCTCATATTTGGTTCGATCGCGTAGAGAAACCTCGAGCATAGCCCTCTCCATAGCTCGTTGTGCGACTCTGAGCCTGCTCAGAAGGCCCATAGTCAGCTGTAGGTACTTATGCAAGCTGTAGTGTAATTATTTATTATTTTGATAGATAATTTATATTTATACGTTTTTCCCGCTCTGCAAAAAAAAACAAGTTTAGGTTTAATAATTTTCGTAGAGAACGCAATAGTGAAGTTTCATTTGCGGAGCTGTCACATTCCTTGACAATAATCTTCTCTGTGTATTCGTAGTCTAACAAAATGCCAACAAAACCATATGGAGCGAGAAAAACTAACCCTTCTATTACTACATATAATGTAATGTAACATAGATATATATAATACTAACTGTGCCTCGCGGTTTTACCCGCGTGGTGATAATTGATGATGATGTTGAAAAGTAGCCTATGAATTCCGGAACCTACATAGAAACTACCTACGAAGTATCTAAATACCAAATTTCATCCAAATCCATTCAGCCGTTTAAGAGTGAAAAAGTAATAAACGTACAACCACACACTACTTACAAACTTTCGCATATATAATATATTAGAAAGTAGGATGCATATATATAATCATTTTAAATACGACTGTGAAGATGTATTTTAATCCCCCTCCGATGCCGGAAAAATTTTTTGTGGACATTCTAAAATGTACAATGGACACTCTGAGGAGTCGCCAAATTACTATGTATTAAAAGTAACGGTTGAGTGAACAAAAGGTTCGGTTCGCTATACAAGCATAATGGTGAAAGTTTTCCTCGAAGGGTAACAATAATTTATGTACTGAAGGTGTGTTTGAAAATGTTGTCCACTTTTCCAACATTAAGTTTTATAAACTTTATGTTGGTGAACCAAGTCCCAGAAGATTGATACATTGTGCTATAAGTTGAATACTTTTGCTCAAAATGTTCATATTTATGCATAATCAAGTCTAAACTCGACAGATGAAAGTAATGTATGTATTGATCTACTGTATAATGCGGGGTGCGTCTCTATTTTAATCCTGTAAATCTCAATTTATAAAGCTTAATATTTTGCCTGGTCCCTATAACGTATAATATTATAATAAAATATAAGTATAATATTTTCTTGGATATGTTTAGCCAATTTAATACAAAGATATTTAAAATAATGACACAAAATATTTTGTTGATCTACAAAAAAAAACATCTAGATAAATACTACAGAAATAGGGAGTACAAGTTGATAGTCGTCCCCCAATGTCGAACTGTTGCTCGCTCTAATTCCCCCATACCACGATCCCTCGCCGCGCTCAATGCTCTTCTGGATGCAAACCCAAACTGTGACGTGTTTGCGGATGAATGGAAGGTTTTGATGAAAGAATGCTTGAGGTTTTGTGAAAGAGCTAATTACAGAATAAGTAGTGCTCCTGTGTGACATCCCTTTTGATATGACATGTATATTGACAATTTATTGACTATCATAAATAATTTAGGTTATTAATTTATTGTTATACTCCTAGTGTATAGATAGCTGTGTGACAATTAATTTTAAATTGACATGTAAGTAACTTGAATTATGTTTAGCATTAAGTACTTAATTATTTTATTTTATAGTGTTTTAAATTTAAATAATAATTTGTATTAGTGTAATTGGTATTATAACCGTGCTAATAATAATAATAAATAAATAAATAAAATAAATCTTGAACTTAATGTTTTTTCTTCTTAGCTTATGTAAATGATCATGTTTGTCCAAGAAATTATGATTCTTGGTTCGAAATCCGTAATATTCTATAATTAACAAAAATATTACTTAGATAAATAATATACTATAGCTGCGCCCCGCAGTTTTGCCCGCATGGTGATGATTGATGATGGTAATTATGAAAATTAGCCTACAATTCTAGGTCTAAACCATCTCCATACCAAATTTCATTGAAATCGGTGCAGCCGTTTGAGCATCAAGAATTAACTTTAATTAATACTATAAACACACACTAATACCATAAAAACTTTTGCCTTTATAGTATTAGTGTGATATTTGAAATTGCCTAATTTCTATAAATAGAATCCACAGTATGGAAAAATACCCTGCTGCGCTTGCCAGTCCATGCTCTCCACTCGAGAACCTTTCGGCCCCAACGGCCATCAGTTCTGCTTGCTTATCCGCTGAGCTATGCCGGTGACTTTCGTTCTCTACGGATCTCTTCATTTCTAATTCGATCGCGTAGAGAAACCTCGAGCATAGCTCACTATTATTGAAATATATATACGATGTGAAAATTGAGAAAATAAACTAAGTATGGTAAACTACCTACTGAGATGTCTGTAGATGCAACACTGCTTTGTTTGTGGCCCTAACTATCTCACAATAGTTAGGGCCACAAACTAAGCAGTGTTTGGGCAGCTGCAGGCCACAGCTCAGTTTCAGTACTTTCAGTATTACGTGTGCACTCATGACCACCTGTGCCTTACTTAATTTCAATAATCGTCTACCGTATAACTTGTCTACATGCTGGCCAAGAAAGTTTCACCTCAGATAAATCCAACGGAGCATAGTTCTATAAAGGAAAGTTGTAACGTTATACCGCAAATTCTCTTTATGGTTTGATGCTTAATCGTACATTTTCATGTCTCTTTTGCTATTCTTCTTCTTCTCTCAGCCATGTGCGTCCACTGCTGGACATATGCCTCCCCATATAGGGGGGATTTGCCAATACTCGCCACGCTTGGCATGCGGGTTGGCGAGCGCAGTATGATTTACAATCCTCTTTTGCCATATTTACCTACATCTACTGAGGTCTGAGTATTAAAAAACCGAAAATATGAATCTAGAAAGATCGTATTTAAATGTATTTGTGATAATCGCTGTAGGCACGTTTACGTCATATTTCACGCATCTGGTGTAAACGCCAAGTTTTTATAAGTCTGATATTTTAACATTCTAACCTTGTGCTCAATAGCGGGAGGTAACTAATAAGTAAGTAAACAACAAACCTCAAAACTTTATAGACTGTAAACCAACCAAAAATTTAATTTAATTTTTGAAACGTGTGGAATAATTTGAGTTTGAAAACTATTGCGAGTTCAACATTATTATCCAAGAACCATGTTGGAGTCACGTGATATTTGCTGGAAAATTACTCTCCGACCAGTTTCGAACTGATTTTAATTCGGTAACTTTCAGTACCATGGTTAAAGTACATCTATATAAAAACAGTACATAATATTTCGTCCTCTGCAGCAAAGAGTTTTACTCCGTTTTATATATTGACTACTTTTCATCATGTATTTTATGTTTTTTTTTATTTTTTATTATTGCGTTTTTTTTTTGTACTTTCTTCATGTATTCCGCATGCATTTTCAAAAAGATATCGTTCATGTCTTCCCTATAATAAAATATTATAAAACCCTCATCAGGTAAAGATAAGACGCCTCGGTAAGCTGACTCACGGTAGAAGGAAAATTATTTATAGAAGCACTTTCCACGTAATGAAGACTTCTTTAATAAAATAATTACGTTTTATTTCATAAGCAGTCGGTTTAACAATTTGTATCTAACTATGGGACTTGTAAGTAAGCTCAGAGTCGCGCAGCGTTAAGGGTAAGGCTGTACGCTGTAAACTTCGCTTTAAATCATCATCATCATCATCAGTCTGTTATAGTTCACTGCTGGACAAATGCCTTTTTTTTAAAGATAAGCTTGCATTTGACCACTGTCTCACCTGATGTTAAGCGACGACGCGGTCTAAGGTGGAGCACGCCAGCCCCGGATCTTCAATTTTTTTTAGGCGGGGCAAAAACCGAAGAATGCCGCCCCCGCCCACTTAAATTTATTTTTATCTTAATCATCCATATAATTTCGGATATCAGATGTCCACTAATTGATTAAAATTTGGACATAGTCTTACATAGGCCTTCCGGAAATAATGCATCCATGGCTGTTTTTTCTGTGTTAGGCCTATTTATTTACAGATATAAGGACATAAACGTGTAGGATATATATTGTATACTCAGCACAGATTCAAAATAAAAATATATATTATATATATTTTACAATGTATTATAAAAATCAAATATATTATTGCATATGTGAATTGAAATTACAATATTACTCTTCGAGGTTTTGTTCAGAAAATAAATCAATGGATTTGTCATAATTTAACTCGTGTGCAATTCGATTTTCTATCGCTAAGATTGCAAGACTCGATAATCGTTCCTGGCTCATAGAAGATCGCAAATAATTTTTAATTCGTTTTAGTTTGCTAAAACTTCGTTCGCAGCTAGCGGATGTAGTAGAAAGGAAAAGAGTAAATTACATAGACATAACTTTATTGTGGCAACTAACAAAAAAATACAATTAAAAAATTAAAATTAAAGTTATCTCTAGTTTTTTGCCACAAGCCGACCCCAACTCAGCATAAATGCTGGTTACTTCAACCAGCGCTGGTCTTCCGTTGGGACCAGCAAGTGACGTCACGCACGAATATACATTGCGCACACAAAATATTTAGTTTAGAAAGAAAATACAATAGTACCTAGTCAAATTGGGACGGCACCAGGATGCTTTTTTAAAAAGAAACGCAAGAGACTTTTAGACGTCTATTCAATGCAAGAGTCAACTTAATTCTAACTTAATTCTAGACATCTCTGCCGTCACCGGACACAGAAGACCACCCGCGTTATCGCATCATACGCCTCGTGTGAATGCAACGCAGCAAGATATGGTTGTCATTAGTCAGCACGTATGGTGATCGTGTGGGGTTCTGGTCGCATGACTCCTCCCTCCTCAGATTCGAAATTATCCTGAATTGGAGAATTTCGAATTGTACACTTATAACCCATTTTTACTAGTCTAACATATAAAATAACTAATCCGCTAACTACAATAATCACATATAGTATGATCGTCCAAACACTGACACTATAGATTTTAACTTCACTTATTTCACTTGAGTCAATGCTTTTTATGGAGTTAATCTTCAATTGAACCGTTTTCAAATCCATACTTTCTAGTACCACAGGATTTCCTCTTTCCGTATGTACTTCACTTATATGAGGTAGGTTGACAATAGGCAGTCTGGCATATTCTACGTTTTCCAATTGATGCGCTCGTAGTTTCAAAGAAAACTTATCTATTTTTATTTCACAGGTATCTTCTAGCGTAACTATGTACGTTCCTTGAATGAATTTCTGCTCTATTTCATTTGCGCAGACTTTTTGAATACGTTTCCGGTTTTTGGAATATACTATCCACCTATTAGGCTGTATGTGCTGAATAAGTGTATTGTCTATTTTTACTGGAACCCGGGTACAGGAACTCATATTTTTCGCGTATTTCATTAGATCGGAAATGCATTTGTCTTCAATAATTTGGGCAGTGCTGTCTTCAAAACACATGAAACTGGAGTCACCCAACGGCTTACATGGCTGCGACAGTGGCTCGGAGGTAAGTCCATTCACTAAAAGGTAAGGGTATTTAGGTAGGATGATGTAGGTATTGTGATCATGGAGTACAGGTATAGGATACACTTTGTAATATATATAGATCTCTTTACTAATCAACGGAACTTCCATTACAAATGTTAACTGATTTTCTTTGAGAAATGACTTCAGCCCAATACGCTGCTCAATTCTAACTAGGTTTTCATGGTTAGCCGGAAAAGGCAACTTGTCTGTTTGTTCAATCTTTTTAAGCTCAGTCAACAAAGTATTAGAATTGATAATTGATTGATGCAGAGTATTAAGTTTACAAAATGCTATAGCAGTTTCGACATCACTTAGTTTCAAAGAAATACTTTGGAAATTATGTAAAATCACAGAGTATAGATTTATTATCATATTGCTAGTAAAGTGTACATTTTCTGCCTTCAGTGCATTTTCTAGATTTTCTTGAATAGTTTCCAATTTAACATTGAGCTGAATCACATTTTTCTTAATAGATTGTGTAATATTATAAAACCCTTCAACAACTTCGGAAACCAGCGTGACCTTTTTAATTTGATGATTCTGTTTTAACTGGATATCGTTAATTAGTTTGTCAAATTTGATTGCATCATCATTGTCTAAGTTTCCTGTAATGATTTTAATTATAGAGCCTAAAGGGTTAATTATACCTCTCTTTACCCTATAACTAGGGATTAATTGTTTGTACTTGGTGATAGTTTGGTTCATTACATATTCGGTTTGGATTTTAAAATTAGAGAACGTAATGGCTGTATACGATTCGTTATAAGTGGTGTCTATAATACTATTTAATTCTGAAAACTTCAAAATGTTAAGATTTAGATCTTCTGATATAAGGTTAAGGTCTAGTCTTTTAAGTAACGTCCAACTTTCAGTGCTGACGACCGCAGTTCCTTCTTTAATAGGTAAGACCCCGGGAATGCCCTCAAGTGACTGAAGTTGAAGGGCCTGGAGTTGGGTCACTGCCATCAGGACCAGCACCAGGTTTCGGGTGTTTCTGTGAAGGACGTTTGATGTCTTTAATAGGGACTCTTACCTCGCGATTTTTGGCTGTAACAGTCACTACATTTCTATCAACTTCTCCTACAACTACACCTCGTTCATACCTGGGTTTGTCTTTACTCCTTCTGACATTTGTTCCTTTAAAGAAAACAACGTCATCGGGATTTATATGAAACTGTGTTTCTCCTCTCTTCTTCTCTATGGTCTCTTCCTTTTTCCTAATCATTTTATCAGTTATATGTTTATATAAGAATTTAGTTCGTTTAACATGGTCGCTAATTAATACCTGCATGTATTTTTTATCTAAGTTTATATTGAATGGACTTTTAGCTTCCGTGTGTCCAAATACTACTTCAAAGGGCGTGAAACCCGTTACCGAATGGATGCTGTGGTTATAGGCCATAATGGCAAAAGTCATTACTGACGCTGCGTCAGTCAATTTTTGTTCGAACTTAGCGAGTCGGTATGTCTCAAGAAGAGTCGAGTGGAATCTTTCTATAAGACCCATAGAACTCGGGTTATTCGGTGTACCTAGATGTAGTTCGACCTTATAAAACGTTAGTAGCTCTTTTATGAGCGCGTTATTAAATTCTGA
Organism: Apeira syringaria; assembly: GCA_934044485.1. Taxonomy (NCBI): domain Eukaryota; kingdom Metazoa; phylum Arthropoda; class Insecta; order Lepidoptera; family Geometridae; genus Apeira; species Apeira syringaria. Next base: position 10,288,382 of record OW203677.1, on the reverse strand, counting down.
GCCTGAATCAGCACTTATTTTATTAGGTGTTCCATAAAGGGAAAAATACTTAATCAAAGCTCTTACAACTTCTGGTGCAGATAAATTAGATACCTCGAATGCTTGACCTAATTTACTGAATGCATCTATAATAGTAAGGAATGATTTCCCTTCTATTTTGAATATGTCAATGAATAATTCCTCAAAAGGTCGGTTCTGAGTTTGTGTGAGCTGTAATGCGGGTTTAAATGGTTTTCTATCGTATTTAAGTTTTTTGCAAGCCTCACATGCGTTTATTACCGCAGCTACGGTAATATCCATGTTGTGCCAATAATAAGATCTTTTTATATGCGATACTGTTTCTTTAATACCGCGGTGGCAGTTCTTGCCAATGTGGTACTTTTGTATAATTTCTTTTTGTTCGTCTTCGTTTTCTACGTTAACTACCCGTTCAGTGCATTCAAAAATATTAACTGTACCCTTTTTGAATAGAGTTATTACCGCTTCTGTAAACCCTGCCCTATGATGTTGGTCCTCAAAGTATATGAAGTATTTAATTTTATTTCGTATGTATTTCTTTAGGAAGTCTCGTATCAGGTCAGGTCTATTTAAAGGCATGTGTACTTCTAAAATTCTTTGCCTTTTGTTTGAGATATCCTTAATTGCAGTTTCATCCCTAAACCACGTGTATACCAATATCTGGTTCGGCTTTGTGTCGACTGCTTCTTTTAAAATAGAGATTCCTACTGAGTCAGTATTACGTTCAGAGTGCACAGTCTCGGAACCTAAATGAATCGACTCTGATTCTGATGCTGTAATTGTTCCACTAGAAGGTGATGGAAGGTGATTTGAACCATGTTCAGATATGCTGATTGTGCTTTCTAAATCAGAGACAGTTAGAGTTTTTTCTGAATCAGAAGAGAGAGCGATCGGAGATTTTGGTTGTACTTTCTTTGTCTTCTTTTTGTTTCCTAACTCGATTATTTCATTAGTTAAGCTATCACAATGTCTTTGCAATTCCATTTCACTTTGATCTACATTGACTTGTATAGAACTGTCATCGTTAGCGGCTTTTCCTATTGCATTTATTTTAACCCTAGAGAAATTTAGCTCTGGATTATATATAAATGGTATAGCCGTATCACGAGTATGTATCATTTGATTTTTCATATCTATGTTAGCATCAATTTGCGCCAACAGATCGGAACCAATAAGTCCATCGTAGTCTTTGTCTACTTCGTATATATAAAATGTATGTTGTTGGTTACTTTTAAACGACTTCAAAAGTGGGATGTGGATTGCTTCTCCATGGGCACTTCGGCCATGAGTACTTACTACTTCGAACGGAACTGAGAACTTATACTCCTTAAAGTACTCATCAACCTTATGGGGGCTTATAAATGATCGTGAACTACCGGTGTCAATCATGAATTTTGCGTTTATTTCAGGTAATCTAATGTAGGGTAGTTTAGCAAAGTTATCGCAATTAATATTTATTATTTCGGATTGTCCGTGTCCGAGGCTGGTTTGTAAAAATTTTCATCGTTGTTTGTCTCGTCATAGGTCTCGGGCATGTCAACGGTGTAATCGGCTTGTTCATAGTAATTGTCATAGTCGTAATAGTCATAGTTGTCACTATACACTTCTAATTCATTGTGGAATACAGCGTTAGGTCGTGCCGCAGGCAATGCTGTACGCATTGTGACGTCTGTGTTGTCAAGTTTAGATTGGGATGGTATTCCGAATTTAAATTGGTTTGGTTGTTGCTGGTGGAACGCCTGCCTAGGTGGTGTTTGACCAAAAGTGGGTCGATAACCTTGAGATCCTGGTATGTTGGGTCTGTACCCTTGTGGAGTACCATGCCTAATTCCTTGATGAGGAATACCAAATTTGAAATTCTGATTAGGTTGTTGGAACTGTTGTTGTAGTTGTTGTAGTTGTGGTCTATAACCTGAATTGTGAGGCACTCCGAATTTGAACTGCGGAGCCTGTTGTGCCCCATAGTTTGGATTTTGTGGGACGTTGGGCTTGAATTGGTTAGGAATACCAAATCTAAAACCTCCTTGCTGCTGAGGAGTGCTATTGGCCGAGAAGTATGGTTTTAGACCAAATTTTTCGACGTAAGGATTGTGAGACGATGATGGTTGTGGTTTATTTGTACCTATTCGCAGCATCTTATTTCGAGCATTGTACTGAAATTGGAAATTTACTTCTTCCAGCACCATACTCAATGCTTCTTCTAGAGTTCCGCTACCCTTAAGCCTGACAATGCGTATTAAATCCTCAGGAAGGTTATAGAGGAATACGTTAAGGGCCATGTTGTCATAAATTGTGATCTTACTTTTCCTAACATTGTTATCTGATATCATATTAACCTTCGCTATTAACGTACTCTTAACCTGCTGGATTCTATTGCAGAAGTCTAGATATGACTCGTTATGGTTAATTTTTAAGGTCTCCAGTTCAATGGCAATGCATTCTTCTGAACGCGGATCTCCGAAATGTTGAGTTAAAACGGCTTTCAACTCGGCCCAAGACTCTATATCCTGTCTTTCACTTATGAGGTGAGCGGCTTTGCCAGTAAGCTTACTGGTAAGAACGTGAAACACATACAACTCTTGGGCTGGGTTGGTTCCATGTACAAAACAACTAATCACATATTCACATTTCTTTATATAAAGATTCAGTAATTTTTCATCCCCGTCAAATTTAGGGATGATCGAAGACATCTCTATCGGCACAGATTGGATTTTAGTAGTACTAGCTTCCGTCATTTTAAAAGTTTAAAGAATACACTTTTACACAAATTAAAATTAATATATAGTCGTCTAAGTATGTAAATCAATCAAAGCTAGACAATAAGTCTAAAATGTCACGGTTTCAAAATTGTTCTATATTCTCAATTATAATAATATTTCTCGTCAATATGCTAAACTAAAAATACTTTTGTAAAGATTATATAATTATATTATATTATACTACGATATATAACTGTCAATTTTAGTACAATTATAATACGAGTAATACTTCTCGATCGAAGTCAATATGCTATACTAAAATACTTATGTAAACTAAAGATATATAATTGTCAATTCTAGTACAATTATACCGAAAATCAGTTAACGCAAATTAAATTAGGTAATTTCTAGACCTAAAATACAGTATAACAGATTTTATGGATTGGATAAGATAGGGAAACAAGGAATAGTGAAGTGAACTACTCACAAGCCACACATCTCCTCTCCTGAGAATCAGCTGCTCCTTCACCCTGGATTGCGCGTCGCGGGAGACTTATTTGTTTGTTCGTCAGGATACTCGAACCACTTTCACCGTACTTGTACGCACCAAAACCGATTTATGGGCCTTTACTAAGCGTAAGCACGGCAGTAGGACAATGCGAGTATCCTACCGGCTGCGCCAGTCAAATTGGGACGGCACCAGGATGCTTTTTTAAAAAGAAACGCAAGAGACTTTTAGACGTCTATTCAATGCAAGAGTCAACTTAATTCTAACTTAATTCTAGACATCTCTGCCGTCACCGGACACAGAAGACCACCCGCGTTATCGCATCATACGCCTCGTGTGAATGCAACGCAGCAAGATATGGTTGTCATTAGTCAGCACGTATGGTGATCGTGTGGGGTTCTGGTCGCATGACTACCTAGCACAAAATATACAAAAACAGTGTAACAAATAAAGTGATGGTTTGTTTGTTTATTTTGTTGCTCTTTAAAAACGCAAAGTTCCTGACAGAATTCAACGGCGCTTAAATCTCGCTCGTATTTTCGAGCCAGATCTACTCCATACTTTGCAGTTCTTCAATTGACAATTTCAAAATATTAGTACCATTAAGAAAAGCAAAATTTAAATTCAGCTCAACCGGCCAGTTCATTCCTTTCTGCAATCCTGGCTTGTACTCCTTTGTGTATGCTGGCCATATTGGAACCATTATCATAAGATTGGCCACGACATTGTCCAATATTTAAATCATCAACTGCCAATTTTTCTAAAATCTGTTGACAAGAAACAAAAAGCAAAAGCCGCGCGAGGATAAGCGAACGCGGGCGGACGATTCTTTTTTATAAGGTTTTTATTTGCGGCCAGTACGGCGACATGAAGCCCAGAGGTTTGCCATGCTACAAAATAAAGCGAGAAGCATTCAGACTGCGAGCTGAACGGCAACCTACAGGTGCCATTTGCAGCACGGTGACGGCTGCTTATTCGTTTTAAACTGCTGCATTGGATTATATTGAATCAATAGCTGGAATAAAAAGGCTGTTTTACTTCTCAGTCATCCGATGGCTGCCATCGTGTAATAAACAAAACATGACACGCACGACGACGTAAAAATTTTAAGTAAGTTTGATTATTGAAGAATTGACGTCGTAAGTGACTGCACGTATTAAATTGAATTTAAAAAATAAATATAGTAACTTAACAAGCATAAGATAGTTATGATAAAATACTTACCTAGAAAAGCGATCGATGACCTGTGATAGATTTATTGATGCGACACTAATAAAATCAGTATTTTACCTTGGGTTGATCGACAAGTAATAAATAGTAAACATAAACAACACACATTTTTAAAACAAAACACTGTCGTGACTCCCCACGACAGTGTTTTGTTTTAAAAATGTGACGAGTAACTGACGAGAGCGAGTTTTTTTCATCTCTTTCGCACGCACGGTAACCAGACGCGTGCTGCCGCGTTCTGCGATTCTTGCGGGCGAGCGGGCGCGTATTTTGGACTATGCCTACGCGCCTCGCGTATAATAAATGTTCGTGCAGCACGTCTCACTCCGTTCTCTGGGTATCGGCCGAGTTGATATGGCCATGAAATATCTGTACTTGTACTAATATTTATTCCGTAGTCAAAGTTAAGTAAATGATGAGTTGTCTATTCGTCTGTAAAGTGTAAATTTCCGGCCCTCTGAACCGCCGCCGCCGCCCTCTGAACTTGCCGCCCGGGGCATGGGCCCCGGCTTGCTCCCCCCCTAGATCCGGGGCTGGAGCACGCAAACTTAGAAGGAACCTATTCACTCGCGACTTGAAGACTCCGGGGTTGTACATATCGGAAAACACAGACTCAGGCAGTGAGTTCCACTCCCTGACAGTACGCATTATAAAAGTGGAAGCAAAACGCTTCGTGCGTGACGGTGGTATATCTACCATGTAGCGGTGGCGCATAGTCGTACGTCTGGTTGACCGATGATAGAATGGAGATGGTGGAATTAAATTGTGTAATTCCAGTGCACATTCGCCGAAATGTATCCGATAGAAAATCGATAGGCAAGCAACTCTACGTCGGTGTTCAAGGCTCTGCAGCCTATGTTCGACCAGAGAGTCGCTACCAATGACCTTTTTGGCTCGCCTTTCTATAGAGTCCAAAGCTTCAAGTTGGTATTTGGCTGAACCATCCCAGAGATGCGAACAGTACTCCGTGTTGCTCGACATTGGATTCGATCGTCGGTCTTCCGCATCCAGCCGCCAGTCACCCTGCAAAGACCGTCGCTCCACCGAGCATGGCCGATTCGCGGTCTCTACTCTAGAACACGTCTACTCCCATGGTTATCAGATCTTCGACTAATTTGGCCAGCCCATTGCTACTTCAGCTTGCTAGCCCCGTAGGCTATGTCGATGACTATGTCGCCTTAAATAATTCATGTTAAATCAATCTGCCCGCATAATTAGCCTCGCAATATTTTGGTAACGGCGCGGGGGGCGGCGCGGCGGGTAGCGCGGCGGGCGGCGCGGCGGGCGGCGCGACGAGGCAAGCGTTGAGTTATTAAAAACCCCAGATGTTACTTTGCCGCTTAATAAATAAAAAGAACCTGCCAGGGCGACGAGGCAAACGTCAAGTTATTAAATACATGCTGCGCCCCGCTGTCTCACCCGCGTGGATTACGGTTTTCCTGCTACCTCAATTATCCCACGGGTGCTATACTTTTCCCGGGATGATAGTAGCCTATGTGTTATTCCAGGGTCTACCTATCAAATCGGTACAGCCATTTGAGCGTAAAGAAGTAACCAACATACACACATACATACAAACTTTCGCCTTTATAAATTATTGTGTTAGTATAGTATGAATTGTTACTTTTGTGACTACCTGAGTATAGACTCAACTGACCCAATATACACAGTGAGTATACTGAAGGTTCGTTTATGGTAGCGTATCGCACGCAGGCGGCCGCTCCCTAATGTGAGGGTTTTATGAGGGCTGTATGTTTTGGTGGAAACAATAGAACTCAAGTACCTACTTCCGTACGAGGTAATTCGACGAGTAACGAGTCCGTATTATAAGTAATACCTTATTTTTAACCGACTTCAAAAAAAGGAGGAAGTTTGACCCGAATATTTTTTTACGTTTGTTACCTCAGAAATTTCGTTCAAGCGATCAAGCGGTTTATGAGTTACACTCCAATAACTGAAAAGTGTTACGTCTACTTGGACGACTTCCCAATTGAGGGTGATGAGAAATCGGTGAACATACACAATGACAATTCACACACTTTTTATTGAACTAGAAGAAACTGTCAGTTATTCGACTTGCATGAGAATATTATATCTTTTTATAAACTTCGACTAAAATTTTGATAACAATACAAATGCACACCGTACGCGCGGGCTGCTCGCAGCCCGCGCACCACCCAACACCTAGAATATATAAGAATGTATAGCATTCCGCAGAAAGCTTATAGCTAAATAAATTATTTACTTATAAAAAAATCACATTTTATTATATGAATATGTATAATATGTTTTATTATACATATACGTACACGCACAATACAATATAATAATCTAAACTCTTGACGTGACGATTTCTGATGACCATAATAATTATAATAGTGATTATTGTAGTTGTAACATAATTATTGTGTGTAAATAAACATAAGGAATCACACATTAGCCAATAATTATTTACTTCAATTATACACTTCAAAAGATATGAAAACTGATAATTTGTTGTTTTCCAGACTAGATCTACGTAAGACAGCGCCTAACAATACTTGTGCCCTCTTGACAAATCTCGGTCACCGGGCCGCGGTTCTGGTTCCCTTTTTCCTTTACTCACTACGCCACATATTATGTATGTTTACACAGCGAACTACTATTTTACCTTATACAATTTTCTACAATTAGTTTGTAATCTTAACCATTCGACCCACGTACGCATACCGGGGCTAATTGACATAATTAAGTACCTACATTCAATTTTAAACTATGAACTTTAAAAGGGTTACCTTTTAGTAATGGTTAATCGAATTTTACACAGATATAACTTAATTGACTGTAGGTAATTATTACCTGACTATCTGAACCCTAATAACTTTTTAAAAGCTCGTCTAAAATCCAAGTTAAAAATGGTATAGATTAAAGGGTTTACCGTGGAGTTTGCATACCCTAGCCATGTTATAAAACTGATTAGCCTATTGCTGGGACAGCACCAGGGACAAAAGGACAGAATAACATACATAAGAAAGAATGGCATCCAGCAGATCACAAACACACCCATTATAATTCCAAGAGTACGCGCCGCCCGCCTTTCTTTAGAAAGAGAAATCTTCTGCTGCTGCTCTATAAATTGATTGACCACGTCACCATTGCTGTTTACACTGGCAAGTAATGGTCTCTCCTGCTTCTTATTTCTTTTACTCAATCTCTTCATAGATCCTGCTATTTTTTTTCTCACGCTTCCGCAACTTCCCGGAAATGCCTGCGCTTGGATGTCCGCTTCTATTCTCTGCCGAGTGGCTGTATCGTGCACTAGTAAAAACGGCATGAACAAATTTTTCTTAACTTCCATGAACGCTTTCCTTTGACATAGTTTTATACTCTCTCCACTGTCCGATTCAGTATCTTCTTTAGTATCTTGACTTTTTTCGCGATTGTCAACAGTTATAGGTTTGCTCAAACGAGAGGTAAACGTCCGTTTTCTTAACCTGCGCCTGGCAGCTAAGAATATCTTAATGTACACAATGGTCATTATACAAAGAGGAATAAAAAATGATCCGAGTGACGAATACACAACGTAACCACGTTCAGACGTGAGCTGGCAAGGAGTATTTCCTGTAAATTCATGTGGCCAATCGTTCCATCCGAGCAGCGGTGGCGAGCTTATGATCAGAGACAGAATCCATACTCCTGTTATCTGGAGCATCACCCTCTTTAAAGTCCTCTTACTAGCGTAATTAATAGGGTCCGTGATTGCATGGTACCTGTCGAGCGCTATAGCACAAAGATTTAGAATTGATGATGTGCATGACATTATGTCACATGTAAGCCACATCTTACATAAGCTTTTCCCCCACAGCCACCTGCCCAGTAAGCCGTAGGCGACGTTCAGTGGCATTACGAATACTGTCACTGCTAAATCGGCTGCTGCCAATGAGACGATGAAGAAGTTTTGCACAATTCTCAGAGGCTTATATGTGAAGACTCCAAGAATAACGAGAATATTACCGAAAATAGTTCCCAATATAACGACAGATAGAACAATTAGCGTCGTCAATGCCTCCCATTCTGGGACGCCAATTTCTATTCCCAAAGAAGAGTTATAAAACAAATTAGGCGTCACACAAATATCCTTTTCAGCTAAGTGTTCAATGGACAAATTTACATACGCACTCTCGTTATTGTTAGCCGAGATATTGTAAAAAAAAGATTTAAAATCTATATAGTCCTTGCTCATAGCGTTCTAATTTCCCATTTTACTTGTGAATGATAAATAACTGGTACGTGTAGTATCATCTTGATTACACCAAAAGGACGACTGAGACTCAAGGACTTTGGTATGGCTGAGATAAAAGTTTTTCAAGGATCGGCGGCCATAGGATCAAATGGTGGATCTGAAATAAAAAGGAGTTCTTATTTCCCTTTCTTGAACGCTTAAAACATTAACTTGGTATTCAAATTAATGATTAAACAAACATAAAAAATAAAGTAGTATTTTGCCTTTATAATTATTAGAAGGTCAACATATGAAAGTCAAAATCTACACAATAAATACACGTGATTATATCACTCAAGTACTTTCATCTCAACAGATCATAAATTAAAGGTAGATCAAATATCATTCATACAAGACTGATACTCACTAATAAAAACATAGATATTTTTTTTATCACACTCAAACCCCCGCACAGGATTCCCTGTGTCGCGGGAGGCATGGACAAACACCATCACAACACACAAACATCCAAGTCCCAAAAAAAAAACAATTAGCACCAAACACTTTTTCTATCTGAATCTAAAAGAATTGCGTACTGCCAAGGAATGGAACTCGTTGCCCGAGTCTGTGTTTCCCGATATGTACAAACCTGTAGTCTTCAAGTCGCGAGTGAATAGGTACCTTCTAGGTTTGCGTGCTAAATCCTAGACAACGTCATCACTTAACATCAGGTGAGTCTTGAGTGAGAGTTGTCAAACGCAAACTTATAATATGTAAAAAAAAAAAATTGCTTCTTAAAATTTAATATAAGTAGGTACTTTAAAAAGGATAATAATATATATTCGTATGTCTACCGTCATCCCTGCGAACATGATCTTATTAGTCCTAGAATACAACACGTTGCAGGAATCTTATAAAGGTCGACATAACCTTTCTTGGTGATGTCGCTGATATAGATCCACTAACAATAATTATAAAATATCTTAACCATTCTTACAATAAATATGCTTACCTTCAAGATCCTATATGATCATCGTCTTACAAATAAATTGGCACAAGATAAAATCGTTACTAGCGTAGGGTTATTTACAAAAATGCTCCCAAGAAAACGGGTCAAGCAAGACTGAAATAAAAATATACCGTCAACTGAGCCCTGTCGCTCTACTTACCTGCTGGCTTGTAGGTGTTGTTGTGAAAGTATGTGCGGTTTGTGTGGTATGCACACATACTATACCAGGTCACTACCTATACCTAGAGCTTTGTCTACGTCTACATATAAGTGAGAGGCATTCCAACGTTTTGTTTATACAAAGGAATGGCCGTGTGGGAAAATTTATCCACGCATATTTCATATTTATATTTCGTACGAAAGATGAGTAAAACATAGGCACACCAGCTCATGGTACCTATCTGATTATATAAAAATCTCGTGTCAAGGTGTTTGTTGTAGCATTCCTAAGACACGGGTCGACCGATTTTAAAAAACAAATATATTTCTTTATATGAAATAGTAATAGTAATATTTATGTGTGGACCATCTTCCCTGCCAATAATTAAATGCAGTGAACCTTTTTTACTAACTACCTGTCCAGTTAATAAATTATGTACCTATATACATCGTCTTACCTTATTTAGGTACTATGTAATATATATAATATACAAACTTATAATATGTAATAAAAAAAAAATAAAAAAAAATGTTGACAATTTTATTTTTTATTTTTTTATAAAAGGTAAGTTTATAATTTGTATTTAATTTGTATTTTGAATTTACCAATTTCCTTGACTTGTAATTTAATAATTATAAATAAAAATGTTTATCTGTTTTTCTGTTTTTTTTTTTTTTGACACTGTTTCTGTTCCCATTCTACTGGAAAAGATGGAGACCATAGGTATTCGTGGTCTTTCGCTCAGCATTTTCAGAGACTACTTAACAGACCGACAGCAGTGCGTCAAAATAGGCAAATGCATGAGCTCGTACAAATCCATTACTTACGGAGTACCTCAGGGTAGCGTGTTGGGCCCGACTCTTTTCAACATCTATATAAACAATCTCTGTAAGTTATCCCTACCGATGTGTACAATTTTTACCTACGCAGATGATACTGCTCTGCTAATACATGGTAGAAATTGGGACTTGGTGCAAACACATGCTGCGGAGGCATTGCAATTAGTTATGGCATGGTTAAATAGTAATGTCCTTACGCTTAATTTACAGAAAACTAAATATATGGCATTTTCTCCTAATGTTTCGTCACAACCAAACATGTCTTCTCTTAAGATAAAAGCGCACACAAAAGAAAGACCTAAATTGTACATGCTATACTATAAGTCGAACAAATAGTATTAAATATTTGGGTGTTCACGTGGACAGTACCTTGAACTGGAATGACCATTTACAATCACTAATACCTAGAGTGAGAAAGCTAATCTACGTATTTAAAAAACTTAGAGTAGCAGCACCAAAAGAAACTATGAAAATGGTATATTGTGCATTGGTCCAACCAGTTTTGGCTTACTGTATCACGGCTTGGGGCGGGACCTTCTCGACAAATTTGCTGAGGTTAGAGAGGACACAAAGAATCATTCTGAAAGTAATGACAAATAAGGCCTTTAGGTACCCTACAGTTCAACTATACAACGAGTGCTCAGTGCTCTCTGTGCGGAAGCTTTTTATAATGCAAGCAGTAATTCGAAAACATGCTATGCTTCCATATAACGCAAATTTGAACGCTGAAAAGCGAATTAAACATCGGATATGTAATATAGGACATCACAGAACAGCACTGGCCGGGAGACATTTTCACATTCTCAGCTCTCGTTTATACAATACGGCTAACAAAGCAACTCATCTTTATCCCCTTAACTCAAAGAAAGCAAAAACTGCTGTGATAGATTGGCTGAAAGCTTTAACATACGAAGAGACTGAAGATCTTTTTAAGATTATTAAATAGACACGTGACTATCCAAAATATACAATTTTTTTTTTGTGTTATGAAAAATGTTGAAATATGTATTTAATTTAAAGATGTAATTTTGAGTTTAATTTTTGTTTTAATGATTTTTAATTTAAACTATTATAATTTTTAAAAAAGACCTGACCTGCTAAAATTGCTTTAATAATAATTTTAATTTTAAACTAAAAATGTATTTATTTTATGGGAAGGGCCTAATTATTAAAACACAGGCCTGCGAGCCTAGTTTAATAGTTAGTGCCACACACACATGTACTTAGAGAATATAAATAAATGATTTGATTTGATTTGATTTGATTTGTTTAACTATTTCTTCCCTCCCGTACAATTCTTGGCCCACACACGATCTCAATTTGTCGCTCGTTACCGCCTGCGTATGCAGATTGTTTTGTTGTTTTTCGTGTACCCTATCCAGTACCTACCTGATGTATAATGATAACCAATCAGCAAATCTAGCCTAGAGCGTAGCTTTCTACTTTGCAATAACATTGCTGGTGAACTGCCGGTGGTGCTATGATCAACATTCTTAAAGGTCAGAAGCATCAATATGTGGCTTGGCCTGTAGTTATCATCATAGGTCATACCTTTTATTTTTTCGTGTCTTCTTTATTTAAGCTAATTACGGTCGTTTTAGCTCACTTTGTTTGCGAATTGAGCTACTTGTCTAGAAATAATTATGCGACTTAGGCTACTCGGAAGCAATATTAGGCGATTTGAGTTAGCTCATATCTGGCAGCTCTGAGTTAGCTCTTATGCAGCTGAGCCTGAGAGAATCACTTTGCCAACTCAGCTACTTAGTAGCTAGATCTGGCTACTTATAGGCCCCCGTCAGCTATAAATTTGAAAAAGTTCGAACTACAAAAATTAGTTACTTTTCTTAGCACCTTTTCAACATAGCGACATAGTGTCTAATTTGTATACATATGGTTTGACTTTTATTTATGATCTATGACGTACCAGTTTGCCAGCTTGTATCGTCTGGAAAGATCTGGGATCTGAACTAACAATGGATGACCTTTTTCGACGATATAAGCTTTTCCGGGTTCCCCAAACGTTCGTAAAAGTTGACCATTCTCTCACACTGTGAAAATATTTCGTTTTGCATTTTTCTAACTTGATGTAAGTTTAGGGAATTAGGGAACAATAATTTAATCTTTACGATGCATTTTCCCCAAGCAGTGATGAAAAACGATGATTCTATAGCCCACTCCCCACTATCCATCATGAAGTTTCTTTAGCACGAAGATAATTCATCTTCGTGCTAAATAAACTTTATGATGATCGGGTTAGTAGTCAGGGCGTGAGAGACAAAAAGTAAACAAACTGACTTTTGCATTAGGATTCAGTTGAGCATGTGTAACTACTATAAAATCTTATTATCAGTATTTCAATATTACGTGTTCTTTATCCTCTAGTTGTCTACTTAGCTTCTAGCTTCTTTTTTTTTAGCTACAAATGTTTTGGTACAGTTGGCAGCACTGGAGAGGATATCAATAGTTCTACCGTCTACGACTAAATTTAGTACTAAGTAGTGTTGAAAAATTTACTAGTACTAATCAAAGAGCACTATATACGGTACTAATCTCCCATGTATTACGTATTGAAATTTATTTATTTTATATTATTTATTTACATAATCCAACAGCGTCACAATAAACATGTATGTAGTAAATCTAAGCTTAAGTATGGCCAAAATAGGATTACACATATTACTAAAATTATATGACAAACGTTGTGTTTACAGTGCTCGTAAGTAAACAAATAACCGTGTATGTTTTTATGTCAGGTGAGGCTGGTAGTAGAGTGGAGGGTTGTGTGTGTGGGGATGTGAGAGAGGGTGAATGTGTGTGTTCGTGTAGAAAATGTATAAATTTATAAACAGAAATAGTATATAATCTATGATCTGTGTTCTATGTTTTTGCTGATGATAGATTATAAAGATAGATTAGTGTAAACAATAGATGGTTTGATCATAACTATAATCAATCAGTAATATCGTCTAACAAGAGAAACGACGAATTGCGACTTTAAAGTCGAACATAGAAACCTAAATTTAAATAGAAAAGACAAACTAAAGCAACATATTCAGGATATTTAAGAAGTTTCTAAAATGGAATCACATTCTCTCAATCTTGTAAGTAACTAATAATATTAATCTTGTTGGTAAATATTTATTTCCAGACGAATCGATTGATTTTCCACGAAATCGTAACTGCTTAGGTACTTGTAATTTTATTGCAGGCTCATCAACAACACAGACGAGCTGAAGCTCACCTCATAAACAACAGGTATGATGAAGCAATGCAATGCCACAACAATGCAGCAGAATTACTCCTAGACGCTATGAAATCCACAACCTCCTCTGTAGCCCTAGAATCTATTACCCTACAACACAGATATCATCTTAAGCAAAAGGACCTAATTAGAAGTAAAAAAGAACAATATACGAGAGTCAAGAAGGCAATGGATAACATGAAACTCGAAGGGAAAGATACAGGCTTTAATTTACAAGGATATGAGTATGCCAAGCCTCAGGTGGCTATTTACCGAGCTATAAACGAAACTAACTCTTTAATACATACCATAATGAATAATAAAGAAAACCCAGATCAAGGAATGTTGAGTAAAGATGTAACTGATGGGAAAAAGACAGAAAAAACAAAGGAAACTCTTGTTGAGGAGTGGCAAATACTTAGCCAAAATTTGCACTCTTCAGTGGAACAGCTTGTTGTGCAAGTTGAAGTTTTAAAAGATGAAAACGCCACCTTAAGAGAAAAAGTGAGTTACTTAGAAAACGAGAGAGTTAAATTTTTGAACCTGCAAACTCCTTACAATGAACTAAAAAGAAATTTTGACCCTGAATTCACTCTGAAACCAGATTTGAATGAGCTACAAAGCCGACCAACAAACATGATAAATGTGGAAAGGCCACCTCAACAAGCTCATTTTGATTTAAGTGCTTTAAAAGATGTCTGACCCAGTTTTCTTACTAACTTAGTACCTATAATGCTCATACAGCCAATGTCACCCAGGGATATTGTAGCTTCCCAACAGTGAAATAATTGTTCAAATCGGTTCAGTAGTTTCGGAGCCTATTCAATGTAAATAAACAATTAAATATTTCCCCTTTATAATATTAGTATAGATTACCTTTTGCTGCCAAGTAAGTCATTAGCTGGAATACAATGTAATATCCTAGAACTAATACTTCTTTTTATCACACACATATACCCTCGCACTAGCATTCCCTGTATCGCAGGAGCCATGGACACACAATCACAGCACACAAACATCCAAGACCCGGGACAAATATCTGCACTCATCGCACAAATGCTTGCCCCTGCCGAGAGTCAAACCCAGGGATCTGGAGACAGAAGTCATGTCACTAACCAGTGCGCCACGGCGACAGTCATTTAAATTGCCAAATCGTCCTTATGTGACTTCATTAATAAAGCAGCCTCAAATATATATAAACACAAGTCAGTTCTGTAGTAAAAGATATATTGATTAAACAGTGGTTCCTAAGTAATGTGTGGTATTTCATTACAGTAGGTATTCAATCCTGTAGGAACATAACTCACTCTTACATTAAATATTACTAGGTTTGATATTGGCACCCGAGGTTACCAGACACACTGACTAATATGTACTTACTATGTAAATTACTCTACACCATACATGAAGATTAAGCTTTTGTGCAGATTGTATTACAATCATGGTTCATATCGGCATTTGTCTGAGAAATGATATAATTTTTTTTATTATACAGAATAGGCAGGCGTTTGGCCACTATCTCATCTGATGTTAAGTAATGATGCGCTCTACGATGGATCACCCCTGCTTAGAAGATTCACTATTGACTTGAACATATAAAGATTATCTGTGCAGACACACAGATTTAAAAGCAATGAAATATACTTGCTAGCTGTACATTGTGGAAGCAAAATAGTTTGTGCTACAAGTTGGAATGTATATACACTCGCCGAACATATGCTTGATACAAGTTGAAACAGTTATCAAACGCACACTTATATGAAAAAAAAAAAGTTGAGCAGTTGCTCCAGTGTCAAGTACTGAGTCATATATCTGCATAGGTACATCATGGAAAGTAGGGGTCAGATTATATTGACCGTTTCGTAGTAAAGAGACAATTTAAAGCTATAATTTGAAAGATTTTAATTTTAAGATTTCGGTACCAATCATTATGTAGACTGTCTCTTGGATGAGGCTTTAGTTTCTGGGCAAGCCTTATTTAAATTTTGGGATAATGTTATGAGATGTTCTGGTCATGGCAGAATGCAGAATCTATGGAAAGATCTGTGTTCTTACTGCCCCAGACGCCCCAGTGCCCAAAACAAGTTTATTATTGGATGATACCGAGGTCATGTTGAATGCCCTTGTGTCCAATTAAGCAACAGTGGCAGCTAGATCCTCGGAGTTATTACATTTCTTAGGTCAAAATAGGCAAGTCCAACCTTGACCTCTTCTGACTCTTTCCAAGAAATGGGTCAACCATCACATTCGACTTGCTGAACAGCACATGAAAAAAAACAAAAAATATGTTGTCATGTATTTCCATACTCTCTTTCTCTCAGCCATGGGGCGTCCACTGCTGGACATATGCCTCCCCCATATAGGGGTGATTTGCCAATACTTGCTACGCTTGGCAGGCGCGTTGGCGATTTTTCATACATACAGTTTTAAAAGAATAGATTCCATTAATATCTGTCGGGAATAGGTCGCTACAAATGTTAGGGGAACACCTAATGATCTAGTATCGTCTGCGAACCGTTCTACACAAGGTCAGGTTAGGTACTGAAATAAAATAAACATTTATTCATATAAGTAGATATGTATTATATTGGTCTTACACAAAAATAAAATTTACTCTCGTTTTTTATGTAAAAATAAAGTTCCTAGTTGGAGGACCAGGAATAACTATTCTTATTACCTAAAAGCAAATCTATACAATTAACGAACAATTACAAACTAATAACATTTTTGGTAATTGGTTTATACAGCGAATGCTACTAGTACATTATTCACTATTAATTAAAGTTATAACGATGTTAATTTTCATTGACTATAACAAGATTCGCAATGAAAGTAAATATCACTAGAAGCTCATTTTCGTTTCTGATGATCATTATAATACAGACACTACACCAACATTATTTTATATTTTGCTCATTAAGGTGGATTACTATTTTTGATAAAGCAACGAAAACCGACACAAAAGTATAAAATAAATTTTCTTATGTTCAAATATTTGAAGGAAAAAATTCGGCTGCTAGTGGTACTTGAACCCACGAATACAGAATACCGTCCAGTCGCTTTGTGCAACTGAGCCATAGCAGCCCATACCACTAGGGCCGAATTACTTCCTTTAACATCTGAGGGGATGTCGTTATTAGCGCCATCTACTTTTAATTGTATAAACAATTAATTAATAGGACTGATAGACCATTCCTTGAAATATTTGAACGTAAGTTCCGCCTAGCATGTGAATGCAATAAACCATAAAATTCTTAATATTCTTATGTTGTGTAAGTCAACATAAATTCGAAGCGCTGTTATATTTTCCTTTTAAATCATATTTCCATTCTATGAAACAAAAAACAAGGTAAAAAATACAAAAAAACAATACAAAAGTGTACATGCGCCAATGCCCCCGCTGTGTAGGATTTTACTAAGGTGTTTGCTATTAGCAATACAATTGTTTTACAATATAGTTTTGGATGTTAATAACTGTACATAAGCGGCATATCTCGATTTGAAAGTTTTAGTCAGATCTTAGTAACAAAAACACTAACAGGCTTCCATATTTGCTGTTTTTTTTTATACTAATAGAATGATCTACACTATCTCACTTGATGGTTAGTGACGATGTGGTCGAAGGTGTTATCACGCTAGACCTAGAATACTCACTAGCTCTCAAGGACCGCTGCCTGAACACACTATGTATAGAAAAAACATTGACTCATTATTATGCTTATATACTCGCAACGTTATACTATATATTATTATATGTAAATGTGATGCATTCCCCAAGTCCCCACTAACATCCACAACAGTGGGGACATTAGGAATACTTATTCCCAATGTCCCCAATACACTGTGGTGGTAGTATACAAGTGAAGTAACTGCTTCAGCGATTCATAGTGTGTATGACATATTTTAACTGAAGTATTTACAAGATTTTTTTGTGGTACCCAAGAGAATAAGGCACACAACATAAAAAAATATAAAATAAAAATATCTTATTTTAATCATGAAAAAAATTAGTGTCCTTTCTTCACCTTCACCTTCTCGCACAAGTGAAACGGTACTACACTATTAGTTCAATCATAAATGTCAAACTTCACAATTATATGCTCTCTTATCTTTTTGAGCGTTTCGTCACAATTTTCAAAACAAATCATCACAATTTGAATAAGAAAAATGTTTATGGTTCTGAGAAATATTGCATGAAATGACACAAAAAAATGAAGACACATATACCGCATGATCAAAGTGAAGAGAAAGCTCTTAGACCAGACATGAACTTAAATCAATACATATTATATTATTGTGACATAAGTTATTGCTTTGTGATTAATTAGTACTAATCACATCTGGAATTTATCGTTCGATATGAGTAGCCAAAATAAGAAATAAATCACTGCTGTACTTACATGGATAAAATATATTATACGATGGCCACTTTTGCCGTTCACAAAAACGTAAATAGAACCAATACGACTTTCTATTCTTCAGGCTAACATGAACAAAATACTTTTAGGTCTAAATGTATCAATAGACGAGTGTGCGAATCGCCGACAAAAATACCCTCTGACTAACTACGAGAAAAATAATCCGCGTTTTTGTTTTATATTCAAGAGGAAGTTTTAAAAGTTGATACATTCTAATTTTCCAATATCCAATCCAAAATGTCACACCAATATGTACTTTAACGTGAATGTAATAAGAAAGTGCGCGTTTAACTCAATTCTATTATCAGTGAACAGGAAAAACGCCAGTATCCTTATACTAAGTTTACATCCTAGTACTATGTAATACAATAAGATATAACAAACACAATTATAGATGTTTTTATTATACAGTAGGTAATAAGAGAAATATATTGAATAGGCACTAAAATGGCAAATCACATATTAAAGTGAACAAATAACTCACAACCGCAATATATACATACAAGGACCAACTTTGTTGGGACCAAATAGTGACCTTCCAAAAGAAAATAAACATACTAATTACAACAATGTCTCATTAAATTTTATATATATAATTTTGTATACTGTATAGATTCAACGTTTGACCACTATCGGGCTTGTGGTCAGTGACGATGTGGTCGAAGATGTTATCACGCCAGACCTAGAATGCTTACAGCTGTACTGTGCCTTGTGGACTACAAGCGGGAAAGGTCATTGTTTAATCTGTGTCAGTAGCGTTACTTGGTCGCTGAATACAGATTTTATTCCCATCAAGTCATACGGGATCCTAAGTCGCAGTACACTGATCATAGAGTAACTTTAGTATTTTTTATGCCACTTCATATGCACTCAGATGTATTTTTACTGCCTAGTTTAGCTAATGGGATGTTAGAAAGCGTGAAACCACTATGCTTCTATCCCGATGTTACATTTACAGAGATCTAGCTGATATTCGCTCCCACGACCGACAGATCGACAGCCGCCCCTGTAACCTTTGGGCTAGAATAGCTTCACTGCATAAGATAAAAGCAATAACCTTGCTAATCCGCAACTTGGTTATACACGGGTGGTTCAATCTCCAATAGTATGGACGAGTAAAAGTCAATCCTGGATCAAATTATCAAGTATGTAATTGTAATCCGACAAAAACATGCCAATATAGAATATTTTGTCATAAAACCCGAGTACCTATTTATTTTAATTCGCCATTTTTGTTGTATTTTTATTAAGTAATAGTTTTTAACATTCGGTTCTTTATTTAAATATGGTAAGTAGATTTGCACAATTGACAACCGCCATTTTAGATAATCACCATTGGCTGCGGCTTTGTGGTGGTGGATTAGCAAGGTATAACAATTTAACTAAGATATTTAATGAAAATATATGAATGTACTATAATAAAGGTATAAATTTGATTTAGCTAAAAATTTCATTTAACATCACCATACATACGTGAGATTCCTATTCTCTATTTGATTGTTATTCGAGTTATTTTGCCTCGCAAGCCTTGAGGAACACCAATACTGAGTTTGAAACCAAAATTTGCGTGTAGACTTAAGGGGTGTAAGGCGGCGGTGGTGGAAGAACAGATAAGTCGTCAAACGGGAAGTATTGTTGGGATCCTAAGACGGGTGGGGCATATGGTGGGATGCTAGGCATATAGTCGGCACTGGGGGTGTACGGTGGGAGAGTGGGCACCGCCGGAGTGGGGCCCACGCTGTGAGCCTCGTACCCATCCCAGTCTTCTATGAGGTTCCTCCTCTGGACATCATCATCATTGGATAATGGAGCTCCCCACAGGTTAGCAGCGGACGCTAACAGAGCCAGCGCACCTGAAAATGATAAATATTTACTATAGGAGGATACTAGTAATCGACTGCAACACTCAAAAATCAAAAGTGTGAAATAACTTATCGAAGTCGGTACCATGCTCACAATATCTTGATATTAGCTACTTTTGAACTATCATGGTACCGACTTCAACAAGTTATTTCACACTTTAGAGTGTTGAAGTTGGTTCCATTAATTGGTTAAAATTTTTTGAGTTATATTCAAATATGGCGCGCAGCGTTCAGTATGTGCGCACTCTTGGCGTCGCACGTCGCAAGCGTATTAATAAATCAAATATTAGCCAAATGATTTTTCAAACATTTTGTCTGCAAAAAATGATTTATAACCATAATTATGATTACTTCCCTTTTTGTGACCTTTGCTACTCACAGGATCAATTGTCATTGTATATGTTCACCGATTTCTCCACCCACAACTATAATTTCATCGACGTATGCCTAGAACTTTTCAGTTATTGGAGTGTAACTCAGAAACCGCTTGTCCAATTTCGATGAAATTTAAATGGGACCACATGGGAAGCATCAGCTTTAATATACAAAAAAGGATTAAAATCTGTTCACCCAGTCGAAAGTTCTAAGGT
The DNA here is from genome assembly GCA_934044485.1 of Apeira syringaria. NCBI lineage: Eukaryota > Metazoa > Arthropoda > Insecta > Lepidoptera > Geometridae > Apeira > Apeira syringaria. The sequence goes on along the minus strand of OW203677.1, from coordinate 10,267,607 downwards.
AACAAACATAACTAAAAAGATAAAGAAAAAAGATACGGGTCGAATTGAGAACCTCCTTTTTTGAAGTCGGTTAAAAAGCGATTATTTATTCAGACACGGCGGGATATTAACTAAATATAATAAAATTGATATGGTCATGACTCCTTATCAGTTGAAACAAATATGAATAATAATATATAAGGAAATATATTATTATTATTATATAAGGAAATATATATTATACTATACTTAATTACTATAATAAGGAAATTCACAAGCTATTACAAGTGCCTAATTTATACCTAAATATATACTATAACTAAGATATGGATAACTGTATTAATATGATATAGTCAACAATTTGCACGATTATTTGCTGCTGGTTTTATTAAATTTCGAACATAGCCCTCTCCATAGCTCTTTGTGTGACTTAGAGCTTGCTTACAGAACTCAAAGACACCACATTAAACAATATCTGTTATGACATCATAGGAATGCCACATGTGTCATACATATTAAAACTATTTATTACTTGAGGACAATTTAAATTTCATCTACTTTTATTTACCGTGGACTACGGTTTACCTGCTACTTCAGTTATCCCCCAGGCACCATACCTTTACGAGGATAAAAGTATTCTATCCTTCTGGTCCCATCTATATCTATACCAATATTCGTCAAAATTGGTTCAGCAGTTTAGGTGTAAATACGTAACAGACAGATATACAGACAGAGCAACTTCTTTGACGCTATATTGTTTTTAAATTTCTTTACATTTACTTATTCTTTAAATAGGTATATGGTTCTTTATGCTGTGACTTTCTTTATTTAAGTAACCAACATCTAAAATGGCTTAATGACCAACCTGCTCCAGTGATAGTGTAGAATCCATATTCATAATCCACTTGGATATTACTGGGATCACTGTTATTTGCGCTCCCCAATACCACCGTAGTGTAGTAGCAAACTCCGACAATGGCTATCACCCAGAATACGCACATGATGCTCGGGACGGCATTTCTTCGGAATACCTTGATTGCTCGACTGTTAAGGCTGGTGAGATTGATCAGTGCACCAATACACGAAGACAGAAGCACCATGAAGCATAGAAGAATTAAAACCCTCATTAGGGATATTGCTTCTGCCGTGTCACATGGAGGTAGACCTGTAATTTAAAAAAGACAATGATTTTTATGTGTCCTGAAATATGAATTATATTTATAGTACTTATTATACTTATCGTATATATACGTTTTCACCCATAAAACGCTGAACCAATTTTGATAATTTTTGGTAAATAAATAGACAGGAACCTATCCCTGGATCTTATCTATCTATTTACCAAATATGGCTACTTTAAATGCCGGAAATAAGTATGATTCTCGTGGGATCACTGAGGTAGTTGAAATCAACGCAGGTGAAACCGTAGGGCACAGCTAGATTGTATATAAAAAAGAAACTTTGACTGCCTCATCTATTAATGCATAGCTAAAACTTCTATATGCTAACAGTGTGGATCATCATTTCAATCATGATATTCACTGCTAGACTGGGCCACCGTCTGTCCGCTCTCAGTGCTCTGTTCAATATTTCTATTTGCTAATTCTCTGGGCAATTTAAATTACTTTCATTCTTCTATAGCTTTCTTCATTCCTTATTCGAACTCTCGTTGAAGAAACCTCAAGCACAGCTGTCTCCATATGTTGCTGTGCGATGGAGCCTGCTTATGTAATATATATGTGTGATAGTATGTGTGATAAATATACAGAATTATATGAATGTGTAACAGATAATTAGTTTTATTCAATGTGTATCTTAGGATATTATTTGATAAATGGACACATGCACAATGTTGAGGGCATTTTGTTTTTGTAGGTATAGTTTAAGATGGGGCTTTAATTACCATTAAAGTTTCTATGAACAGGGTCAAACCCACCATCTTGATGTATTATAATCTGTTCATCATCGTCGTCATCGTCATCATCGTCAAACGAGAAGAACTGCACCAGAGACAAACTCTCTGTACAACGGAGGCCTTTTATCTTGAACCAAGTGGGCAGCACCAATGCAGTACACGTCAAAAGGAATGTGAGGATGTTGAAGAGAGCCGCTATTTTGTTGAGTTCTTTATCCCTGAACGGAAACGATATCTTGAGCCCTGAAATTGATAATACATCATTTATTTAGCATAATAAATGTTTGCATTTACAAAAGTATTGTAATTGTGCAGTGAGTATACTCATGAAATAGAATATATTAAGCATATATAACCAATACCATTATTACCTAGTTGAAAAGATTTAAAACTTCGGGATCAATATAAATAAATGGATAATTAAAGGATAATTTATTATAAAATCTTTAATGGCGCATTAAAATTGTTTAATGCCAAGAATTATTACCCCGCTTAAAAGAATAATAACCAATTGCCACTAATTAAATTTGTATGAGGCTAATGTAAAAGTAGATATGTTTTATCTTTCAAATGGAAAAAAATTTCATATTCGTTCATAATATATAAAGGAGTATTGGTTTGGCTTGCACATAAAAGATATGACCACCATATAATGTTGCTTAATCCACTTGCTTAGTTAAGACTGGATAGGTAAACACTGTTAAGATCACTACAACCTTCTTCATTCGGGTTCTATAATTGTATATTAAATACCATAATGGTCTGATTTTGCTATATACATAACTAATCATTCCAACTAAAATTTTGCTAATTGCTGCTAATTCAAAACCTGCTAATCGCTGCTACTTTGAAAACCGTAACTAAATAAAATTTGTCATATTACATGATATAAACCTTTGTTCCATTTTTTACATAAAAAATAAATGTTATTGTTTAATAAAGCTACCATAAAAAAAAGAAAATATTTCTCTGTGGTACTCTCAAAACAGACTCTCTTTCTACAGATGCAGATTAGGGAAGCGTCAGTCACTTCAAATAGCACTGTGGTTTATATGCTGCGGCAGCTGCGCGGCCGGCAGGTGTGGCATATAAGTGGTTTGAAAATGTGGTACTTAATTTCACCACCTGTAGGTCAGGTAATTCATTTCTGTTAAAACAAATTATTTTTTTGCAATAGACTTTTGTAATCTGTAATAAATGACTATTTATTCATTATTAACCCCAAATATACAAACTCTGTCACTTGTTTTACTTTTATACCTTCAATCATAACATTGCAGTCTGTCATTTCGTCCTCTCTTACATTATTTTAATCTCTAAATCTTCAAGCACAATTGTTACCATTTCCTGTAACTGCATTGCTAATGATGCAAGTCATAACTTGGTCATCGGTGTAGAGAAGACATGTGATAAGTAACTCATTCATTTGGGCTCCACAGTTACCTCTCCAATTTATCAGGAAAGTTGATGTAATAATAATAAATTACTATATATAACATCATTAGTAATTTATTATTAAAACTTATATATTATATTTTTTGTTATAATTTTGTTGTTTAAAGTTTTAGTTTTGTTGTATCCTACATAATTTATAAGCCTAGGGTGTCACTTCTATCTCACTTGATAGTTAGTGAAGGCTTTCAGGACCAGATACCCAAGCAAACTGTGTGTTTTGACAGGACCAGATACCCAAGCACACTGAGTGTTTTGATGGGACCAGATACCCAAGCACACTGTGTGTTTTGATGGGACCAGATATCCAAGCACACTGTGTGTTTTGATGACATCAAGTTTATCACACTATGAAGGAGGATTTACATGCATTTACTGAATTACCTTTTGACTGTGTTTGGAGAATATAACTTTTTTGTATATTTGGAGGATATAAAACTCTTTGTAGCACTGTGGTGCATGATACATATCATACACCTGTTCTTTTCAAGTTCAAAATACTGTTGCTAAATATGTCAAGTAGAGGGAGACATGACACTTTTTTCTATGCTTTGATTGGATCATTGATTTGAGATATCATTGGAATAAAGATCTGAATTATAAAATAATCTAGCATCCCCTAGCTTTTAATGGTGCTTGATTTAAAAAGTCTATATAAAAGAAAAAAAAGTGATTTGAAACAAAGAATCAAATTTAGATTTTAATAAGTCCTGATTTTTGGCAACCCTGTTTTTAAGCCTTGTATTACCTTATACTTTAACTTTATAAACCTAGGAACATATACTATAGTTACAGATGGTCACATTTATTATATAAGTAATTTATGCAGGCAACATCGCTTTGGTTTTAGCTGTAATGATGTTTAACCTGTATTTAAGAAAATAAATAAAAAAACATTTTTCATCAATCCTGGAGTCTTTAAGTCACGAGTGAATAGGTACCTTCTAGGTTTGCGTGCTAAATCCTAGACAACATCATCACTCAACATCAGGTGAGACAGTTGTCAAACGCAAACTTTTTTAATTGTTTTAACCACTATCTCACTTGATGGTCAGTGACATCACGCTACACCTAGAATACTCACTGGCTCTCAAGGAGTGCTGCCTGAACACACTATGTGTTTGGTGACAGTTTTTCAAACTTGAGGGTGGTAGCTAGCCAGGCGAGTACTCGAAAGTACCCTACTACCATGCTGGGGCTTTGATAACAGTGTTACCTTCACCAGAAGCTCAAGCTGTTGTTGGGGTTTGCATAAAGCAATGTTTGGTATAAGGTTGATGTAGTACAGCATCTATCAGGACCTATGGTCAACATAGCAAAATGTTGTTTCACGTGGATAATTTGACAGTAAAATGGCACTTATATCTGTCACTATTTAACGTTTGGCTCAATCATATGTTGGACTGTTTTCAGAGAATTAAAGGACTTAGGGTTGAGAAATATAACAAATACAATTAAAGCAAAATATCTTCCCCATATTTGTCATTTATTTTATTGTATCATATTTGCCATCAATCTACACATATAATACTTATAGTGAAACCTGTACAGCTGCTCTTAATTTCAGAAGACATAAGTGAAGCCGCGGGAGCAGGTAGTATAAAAATAGATTTTTATCCTTTGTGTGTGGTACACAAGCTTCAAGGGGTTGGACACTACCTAAATGATGTGCAGTCACTCAATACATTTTTTAGTCAGGCCCCACCTACCATTATTTATCACGATGGGATTACACAAAATCTTACACGAATAGTTATAAGAACGTAAATGTTATAATTGGCTAATTAATATGAATATGTGGAAATTAGCAATTTAGCAAGCTTAACATTTTGTAGCTAATAAATGAAGCTTATTATGCGAGAATTTATCATGGTAGTAGGTCGTGCGAGTGCCGTACGTACATGCATTGAGCAAAATAAACTAAATTACGAGTTAAACGTCATACCTCGGATCCACGTTAGACATCCCATTTTGTTGTTCTAATCATTTATAGCCCATGTGCACTAACAGTACTGTGTTTGGTTTATAATAATTATACAGTAACTTTCAGAGACTTTAAAGTTATTTAGTTATAAAAGGACAGTAACTCCGACCGATACAATACAATATTTTTTTGTGGCCTGCCAATACTGGCATTAACTACATTTTGACATTGACATGGGCATCGGCCCTGATATAGTATCTATCTGCTAATAGACAAGAGCTAGTTTTATTTCCCTAAGTAATCTGTGCTAGTTTTTTATGCGCATTTAAATATTTCACGATAACCATGATCACTTTATTTTTTATATTTTTTTTAATTAAAAAGAGCAAGACGTACCCATACTTTTTGTTTTAAATTAACTGTCGAGCGTAAAAAGATGAACATCGAATGACACCTAAAATATTTAAAAATTCCGATCCTTTTTGAATGTAACAACAATTATTATCAATATTAATAGTTGTGAACGTCTGGAAAATATTTGCATTCGTCCTGGAATGAAATGCACCCTTATAGTTCAATTTGGAGTTCCTCGCACTTTAGATGAAACGTCATGCCAATCATGCTTTGTATAGATTTTCTACGAGCTACACCCAGCCCTTTTACTTAATTTTATTAAATATTCATATCATATATTTCTTTCTGCATTTTATATATAGTGTGGGTGTCCAGGGAAAGTGTAGCGAAGACGTTCGGAACAATTCTTTGATAATTGTTGTTCCATTCGAAAATAACGAAATTTTCATTATTTTCGTTTTATAGATCAAGGGCCTTACTATCAGCTTTGTAAAATCCATTCACGTTCCGAGCACTTCTAAAACCTGGCTTAATCCGCGTAGTAGTATAGTACAAGCTCTGCCTAGTTTGAGACCTGAAGACCTTGTCTGAATGTTAATACAAAAAAAAAACCAATATACCTTTAACTGGACGGTGCAGCATTTCATTGAAACGAGCCAAATGAAAGGCACCAAAGTAGTACTACATCTCTTTCGTGTAGGGAGTCCATACAAACATTAGTAGTTTAGTTGCATATCGAAAACTATACTGAAAACACATGTGTTTTCAGTATAGTTTTCGATATAAAACACTAGTTTAGAGGCGTATTTATATATTATATATTTAGACTACCTCGATACACGAATGCTTTCTAAATAGATTTCCAAATTCATCTCGTGATCACTCATTGATGAGTACTTAAGTAGTAAATAGCTCTAAATATTCTAATGAGACGAGTGCACAATTGAAATATTATTAGACTTACCTATGTCGCATGTTCATGCCCCTTGATTAATGTCTCCTTTAATGAGCATTCTAGGTCTAGCTAGATAAAATCTTCTACTACATTGTCAGTGACCATCAAGTGAGATAGTGTTCAAATGCTGGATCTATACAGTATAAAAAAAAATGTACGTCCAAAGTGGTGTTATAATTCTGCAAAAATACAAAATGTGTTTTTGTTTCATAACTTTTTACCATCGTGCCAATTCACAATCCTAGGTAATAAAGTGACAATTCAATATAATACTTACCAAGTCTTATATCTTGAACCTACAATATTACATAATGGAATAATATCCCTGCCCACTTTCCCTTCAATACTTTAGGCAAGTCTTGAGCTTACGACGTCGATTTCTTTTCACGGTGGTAAGGAGGTTTTTAACAAGTACCTATCTCAATTATCCCAGCAGTTTCCTTCAAAGGAAGAGGGTAAGATAGAAATATTTGATTTACATAGACTATTGAACTTACCTACTTCCTATATTGTACAAAGTTTACTTACCGCTGGAAATATTGAAGGTACTATACTTTATTTCAATATTTACCTTGACTGACCAATAAAGTCTTTCTTTAAAATGTATACTACTTAGAGACTTCTGATGCCTTAGTAACTTTCCTAGGTAGTTTTTTCCTTTCACCTCTCAGCTAAAACTTCATCCTTAAGAACCCAAGAAGCGTATGAGCAGTATTCTATCTATTTAATGTTGTTGGCGGTTAGTTATTTTGGTTCAGTATAAGTAGGAATTATTTAGTTTAACGATTATTATCAAGCTAGTTGCGCCCCATGGTTTTACCCGCATGGTGATGAAAAGCGGTGATGATGGTGATGATAGAAATAAGCGTGTTAATCCAAGGTATAAGCTATCTCTCTACCAATTTTCATCGAAATTGGTGCAGCCGTTTGACCGTGAACAGGTAACAAACATAAACACTTACACACATACACGCCAACTTTCGCATTTATAATATTAGTAGAATAGGATTAAGTACTCGATCCAGTTTACGAAGCACAGCAATACCCCTCTTTACGCGACCCCGTTATGCGTGGTTTCACTATAACGCGAATTTCAAATTTCTTGCTCAAATGCCTCGCATTACGTGAAAGAGTGCGTGTAAACATAATGTAGTTCAATTTCAGTTCAAACACGATTTTTTCCGGAACGTATCCCTCGCGTAAAGCTGGCCGTAATATTGTACACAAATCCATGGTGTTTGTTGGAAAAATATATTACGACTAAAACGCACTCAGTTGGTCTATTCTATTGTCTGTGTATAGTGTCTTGTCTTTGGACTACTTTTTTAAGATGTACAGATTATTTTTTGCGTCATTTTTGTATAAAGTGTATTAAATTCAAAATCTTTTAGGCGTGCGTGGCCATCAAAATTGTTTAAAAAATGGCCCGATTGTCACTACCACACCATGAGCAATGCAACGCATTATTTAAATGTAGGAATGTATCAACTGAAAATAAACTCATGGTATATAAAATATTTATGAGGCCAATACTGATTTACGATTGGTTCCTCGGTCGTCATAGCGATCTTAAAATCCTCGAAGACCAAGCTTTGAAGAAAATATTCGGCACGCGGAGCCAAAGTAATATAATGACTCTTTATACTGATTTAGACATTTCGGTGTATACAAAGCTGCAAGAACTTAGATGGAAACGCGCTACGAAGTTGAACGTGGATCAATTTCGAAAAATATTACATTCTTATGCCCTAGGCGCAGACAATTCCGGGCGCTTTTTTATTAGAGCATGTGAAAGAAGAACAAGATTTCGTCGGCGAAGATGCAGTAGATGCGGCTATGCATAACATAATAAATTTTACTTCGACAAATGTATTAAATATTGTTTTTTTAATATTTCCTAGTAATTATACCTACTAATTTAAATTAGTGTGTATATTGATGTTTAAAACTCATCGTACATGAGGTATAAAAGATATATAGGTACCAGTATAAAATAATAGCGGTATATTTAATGAAAGTTTTAACTATCCCACCAAAGCACACGTCCAGACACACGTGGTTCTTTATCTCTACGGAGTCTTTTGAGAGCATTTTTTTCACATTTTAATAAGTCATTCCATCTAAGCCTTTCTTTTGTAACATGATGAATGATATTCACTGTTCTGTACCGACTGTAAACCGCTTGTACATTTGGTCGCAGACGCTTCGCGTGTTGAAGTGGATATTTCGATTTATATATTTTTGAAAGAATGGTACTTTCAAACCGTAACAGCTTTCTGCAATTACCGTCATTTAGGGTCCAAACTTCGCAGCCGTAGGTAAGTATGGGACGAATGAAGAACTTATATAGCTGAAATTTGAATTTGTAATTGATGTCAGGATCGTCTATTAGCTGCTGGTATTGTAAGAAGCACAACTTGGCGCGGTGAATTCTTTCTGATATTTCAAGAACCATCTCTTTTTGGTTCAGCTGGGGAATGCCCAAACTAAACAGAATATTGTTTGGCATTTTGAAGTCCACAATGAAAAATACATTTTGGTTTTAATGCTGATGATTATCTAAAACATGTTCAGGAAAACGTTAATAAATAAAATGATTATGAAGCAAAGTTAAACTATTAAGATATTGTGTAGCACAAAGCACAAACTATATAAATGATGATAACCAGTGATGCTAACGCACAGAAAACTATGCAGTACTCTATTTAGATTGTGGAAGAGCCATTAGCAGACCGCTAAGTTACATTTTGACAATTATTTATTTTTAAATTTTTGACAATTCATTATTTAGACGTTATGTACAGATATTCCTAAATAATCGATAGCCAAAAATAAAAAAGCAACTGTGATATGTAATATGCGGGGTATTTAGGGTTATAGTTATCAGTTATAACGGTCGTAAAATAAAACACTGCTGTAGAAGGATTGTCTTTGTGACACAGCACGGCTTGTGTTATTGTAAATAGTTCAACACGGTGTTTACTAGATGGCGCCAGTGTCGCATGGACAATTCCTGCGAAATCGTTTGTGTCACCAACGCGCGGGAGCTTGGGTGTGATTTTGATATTGGTGAGAATTGGTTCTGCAAGCTAGACAAGTATATATATATATATCAATACACAAGAAAAGGATATATATCAATACACGAATCAGTACTTTACCGGTGTTTAATTGTATTCCTCGTACATCTGCTTTATTGCTATTGCTTTATTTTCCACTTCATGCTTCACATTTTCTATGACTTTTCAGCCTGAAACACTACACTTTTTAACCACTCATTGTGTATTTGACTGTTTCACGTTTCGGAAATCGGAGTACTTTAACACCACTTGATTTTCTAACTATTACAGTAAGGAATTTAGCTAGAACCACCTTCAATTTAAATGTGATAGGTAAAAATTATAAGCACGCAACTACATTAGCTGTATAATATTACTGTATAATAATAAATTAACGTTAGCTTCAGAGATGTAACCGAAGTGGTTTTATCGGAACCGGAATTGGAGACGGAATCGGAGGTGAAGTTTGAGTAAGAAGAGAGGTGTCAAGGACATGCCTAATGTATGATAAAGTAGCACAGCCATTATTGAGTCGGCTTCTTTAATTTAAATTGAAAATTAATACATCAACTTAATACAGGCGTTAAAAATAAACACATTCATAATTATGTTCATAAAAATCGTTAGCAAATCTGATGAAATGTAATGACTCTAATAATAACAAATTTTCCATCTAATCCTTGTGAGGTCAGCAATGTAATCAATGTAATCTACAAATCGACTAGGACTCACTGCAAAATTACTCTCCAATTAAAAATTTCCAATTAAAAGTCTTAAGTCCCTAAAAAGTTATTCACTTGCTGTTGAACCTGGTGGACAGCTCAAAATATGTTATACAATATTAAAGAACATAATTTATACAAAAATCTCGGCGATGCCATGTGTTTTATAAGTTACATTTTATAAGTTGATGGAAATGCCAACCACAAGCAGACTAAGTATACCTACCTATTACCTATGTTATCCTTAGCATTGTTTTAATCCATATCAAAATTGTTTAGTATTTAACACTGTTTGAATACCTGTATATCACGTTGTATGATTTATATAGGACATTTCATTTAGAAGATATTACGATTTTCAAAATGCTAATCTAAGCAAAATACTAACCGCTGTGGGCGGCGCTGCGAGAGAGGGACTACCGAAGAGTGAAAGAGAGGCGTGCAGACAGACTGCAGATGTTTCTACTATGTAGCCGGCAGAAGCGCATTTGAGTCTGACATTGAATATTTTGAATTTTTTAATAAAAAAATCTATTTGTTTAAAATTAATATCAGCCCGTGCGGAGCGGGGATGGGCCGCTAGTATAGGATAAATTATTTGAACTTTTATTTCATTCGTTCAATATAAAATGTATCTACCTGGGGCCTAACTATCAGCTTTGTAAAATCCATTCAAGTTCCGAGCAGTTCTAAAACCTAGCTTAAACATGCTAGACAATAATAACCGTTCACCTTTGAGAATATCAATGTTCGAACCGTTCACTTAAAGGAGCGTAATTGCCGTGGTGATGGTATTTGACTTAACACTAAGCGATGCCAGCCAGGTTTTAGAACTGCTCGGAACTTGAATGGATTTTACAAAGCTGATAGTAAGGCCCCTGGACAAAGTAAGTAAAGTAATGTAAATTAACATACCTAACAATGACAATAAGTAATTTTCTGATTTCATTTAATTTTCAACATTTTGAAATAAAATAAATATTACATTTTATTGAATCCAAGAAATTATCTGCCTGCATATACGAGTATATGCAATAATGCATACCAAACATACCGAAGTAAGCATGATCAAAATGCATTAAGTAATTTGGCCAGCTTGACAGACATCCACTTATTCTGATATCCCACTAATATTATAAATTTGGATGGATGGATGGTTGTTACTCAATCACGCCAGAACGGCTGGACGGATTTGGATGAAATTTAGTATGTAGATACTTCGGGTCCCGGAATAACACATGGGCTACTTTTCATCATCATCATCATCATCAATCATCACCACGCGGGTAAAACGGCGGGGCACAGCTAGTATTATATAAATGTAAAGTAATCTTGGAGTTGAAATTACCTTTAGTTAAAAACCAATAACAAGTTTACCATCTTTTGCGTATTACACTCTTGCTCTTCCGTATTTGCACAGACTTCATTGAGGTACATACTATACTTCCAAATAACACTTGCTTTTTATTTCATAGTCCAAATAAAAAAACAAAAATATAATACAGATTCTCGCTTTTGGTTTGCGTCGTAGATGAGATTTGTTTATTTTTCATTTTACACGATATAAAGTTGAAACAAAAGATGTTGAGAATGCAATTTTCCAGAATTTTAGTTCTCAACAATTTTTTTCTAGGATCGATATTTTCCGATTTATAAGTGGGATGAAAAGTAAAGTGTATCACACGGTCGCAAAATTATTTTTCGTCGGGCGAAGTATTTTGAATCCCTCGCGCTCAGGATTCTACAAAAGAATCCCTAGCTACGTTCGGGATTCTACTCAAGAATCCTTCGCTCCGCTCTGGATTCAAAATAGCGCCCTCGCCGTAAAAAACATATTTTGCTCTCTTGTGATACAATCTACCTACTATTAACCTGTCTGTGTAAATAAAAAAAACGAATCCTACCTGTAGGTAAAGTGGTTTTTCCCAAACTGAAATTCTTCGTGAACTCGATGCTTGATCAACCACAGCCGGTCACATCCAGGGTCTTTCTCACTTTTCTTGGTTGCAAGATTCGTTGATATTTAGTAGACATATTGTAATAGTTGCCCCTGGTACATTTGGAAATAAGATTTGCACGAGGTGTAGGAAATATTTAAGGCCGAGACCATTCGATTTGTCTGTCCCATATCTTAATTTTATTTATTTCTTATTGTGAATTATCTGTACCATACAGCCAGGTATTTTTGGGCTGCCTGATGGTAATCGATCACTGTCGCCTGTAACTCTAGGGCTACTAGAGCTACTAACTAGAATCAACGATACATTGCCAGCGATATAAAATAGGGTAGATAGCCGATCGCCCGCTCAAAAACGGCTCCGTGAAAACAAGGCATATGCCTTGTTTTCCTCTCAGTCGGGTGTGACCGCGCCAATAGGTGACGTGTTGTGAAGCCGAAGTGAGAATCCAAAAGTAAGAATTGAAAAATTCTCACTAATGTCTTACAAATCTATAGTATAGTATAATAGGTATATATATATATATATATATATACGCTATATAATATATAACGCTATAGTATCTTTAGATCAGATTAATTAAATCGGAGTGTATACATACTCATTGGGTTTATTATTAAAATGAAATAATATCCGCTCGTGGAATAATTTTATATTATCTGGAGAGGTTTAAACCTGTATAAGTAAACACTGGCGAGGGGACACATTTGAGGTTTGATTTTCATAGATACTGTGGTATCTGTAGTATATTTGATTGAAGTACGTTGCCAATTCTTTTGAAACTCCATTAACTTATCTAAGTATGCCGTGTTGTAACTATTCGGAAATAACGGCGAGGAAGAAAGCTCCTATACCTATTGCAGGTGTAGGGCAAAAAGATGCTAGCATTAAGCAACTCAGGTAAATATTGTTATGGTTCATTTCATAATATTTACCTACACCTCCACACAATGTTATCGTGAAAGCAATGTTTCCACAATAGCGCACTAGTTTTATTCACGAAGTAGTAAAACCTCTTTTAGACGAGGTGGTCTATTGCGAATATGATCGCGCTTTTATTGTCTCTGTGTATCGTGCACTGTTCCTACGGAGCGTCGTCACAATGTTCGATGGTTGAAATCAAAAGTCTACTAGAGGGCTGTGAGAGATTGTTAGGTCTAAACATGACCAGTGTCGGAGGCACCATAGTCAACGACCATAACTGCGACGTTTTACTGCCGAAGCAAGTTTTTTTCGAAGAACCCTTATTTCAATATGCTTTGGCTGACTCGGTATTAATGTGTATTAATTATGTCATCTTATTAAAACAAAAATTGTCGTGCAATGAATAAAAATTTTTTTTTCTATAATTTCAGAAAAAGTTTTACACCATAATTATGGTCGACCCTGATGCTCCTCCTCAAGTTGATGGTGAATTTTACTTGCACATGTTGAAGTCAAACATTCCTGTAAGAATGATTTTTGTATCTATTTTTTTTTTAATACAAATACAAATTTTTCTTTATTGCAAAATTTAAAGGTTACAAAATATGTTGTACCCTGCCTTTTGTTTTCATTAAAAATAATTGTGTTGAGTTGTGAGAAATAATGGTTTATACTGTATAGATAGTACTGTATAGTTTTACTACTATCTCACTTGATGGTCAGTGACGATGTGGTCGAAGATGTTATCACGCTAGACCTAGAATGCTCACTGGCTCTCAAGGACTGCTGCCTGAACACACTATGAGTTTGTCAGTGTTTTATCTTTAGGAGGAAGACCAAGAGCTCTACTCATATCTTATAAATAAGCTATTAACAACTGACAGGTCCTCACGGCTGCAAAATAATATAATTAACACAAGGAAACCTCTGATTTTCCTCCATTGCCTGTGACCCCTTACTCTGGTCTAATAAAGTGTTTCAAATCATATTTTACATTTACAGGGCCTCGGGCTGAAAGCAAAGGAGAGCAGTAAAACTGTCGGGATCGATTATAGAGGTGAATATCTACAAATTAATAACTAACTTACTTAGTAAGATGGCGTGGTGACCCCGAACGGTGGTTCTAAGCCTCCGCAGTAAAATACGCTGCTGATCCCTCTGAAGTCGCTCTGTTGCCAGTCAGTCAGACCCAGTTCAGGCAGATCCTTCTTAGTCCGGTAACGTTTGACCACTTTGGAATCATAAGTTACAAAAAATCTGAAGTTACTGATTTTTTGCATGTCAATACAATCAAACTACACAGCATATTTTTGTGTTCTAAAAGAATATTTGATTAATTGTTGTAAAAACGTGATCCGTACAAACACGTTTTTAAACAACTTAAAAAAAAGGAGTACATTTTCAATTTAACTCGTATGTTTTTTTTTATAATATGCTTGTTACCTCTGAAGTTTTGACTGGGTGGACCGATTTGGATGATTCTTTTTTATTTGCTAGCAAGCTGGTGCTTTCAATGGTTGGTTGGCTGGTGGTTCCCTTGTGATCTTTTTTTCAGATATCATCAAAATCGGACATGCGGTTTTTGAGTTACACTCTATTAACTGAAAAGTGCGTGCTTATACCAGTATCAAAGGTCACTGAAAAGAATGAAGAAAATCACCAAACAATGGAACCGACTTCAACAAGTTATTCACACTTTGGGGTATTGAAGTCGGTTCCATTTTTTGGTATTTTTTTATGTTAACCAATGTTCCGCGATAAAATTTAATAATGTTCTTATTCTAATTTTAAACGTTTCAGGTTACAAAGCACCAGCGCCACCTCGCGGCACGGGCCCGCATCGCTACGTCAGCCTGCTATATGAGCAAGCAGACGGCAACAACTTCCTACCAACGGTGCCGAGTTCACGGTTTCGGTTTGGGCTGACCAAGTGGTTGCGCGGGAAGAACCTATGCGGACCGGTCGCGGGCATTCAGTTCCGATCTGAGTTCTAGATGGCGCTAGTAGACACAAATATTTAGAGAATAGACGAAAACAATGTACATTTACAATGATGTAGGTAGATATACTAAATTTTAGAAATTGTTTCTTGATGTTATGAATCAAACGAACTGAAAGATAACTGTAAAATCTTCAAGTTTCCTATAGGTAGGTAAGTAGGTATAGGGAGAAAGTAGATACCTAGTTACTTAAGTTACCTAAGTCCTTAACTAGTACATAAAAGTTTATAATTATTAGGTGAATTAACTTTTAGAGAATTTAGAGAAAGTGTAATTTTTGAATAACCTATACAACATAAATGTAGGATAAAGTCTAAAGAAATCTATGTAGTAGGTATTGACAATAATTCATTGTAAATTATTGTCCGAAATGGGCAAACTGTTTAAACTTTTATCTTTTAACATTTTATGTAAGTACCTATAGAGTTACAATAAATAAATTTATTTAGCAATTAGTTTCTGTCGTTTCGACCAAGTTGCCTTGGTCAGGGTCTTGAGAAGACTGGAGGGTCGATCATCGGTTTATTGAAAATGTGTTCGAATCGCGAAGTCTCAAAATTACAATGAAATATATTCTAAACTGATGTTTAATTGTAAACTCTAAGGCTTTCACGGCCGGCGTTGCATGTTGTATGTATTGCTTCCGGGCTGTTTGGCCGTGGTCTAAGTGGAACTTGTGTTCCAGTCGCAGTCGCGTCGCAGTGATCGACGAAACGTCTGGAACACAAGTTTCACTTAGACCACGGCCAAACAGCCCGAAAGCAATACATACAACATGATGTTTAATTGTTTACATTTCCAAAATGAATTGATGGTTGTTTTTATGAGAACATTTTGCAGGTCTACCTACGATAGTGGTTGCTGAAGATCCTGAGGACCTCTAATTCATAAACAATGCAATTAGTAATGTAATCCAATGTTATCATAAATAATCTTCGTATTCCGCTATTTTTTTTCTGCTTATGCTAGTACCTGGATGCCTTGTGGATTTGAGTTAATTTTTGTATACAGGGTAGGTACTTGATGAAAATCTCTACTGCCGCATACAAACAATTCGTGGCAATCCCTTATTTTCGGCAACCTACTCTTTCTTCTTCTTTCTTTCAGCTTACCATATTTCTTACTAATGTCATAGTATCCATACATTAAAAATTATATACATGTCTTGACATATTGTGTTCTATTAAAACTATAAGGTGTAGGTAATACTAATGTTGATAATGCTATGCATAAACTGGCATATTTAACACATTTGTGCTGTAAACGTACGAAAAAGCAAAGTAGTACGTATAAAAAACAATTATTATGCTATGTTACACCTGACTATATTTTACTTATCGATTTAATGAGAACTATTTAAACTAAAACAACAAATTGTTTTGAAAGTTTTAAAAGGCGGTCCTAGCCTGTAAAGCGACTATAATGCTATGATTATTGTAACTTAGATTGTAACGCTGAGTTGTACAAATAATGTATATATATCTATGATAATAAAGAAATTGAAAAATCAATCAATCAATCAATCAATCCCTTATCTGAAATGTGCCATTACGCCGATTGAATGCGACTAATTTATAAATAAAGGGGTAGCCAGCATACTTATATTACTACATGTCAGTGCTAGTATATATGGCGATCTTACCTAAATATCATAATATAGAATATTATGATATCTACCTCTTTATTTATAAATTAGGATCGGTGGTGGCAGCGTGGCGCGGCGGCGGCGGCGGCGTGGGTGCGAGGTGAGAGGGAAGCAGCATGCGCGAGCGCAGCCTACGCGCGGCTCGTGCCGTCATTTATACGGCCTCTTGTTATTAAACAAAAGAAGTGGATCTGTTCATCGTTACATTATTGACAGTTTAGTTCGATTCAAGACTAATGCACCGTAAGAAAAAAAATATTACTTAACGAGTTTTTAATCTTATTTTATATCAATTGAATTTAATTAAAAAAATACCAAAGAATACGGAACCGACTTCAACAGTCAAAAGTATGAAATAACTTGTCGAAGTCGGTACCATGCTCACAATATTTTGATAATAGTTTTGAACTATCATGGTACCGACTTCGACAAGTTATTTCATACTTTTGAGTGTTAAAGTTGGTTCCATTTGATTTTTATTATACCGCTATTTGGATAGTTGTTCTAGCCGGTATCGTAAGTTTAGTTCTGAAGTGAAGAAACACCGAAACATCAGAATTGAATATTAGAGGCACAATGTTTTACTTGATGCACATTTTTTATTCAATTACAAAAGGTGATTTCAAATGACAAGCAGCTTTTTACTAAACATTGAATTTATCGGATACCTTCACTTCGGCTCATGACATTTCACCAAAATAAAGTGTGTGTCACATGATGGCCATTTCTCGGAATGGGACTGTTGACCCGGGTGGTCCTTCGAGTTTTATAGTGGTGCTGTCAAAGTATTATAGCACCTCTTGTTCTCCGACACACAAAGTGCCCAAATTTCTTTTTTTAGTCTCGACAAAATACCTACCACTAATATGCCAGTACCCAATGGTGTTTTACTAAAGATGACGTATATTCATACTGCGCGGTGCTCACATTTTGTTCCTTTACGACATTAACATGCTTACTGCCACAGATAATACTGTACAAATAATATAGAAAAGGATGGCTATATGTTTAGACTTGCGCTTGAAATACGCGTCGTAATGAAAATTACTACAATTGAATTAATTTTGCCGCCTCAGTTTCCGCGCGCTTGTGCGACATCTACCTCACATAAACATAACATATAATTGCCAGTACCTACAATTATTCATTAGTTATATTTCTTTGGCATTAAATTTTATATTCTGTAGCGTACCTACATGATTTGATTGTCCAAATGTCTTTCATAACCTACTCATTATTTTTATATACCTACCTACAGTTACAACGGAACACTTGTCTTATAAATAGCCTGAAAACGTATCGTAAGAACTTTTATTCGAAAATAACGAGACATAAGTACACTTCTGTATACATTCATATATATATACATAAACATATATTGCTATTGCCATTCAATTGGAAAATGGCAACGTCTAGATATTACTCATTTATTTGATCAACAAAGTGTTGCCTTTCAAAAATTCGAAAGGAATTTCTGAAAGGCAACACGCTGCTATTCAGGCTGATACAGCCCTCATTTTTCCAGTGGCGTTAGCAATGGATGAACAAGAAAAAGGTTTTTGTTGTTCAAGTCATTGACACCAGCTGCCGTAGTTATTAATTATCTTGTATTTTAAAAGGTGTCAAACGCAAACTTATAATAAGTGAAATTAAAGGTTATTATAAAGCTTATCTTCAATTCATTCCCTTAGGAATCATTATTCCTTTATTGCACAGGCAATCGTAAAGCCATCTTGTATTTAGAACTTAGATCCTACATACATACCTATACTGTAACATAATTAATCCCCGAAAAGGTGACTCTTCCAATAACTAGTTAATGCTTAGAAATGTAGGTACCAAAATCTTGAAGTATTGACTCATCATCATCATCATCATCTCAGCCATAGGACGTCCACTGCTGGACATAGTCCTCCCCCAATAATAATTCCACTTTTTTATTTTTTGACTCGCTAGTGATTAATTACCTAATCGCCCCGCAGAAGATTCTGACGTATTGTTCTATACTAAAAGTAGGTATAATATATTTCTCAGAAGCAACCAAAATCATGAAGAATTGACTCGTGATTAATCTATACCTAATCGGCCCGCAGAAGGCAATCAGGTTCTGACGTATTGTTCTATACTCACTGCAGTATATATTTCTCAGAACCATTAATATCTTAAATTTTGTTACGAATCTTTAGATGACGTTATCGAATCACCAGGAAAATATACTTGTTATTTGGGTATTCCCTCAAATAACAATTATCTATCTTCAAGAGTATGTATAATAAAAACCTATCGATACATACAGGTTTAGTATTGTTACTAATGCTTGCTGACGGACGCTGGTTCGATCCCCACCATCGGCTAGAGGTTCCAGTGAAGGCTGCTTCCTTATCAAATCTACAGCATGGTCGTAGGGTACTTTTCAGGTACCAGCCTGGCTACATATCACACTCAAGTTTGAAACTGGCCCATCAAACACACAGTGTGATCAGGAAACTGTCCTTGAGAGCCTGTTCACATTCTAGGTCTAGCGTAATGCCACCATCGACCACATCGTCAGATAGTGGTTAAACGCTATCTATGAAGCATAATAGTAGTTTATGAAACTGTATCATAATAAGGGTTTTAAGACCAAATTATGTGCAGTTTCATACACTACTTTATCTAATCTCATAAAATGGATAATGAAATTTACGTTAAATCACAGCATATGTTTGCATTTATTTGTAAACGTTTAGCGCCAAAATCCTTTTGCTGGTCGCGCATGCGTGTTACGCCGCGTCCACAGACTATAATATGTAGAAAAACTGCATTGCAATGCAACCTCCTAGGTCCAGCTGAAGTTGAATCATAATGGAAAAAAGTTAACATTTCGATACAGTTGTCATAGAAGAGTTGTATCGAAATGTTAACTTTTTAAAATTATTTCGATATATTGTCTTTAATGACTGTCATTAAAGTTCTGTTTTTGATTTTTTTAATCTTTATATTTGAGTATGAGATTAGATAAAAGAATTATACACGTCTAAAATTAACTTGAAGATGCCGAGCTCTACGTACACGGTACAATCATAGTATCAATACGGGTATACTTTTCAACTCTTGCCTCATCCGATATCAATTAAAAAAACTCTTGAGAGGTTGAAATCTAAATTCCTGATAGGTTGAGATGTCACCCGCCTGTCGCGTGTTTGTGACAGGAAGCGAGTCAATCGTAAATTATTCGTGAATGTGATGGCTTTAAAATAAAATTGCTTGACCGGTTTGGCGTGTGCGACCGCTGCCCGCCCGCCGGAAACGCTCGCCCGCGCCGATGCTGTCAGTGAAACTTGCCACATTTTAGTGGTATGCGTTTCATAGTGGCAATTCAAGTATGCATATTGTTGTATTTATCAAAACTACGATATCTAAACGAGAATTGGAAGCGCTAAATGGCAATTAAAAAAGTTATTCTCTATAGATCATGGCAACGGTTTATACAGTGAGCGCGGTCGCTTCAAATCTGATTCATGAAATGATTCTAGTGCATTTTAGATTTTTTGATGCGTTTAACAACTGCCTCAACAATCACACAGTGTGATCAGGACAATCATTCAAAGTTGGCAACGTCATCCGTAAGGATATCTATTGTTTCCGGCAGTTGAGAGTTCAAAGTATAATCTACTGTATTCATGGAAAAGGTCCTGACCCTACATGGTATATAAAACATAATTAGGCAGTCTTAATAGTAATAGTAATAGTTTATTTCTTTCCTGACTTAATAACATACGAGTAATACATTGCCATATGCCCTGAGTTCCACACTAGGATAAATCCCGTGTTGTGAGACTCAGTCTCATCCGTTCCTCACAATACATCATTACTTATATTTAGACTACATACTACATATACTTATACTATACTATAATATGCCTATTATTTTCAGGCGATTAGTGTATTTGTAGTAGTTGCATATTATTGCGCTGTAATTACAAAAAATGATAAGATCATAATCATTTTTTATTATAAAAACAAAATGATTCGTCAGAGAAGTATTTCATCAAATGTCCCGTTAGGTCGACTGCTACAAATTTGGCTCATTAATAACTTGCTGTACCACATCAGAGAGGTCATACTCATGATGTACACGAAGCGCTTGAAAAAATGTATCCATGTGATCTCAACCAACGTACTGCGCGGTCACACCTTGGATGGGTGACTACTAGTGACATTTTCAACTGAGTGCTTTTGTGATTCGGAGGTCACGCAAAGCCGGCTGTTGTCTCAAGATAACATTCGTTGGCCAGCCTGGTGGATTACAAGCCAACCCTCCTATCTCCAAGTATTGGGCTAATTATATGCGTATCATAAAGATCTACTGGATTTGCCATAAGTGTTGCAAGCGTTCGTGAAAAGCCGAAAGCTAGGGCTTCCTTCCGGTCGCCCACTCCACGCCCACGGGCCTATATCGCCCCCGCAAACACCAATCAATTCAACAACAAACAAACTATTCCTTTTGTCCGCGACTTCATTCGTCGAGTTATAGCCTTATTATAATAATGGGAGTATCTACTTCAAAGGTTTATGAAATAGATTTATTTAAAAGTATATGTATAAAAATAGTTTGACTGTTAGACCACTATCTCATTATCTAAGTAAAACTTATATAAATATTAAAATTAAATCCTAAAATAATTAAATATTAAAACTTAACCTAAAAGACTAACCGTGGAAAGAAAAGTCCCCAGAATGCTGGCGGCATTGCCACGTTGAATCGTTAGACTTAATATTTGTGTAAAATAAATGCTAGCACTCTGCGACACCAGGCGCTTCAATAAACGCTTGGGCCAAGTCTACATAAAAAGTGAGAGCGGTCAGGCCCAACGGACCCAAAGTTTCCACCCCAAAAGAGTTTAGTTCTGGAAATTACCTGCATTCTTTACGGCTATTGAGATAAAGCTATGTGTGCGTGTGTAATATGTCATTACTCTGAAATTGTGACATCTACTGATTATTTAGGATCCTGCAGAATTGTATGGATTTAAGCACTGGGTAGCACTGCAACTAATTATGGATTATCACATTATACATTTCGGGCTTTGTATAAACAGAGGCCGAAATTAATATGGTAAAACCTGAAAAAGATGAAAAAATATGATTCTAACCATCATTCGAATAAACCGGTCCGAATCTGCACTCTATTGCTATATCCTTACAGGGTCATATGTACTACTAACAAATACTTTTAAGACAACTAAATGTATGAACATATAGATTGCAATAAATATATTGATTATTGAGGACCTACATCAAACTTATCTACTCCTCTATAGAAGCCTAGTAATCGCGCGACATATAGGCCATTTTAAGGCAGCTATTTATAGCTTCGTTCGTTACATTATCATTACGTTGTGAGTCAAGTAAACTGTTACACTTAGCGAATTAGCTTACGTCCGTAAGATGGCGCTGTAGGTAAAACACTTTCTACAGAGTATAAGTTCGATGATTGAGTATCTCTAAACTCAACTTACAATCGCTTATTCTACTAGAATTCTTCCATTCCTAGAGTAGATAAACTTAAGAGACTAGCTGATGAGGTGGTGTGGGATATATCGTGATATAGGGGATATATTTTTTGACATGTAACGAATTTGCCGAGGTAGGTATGATTCATAGTTATAAGGAGATTATTAACTGTGAGATTGTCATGTTTGCGGAAATAATTGAACGAATAACAACGCTCTGGACTTTTGGTCGGCGATATTTTTAATGATATTTCCAACCTCCTGTTTGGCTGAAACAATATAAATGTTGTTTTTCATTGAACAAATACATGTCGTTTTTATAACTAGGGATCTAGCGACCGCGTTGACGGCGTGGAATCACGATAGACCTATAACATTGACTGTCCCCGAGATATTCAGATAGCAGGAATACTAATTTGATTTATTGACCCTTGGTGACTGAAGTAAAACTCATACTAATTTATGTACTACTAGTAGCGCTCCGCAGTTTCACTCACGTGGATTACGGTTTGAGCCCGCAACCTAAATTATTCCACGGGAACTATCATTTTTCCGGGATAAAAGTAGCCTAAGTGCAATTCTTAATCCAGGGCTTAAACTACCTCCATACCAAGTTTCATCGAAATCGGTGTAGCCGTTTGAGCGTGAAGAAGTAACAGACATACACACAAACTTTCGCATTTATAATATTAATAGGAAGTAGGAAGAGTATGTACTATATATTACAAGGCAATAGTTTCTATGATATGCGTCGGTTATAAATTCTCCTTTCATAAATATATACTGACTTTCATATATGTATATATGACTGGCCGGTTGGCGCAGTTGGAAGCACTCTGCCTTCTGAGCCGCTGGTCCCGGGTTCGATTCCCGGACAGGTCAAGCATTTGTGTGTATGAACATGTCTGTTTGACCTGTGTCTGGGTGTGTATATGTATATAAGTATATATATCAGTCATCAGGTTACCATAGTACAGGCTCTGCCTAGTTTGGGACCTGAAGACCTTGTGTGAATGTTGTCCCATATTACTATTATTTTTATATACTATTTCCGTGTTAATAAAGCTGGACTTGTATAGGTCACATTTTTAAGTATTTTCAGTGATCTTCGCATGTGTCTTCATCTTTGCAGTGATTTAAACTCGCTAATATAAAATTGATTGATTGGCGATGCCTACGTAATGTTGCCTAATCTTTTCATTCACAATTTATGTCTCCCCGCTAAGTGGATAAAGCAAAGTGCGTTAGATAAAGCGACATAAAGAGAGTCTATTGCATCGCATCGCCAAATACAGAATCGTGTCTCAATGGCACCGCACAGAATAGACCACGTCACACTTAAATCGGCCGAAGGCTGACTGGAGGCGTTATCTAGTGCCAGAGCAATTAAATTAATTAATTATTTCCTTTCCAATTCGCTTGAATATCAATAGCAGATTAACAGTAAGATAAAACTCTATCGTTTGACGATGTTAATATATGCCTTTTATGATAAAATCAATGATACTTGAGAGTTGATTTAAAGCTATGAGGCGGTTACGATTTGCTGCACTTTGACCCGTTTTTTTAAGTAAACCGTTAGAATGATTTAAAAATGTCTGTGTTGTGACAAATTTCAGTACAAAAAAATATTTTATATACAGATAAAGTGCCTGACGGTATTAGCGACACGCTGAAAATAAGAATTGTGGACGTAGTATTTACATTTAAGAACCGTAGTCAATTTTAAGTTGGTAATTGGAGCTTCCTAGGTCTCCGTTACAACTGTAATGATAAGTAGTTGACAGGGGTGAAACATTTTGTATTTTAGTAGTGGTTTTCCAAGTAAGATACACAGATATTGTATAAATTACTTTACAATGTTTAAATGTTCATATAGTTAAATACCAATACAGAATGCGTGTATGAATGGTAATGCCTACAGAGATCGCGCTCGGAGTCCTATAGACGATTGCTTCATCACATTACCACCAAAGCGATAGGTTTAATTGTCGCCCAAATTACACCATACAGGGAAAGAGTGTCTTCCAAATTTAAAGTTACACAAAGTTTGTATGTCACTCGTATGTTGGCATTTGACGTTAGCGAGGTTTGTGGCGCGCAGTCGGTCGGCCGTGACACGCCGCGTGCGTACGCCACGAATTCGCTGTTCATTGATAAAACCGCCCACTCTAGTCTCTCTGAGGTTCCATTCACCGGCGCCAGTGGTTGCGCAACGCGCGCACGTCTCAGCCAGCGCCCCGCGCGCCTCGGATACCCCGCTCGGACCTTCATTCAAAACATCACACTGTATACACATAGTAAGGGCACTTACACATAATAAATCTGATCTCGCACTCACACGTCGATCTCAAGCTTATGGCGAAGGAAATATAGATGTGATATTCACAAAGTACGCGGTCGCGGTTCGCCTTGTGCATCGCGACCGCGTCCGCGAGCCATCCGTACTGTCCTTGAAAAAGACTGGTGTCGAATTATACTCACAACCCTCTGACTTACTACGTGAGAATTTTCCGTGTTTTATATATTCATAAGCTGATGTTTGTGTTTGCAACTTTTATTATCATTCTCTATATTTTCTTCCTTTCTTAGTTTTACAATAAAATATAAAAAAAAATAATTAATAAATATATTATAAAAAGCCTTAATCTAGAATGCCGCCGGTAGCGGGGCAGGGCCCAGGCTACCTATACCGGTGCAAAGTTAGGAACCTCCGGACAATACGCGCCGTTTTAAGAAGTACCGCCTTCTGCATCTGACCCTTGACCCAACCGTCTAGCGAGAGCCTCTAAAGATGTTGATCGAGGCTCTTCGTTA
The DNA here is from genome assembly GCA_934044485.1 of Apeira syringaria. Taxonomy (NCBI): domain Eukaryota; kingdom Metazoa; phylum Arthropoda; class Insecta; order Lepidoptera; family Geometridae; genus Apeira; species Apeira syringaria. Next base: position 10,242,408 of record OW203677.1, on the reverse strand, counting down.
TTAGGCCGTTCGTCAAAAGTATGATTATTATATGTATATATAAATATAAACATATTTAATGTATACATTTAAAAACTAATATTAGATTTATTTTTAAATATATTTATCGCGCACTATTTATTCTAACTTTTCATACTGTTTATAATTTATAGTGAAGCCTGTGAAGCAACGGTTGTCTTAATGTTGTCACTAGTTATAGTTTGCTAGAAGTGTTCGATTCGATATCTGTTTCCGTGACACGTGGATGTCAAATAATGTGACCTTACGTAGGTTTCATTCATAGAAGCGATTTGTAATTATTTACTTTATGAAACTAGAGAAGCAGCCGAGATAATATTGATTATCAAACACACCATTGGACATTTGTAATTAGGCCATGGGCCTTGTAAGCTCGCTCGAAGTCGCACAACGAGGCTTGGAGAGGGCTATTCTCGGGGCTTCTCTACGTGATCGAATCAGATATGAGCAGATCCGTAAAAGAACGAAAGTCACCAACATAGCCAAGCGGGTATAACGTGGTACTTACGCGTAGTTGATATCACGATCGACAATTGTTTCGGCTTCGTCCGGAAGCCTTCATTAGGATCTTGAGGACGTTACGACAAACGCACCGCACTCAAGATCCTGATGAAGGCTTCCGGAAGAAGCCGAAACAATTGTCCATCGTGATATCGACTACGCGTAAGTACCACGTTATACCCGTAAAAACAGTGTAAAGTAATTATGAACGTGAGTTTTAATATTAATATAGCCAAGCGGATTTGGAAGTTGAAGTGGCAGTGGACGGGTCGCAGCGATCAACCGATAACCTTTAAAAAACTTAGCTCGAAGAACTTGCCAACTAGCCGTTGGGTTCAAAGGTCGCGAATGGTGATAACAGACTGGCAAGCGCAGCATAGGACGGGCACCGACCAGGTGGACAGACGACCTGACTAAGATTGCACGAAAAGGCTGGTTTCAAATCGATCTTTTTAGAAATCAATGAGGGAGGAATACATTGTAAGGTGTTTTATTGACAGATGTTCTATCTTGTTTGCCGGGTAGAGATACCTAATAAAAAAAACAACCGGTTGCACTCCGAGAATGCCGGCGTAAGTGAAAACTTGAACTTGATTGATTATGATGATGAAAAGTAACCTATGTATTATTCCGGGAGCTGAAGAAGAAGGTATGTGGATAACATACCAAATTTCATCAAAATCCGTTCAGCCGTTCTGGCGTGATTGAATAAGGAATAAAAACAAAGATAAAGGACTATTATAAATGACTTATTAGCTTGGGGTTCTAAGCTTCGATCAGGAATAATAATTGTATTCCTGATCGAAGGTTCTAAGTAATACATAGTGGTGTTGATAAATTGAAAAATCAAATAAAACTACCAAAAAACGAAAATGTTCCTTATTCGTAACATATTTAAGTTTAAATTTCAACTGCAGTCTACTCTCCCTCCGTCTAACAGATTCGATGACGTCACGATCTGACAATCTTACGATACGATATTTTTTTCCCCATACAAAATGCACAAAGCTGCTAAAGATGTTTTCACTTCAAAAATGTCCTCCCAGCATGCGCAATATTAAACTAGTCAAGCAGCAATTCTTGCATAATATCCAAGCTACCTCAGACATGGCTCTCAAGATTTTGATGAACATTTACAGAACATTGAAAGTTTTTTTAGGATATCCGCGACCGAACCTACTCCACCGAAGTACCATGATGAATAGAGCTTAACATAAGACACCTTCAATATAGGTTGAGTTTAGTTTAGTCATCAAAGTAATCATTACTCTCTATTCTTACTCTTAAGTATCTTTACTCTCCAGACTTTTGGTTCTGACGAAATAGAGTTGCGAATTCGAAATTCAATGTGTGAAAAATTTAATAATCGAATAAATTCTTGAATGTATTTAATTAAATACGCCATCTATAAGAAAAGCCTCATAACTTTTATTGCTTTTCTAATCTTCTGATCCCCTCATTTGTCACGATTAATAACAAATCTAGTCAAATAGATTAAGTCGATGTTAACGATGCTCTTACATCGCTAACATTAAGAACACCATAAATGGTGGAAGGGAATCTTATTCGAGATTATCGCTTCGAACAGCGTAACTCGTAATATTATATCAGAAAGACATGTTGAAGTGGGTTCGCCACACTAACAATGACAAAAGTAGGACAGCAAAATCAAATCAAGTTTTAATCACGATCATATGTCTTCACATTTCTTAGGTTTATCCACTTGTCTGTCTGAATCCTTTCAACCCAAAATGAACCCAAAGTTCCCTATTTCCACTCTTAAAAACAACGAGCTATGGAGAGGGCTATGCTCGGGGTTTCTCTACGTGATCGAATCAGAAATGAGCAGATCCGTAGAAGAACGCAAGTCACCGATATAGCCCAGCGGATTAGCAAGTTGAAGTGGCAGTGGGCAGAGCACATAGCTCGAAGAACTGATGGCCGTTGGGGCCGAAAAGTTCTAGAATGGAGACCACGGACTGGCAAGCGCAGCATAGGACGGTCACCGACCAGGTGGACAGACGACCTGACAAAGATCGCAGGCAAGGTCTGGATGCGGGCCGCTTCCAACAGGTCCTTGTGGAAATCAATTGGGGAGACCTATGTCCAGCAGTGGACGTCCTATGGCTGAGATGATGATGATGATGATGATGACTCTTAAAAACATAAAAAATACACGTTGCGTATAAGTTTCATTATCCAATTCCTAAAGATTCAATAATATATTTTGACATAATTATCACTCAATCAATCAACCGAGTCAAATAATTTATTCATAAAAAAATAATCCACTTTATTGTCGGTTACACTCTGCGTAAGATTGCTAAGATATCGATTTAAAAATAATAAAGTGATAATTATATATAATTATATAAAATGATAATTGACGGTCGCCGTGGCGCAGTGGTCAGTGTCAGTGACTTGACTTCTGTGACTCCGCGACCCTGGGTTCGAATGCCGGCAGGGGCAAACATTTGTGCGATGAGTATAGGTCTTTGTCCCGGGTCTTGGTTGTTTGTGTGTTGTGATTGTGAGTGTCCATGCCTCCCGCGACACAGGGAATACTAGAGCGGGGGTCTGTGTGTGTTATTAAAAAACAAAAACTAATTAGTCCCTTGGTCCGTGGGGTCTTAGCGCGCTCAGCTACTTCAAGGAAATTTCCAAGAGGCTGGTTGACCGTCTCAGAAGACCGAAGAGCTGGCAGCTTCCTCGCTCAACGTATTAGCCTAGCAATACAAAGAGGGAACGCTGCCAGCGTCTTGGGCACAATGCCGCAGGGGCCCGTTTTTGATTTAATTTAGTTTTTATTAAATTTTTAAGGTTTTTATTTTAAGTTAGATTATTTTATTGCTATATGTACGTTATTTGTTACTATGTGTTTCTAATAAACTATAAAGTAGTTGTTAGTACATATTTTATGTGTAGCCCTCATACCTACCTATATATTTCTAAAATATGGCCAACCACAAAGTAATAAACTTTATCCCCTTCTACTTTAACTACGTATCGTGTTTACGTTACAATTTCTATCTTGAAACAGCTTCTTTTTTTTTTTTTTTTTTTAAAGATTATAAGCTTGCGTTTGACCACTGTCTCACCTGATGTTAAGCGACGACGCGGTCTAAGGTGGAGCACGCAAACTTAGAAGGAACCTATTCACTCGCGACTTGAAGACTCCGGGGTTGTACATATCGGGAAACACAGACTAACACAAACAGGCAGTGAGTTCCACTCTCTGGCAGTACGCATTATAAAACTGGAAGCAAAACGCTCCTACATGTTTATACACATTTAATTATAATTGTTTAAACCGTTTTTTATATCGTATCAGAAAACAAAATCCTAAGACGTCCTAGGTCAATGACATCGTCATGTGCACAGAAAAACTATCTACTAAATCATTTGTTGTACGTACTTCTCTTCTCTTCTCTGATACTGAGTATCAGAGAAGACGCCGCGAAGGAGACTACGGTCTTGTCGCCGCTCGGACCTGAACCACTGAAGATGTCGACCGCAGTGATCGACGAAACGTCTGGAACACAAGTTTCACTTAGACCACGGCCAAACAGCCCGGAAGCAATACATACAACACGCAACACCGGCCGTGAAAGCCTTAGAGTTTACATACTAAATAATTTCGTTAGTAAATGCAGCTTTATGCAGCATCGTGAGCTTATTTTCTTTGTATTAGCAATTTTTTATGCCGCGCGATTTGATTTGAAGATTAAAAGTACCCCTTTGTAACCGACTTCAAAAAAAGGAGATTACTCAGTTCCACCGTATTTTATATATATAACTTCGTCATTTATGAACCGATTTTGATGATTCTTTTCTGTTTGGTAGAGTATACTAGAAAATCTACTAAATAATTTAGTTAGTAAATGCAGCTTTATACCGCATCGCGAGCTTATTTTCTTTGTATTAGCAATTTTTTATGCCTCGCTATTTGATTTGAAGATTAAAAGTAGGTACCCCTTTGTAACCGACTTCAAAAAAAAGAGGTTACCCAATTCGACCGTATATACATATACTACATATAATATACCTTATTTTCTTTTTATTAGCAATTTTTTATGCCTCGCGATTTGATTTGAAGATTAAAAGTACCCCTTTGTAACCGACTTGAAAAAAAGGAGGTTACTCAATTCGACCGTATTTTATATATATAACTTTGTCATTTATGAACCGATTTTGATGATTCTTTTTTTGTTTGGTAGAGTATACTTCCATGGTGTCCCATTTAAATTTCATCTAAATCGGAAAAACGTAGAACGACATTAACTGAAAAGTGCTACGCATACCTCGACGATATTATAGTCGCGGGTGAAGAAATCGGCAAAGGTCACTGAAAAGGGTGAATTAAAATATTTTTACCAAAAAATTGAACAAACTTCAACACTCAAAAGTGTGAAATAACTTGTCGAAGTCGGTACCATGAGTGTAATGTGATAATAATTACTTTTGTGAACTATCATGGTACCGACTTCAACAAGTTATTTCACACTTTTGAGTGTTGATGTCGGTTCCATTATTTAGTAAATTTTTTTATCTTGAAAACCATAAAAACAGTCGTATCTATCTGATAATGTCACGTGCGTTCTATAGTCTTCTCGAAGTGACGAAATGGGATGTTATACTAAATGATTTTTCACGCGATTGATTCTCGTAAAAATTTATAAACGAAGTATTTGTTGGGAAAATGCTGTCATTAAACAATTCCTATAAAATACATCGAATTGAAATCGAGCACATCTGTAATATTGGTTACAGCAATGATGTTTTACTAAAGATGACGTATATTCATACTGCGCGGTGCTCAGATTTTGTTCCTTTACAACATAAACACGCTTACTGCGACAGATAATACGGTACAAATAATATAGAAAAGGATAGCTATATGTTTCGATTTGCGCTTGAAATACGCGTCGCAATGAAAATTACTACAAATGACCTAATTTTACCGCCTCAGTTTCCGCACGCTTGTGCGACATCTACTTCAATTACACATATAATATCATTGGGTTACAGGGTGAATAATTGTTAGAACTAGAACAGTTTTGAAGATGGTTTGACATTATTTTGTGACAATGTTTTTTTTTTGTTTTTTTTTTATCACACTCAGACCCCGCACTAGGATTCCCTGTATCGCGGGAAGCATGGACACACACAATCACAGCACACAAACATCCAAGACCCGGGACAAACATCCACTCATCGCACAAATGTTTGCCCCAGCCGGGATTCGAACCCAGGGTCCCGGAGACACAGTATTCATGTCGATGACACAAACCACTGCGCCACGGGACCGTCAATTCACTTATTCTTTTTATAAAGTGTTAATTACTTTTTCTCTTAAAATGTTTCTAATTATTGTTATACTCATACAGGGCATAACATTAAGAAACCCTTTCACAAAACTCATATTTCGATTCACTGCAGTTTCAATTATGACTAGTTATTTTATAATTGACTTTCTCTAATATAATTATGTTCATTAGAAATAAGACAAAACTCGTAGATGCTCTAAATTACGCTCTAACACTGAAGTGGCGATGGGCAGGGCACCTAGCAAGATACAGAGACAAAAGATGGACCCTAGAATCAACAATATGGGATGGACCTACTGGTAGAAGAAAGAGGAGACGCCCTAAGAACAGATGGGTCAACGAAATAATAGCGACAGCAAGATAAGACTGGAAAACAAAAGCAAGGGACAGAGAGATTTGGAGTAAACTGGAGGAGGCCTATACCCGGAATGGGGTTCCAGCAACAGAAAACTTAGACTAAGTAAATTTTGTGCATTGTTATGTTGTTGGAATCAAATAAAAGGCTAAATAATAATTATAATATATGTTTTTTTTATAGTATTTATTGTATGTATAAAAAAAACATATATTATAATTATAATAATTATAATATATGTTTTTTTATAAAGTATTTATTGTTAAAAACTTTTTTTTAACGATAAGTACAATAATAAGTATTTATTGTTAAAAACTTTTTTTAACAATAAATACTATTAATTGTATAAGTACAATTTGTATCAGCTGTACTGTTGTAACAATTAGTATAAGTACTGGAGACAAATAAACCGTATGCCGGCCCTAACGTAGGAGCAACTTTGCTATCACATTAACGTCCAAAAGAGTTATGCGTCGGATCGCATTAATTGATGTTAAATTTAAACAGATTTACGGGCACTTACAATAATCCAGCCTTATTACACTCTGTGTCGCAAGCTGTCAGTAATTACCCGTTGCAAAACTGGTAGTTATATTTTAATTTAGTTCAAGAAATAATTGGATGTTTTATCGCTGAGCCCAATTATTATGGCACTAGTGGTGTAAGTATCATTGATAATGGAGCTTACTTACAATGTTACGTACTCGTTTCAATTGCTTTTTAACTGACTTGAAAAAAGAAGGACGTTCTCAATTCGAGTATATATTTTTTATGTTTGTTACTTCAGACACTATCCGTCATATTCGACCGCGGTAGGCCCCGTGTGTAGATATCATACAAATTTTCACGAATACCGTTCTCAATTTGTCATGACGTTTAGAAACAAAATCCTGAGTAGAAACTATGTTAGCTAAAATTAGAACCGTGTCACCTCTTTAGTACGAATGCTATCAGAGACCTAGTTTTGCTAATGGTAGCTCTTCAAAGCCACCCACGGACTTGCTTGTAATTTATGAATAGATAATGAATATAGTAGGTACTGATGCTAAGCATTGAAGATATCATTTGTATTAACACCTACAGTTTTAGAGAAAAGGCCGCACGAAACATGAACAAGTCGTTTTATATATAAATTAATGTTGACACTAAATTATCTGCAAACTTCAGAGTAAATAATAAAATTATAACATACTTAACACAACAATATAATATGTCTATGTAATAAAGTTGCGTGTTTATGTTCTGCAGTCATATTATTTATTTTAACGAATCTTATACAGAAAAATAAAGATTAAAATATAGAAAACAAAACTCGAATGACAGTCTTTACCAAAGAGGTGATCTTCACAGAAAAGCCATCGAAATAAAATTAAAAAATTACATTATGATACAGCTCGTCTATGGTCATAATTAAACTTTTTTACCATTTAGATACAACTTCAGCTGGACCAAGGAAGCTGCAATGGAGTTTTTCTACATATATATACTCTGTGGACGCCGCGCAACACGCATGTGCGACAGCAAATGGATTTTGGCGCTAAACGTTTACAAATAAATAACATATTATGCAGTAATGTTACTTAAATTTCGTAAAATAAAGTAGCGTATGAAACTACACATAATTTAGTCTTAAAACGCTCTTGTAATGCTATAAAAAAGCCGTTTTTAACTTACACTCGTGCTTTAGACCTCGAAGAACCCTTATTATGAAACAGTTTCATAAACTACTGTTTTTTAATGGTAGACATAGACATAACTTTATTTGTGTATGATGTATGTATGATAGTTCATTTCATAGCTTATATCTGCGCTGGTAAGATTGTTTAGATTTCATCTCAATTTAAATTAATCTATGGAATTGGATGATTTCTTGATGTGAATGAATGAGGAATAATTTTATTTTATATTCATAATAGTTTATTGTTCATTTTATAGCATTTATGAAATTCGGATAAAAACCTCTTTAAATAAATATATGAGTCAGTATGTAAGAGATAGCATTAGTAATAAGACTGCCGATTCCTGTACTATATAATGTAAACAATTCTACTCCTGCTTCTTTTACATAGTATGCAATAAATAGTATGTCTAGTATTTGTTTTTGCATATGTCAAAATGAAGCTCAGTGTCTATACTTAAAGTTTCTTTCGAGATAAAGTTATGGGTACGTTCATAACGGCAAGCGATCGCTTTACTTAAATAGAGGTTGACGTTACTGAACCATTTCGTAATTAAGAATACAATTATATTCATTAAAACGCATTAAAACTTCCAACCGATACGGTTTCTTTAAAACTGCTTTCGTCTTTTTTTATACTGTATAGATCTAGCGATTGATCACTATCTCACTTGATGGTCAGTGACGATGTGGTCGAAGATGTTATCACACTAGATCTAGAATGCTCACTGGCTCTCAAGGACTGCCTGAACACACTATGTGTTTGGTGACAGTTTTTCAAACTTGAGGGTAGTAGTTAGCCAAGCGGGTATTCGAAAGTAACCTACCACCATGCCGGTAACTTGGTGACCTTCGCCGGAAGCTCAAGCTGTTGTTGGGGATCGAACCAGTGTTCGTCAGTTTGACAGGCGACGCTCCTCCCGCTGAGCTATCATCGCTTCATGCTCTCTGACGTTAGTCAGATCTTTTTATCTTTTTTCTGAGACCATGACACTATTATGGGAAATAAATATGTCGAAGCTTCAGGCTTTACTATTCGCTAAATGGACAGATTACAGTCATTTCAAAATCTTTCTTTTTTATTTCATTTGCTAATTTATTAGTAAGAAAAATTGTTTTTAGCTTCCATATTTATCCTGTATCAAAATTCTCGCTACTGACAAATATACTTGAACTGTGTCTTACTCCAGAAGAAAGGAAACTAACAAGTCTAAAAATGTTATTAGTTAAATTTTGTTGAGCCTAGGTCTTCTGTAAAGTAAAATTTTGTAATATTTTAAATCAATCCGCATCAGGATTTGTCCCGCCCCTTCTGCCTGTAAACACCCGCGAGCCTCTGTAACGTCATAAACACCTCTCAACCCCTGATTGGTATGGAGATAGGTTGGACCCTGGAATATCGCATAGGGTACTTTTATCCCGGAAAAGTATAGTTACCATGGGATAATTGAGGTAGCGGGAAAACCGTAATCCACGCGAGTGAAAACGCGGGGCGCTACTAGTATAACATAAAATTAATATTGATCCGTTAAAATTTTGACGTGATAACGTTTTATAAATTGATGAATGCCAGCAACACTCATGAAAAATAGTAACGTTCCGCGTAACGTTCCACCTGAGTTTTGTATTACATAAAATAATCAAAGTCAAAGTCAAAGTCATAGTCAAAATCAAAGTCAAAGTCAAAGTCAAAGTCAAAGTCAAAGTCAAAGTCAAAGTCAAAGTCAAAGTCAAAGTCAAAGTCGAAGTCGAAGTCGAAGTCAAAGTCAAAGTCAAAGTCATAAATGATTATGACGTTATCACGTAAATCTATCGTCCGTAAACCGACTTTACAGACAACCATATTTTTTTGAGTATATAATCGGCTTTAATGATATATAATTCTGACTTGAACTGATAGAATACCGTCCCTGTCGCTTGTTGTATTCGCAACTATAATACAATCAGTCAATCAATTTAAGACACTTTGTAATCAAAAGGCTACAATATATGTAATAATAATTGATATCATGGTCGGTGAGAATATAAAATTAATTTCAAACCACATCAGCCATGACGCAATTCTCGTCTTAAAACTCAATTTTAATTTCCACCTGAATGACCTGGAAATGTTTTATATTTGCAATAAATTATCGTAATAAATGGCTCACCAATTCGCAAGTGTGCCCACGAATACGAGTGTGTTTTCTTAATGGAACTTAATATTTCAAAATATAATGCATATTGCATTTGTGTAGGTACGTATATACATCGACAGTGTGTCTGTCTGTTGTTTATCTCATGTCGCTTTAAGATTTATTTACCACTGCTGGTGATGAAAAACAGTGATGATTAAAATAAGCCTATGTGTTTATCCACGGTATTAGCTGCCTCCATACCAAATTTCATCGAAATCGGTGTAGCTGTTTGAGCGTGAAGAAGTAACAAACATACACACAAACTTTCGCATTTATAATATTAGTAGAATTAATAGGACTAGGTGCCCCGACAGACATCCTCTCTTAGCTAAGAATATTGAATTTAAATTAATATTATATCTTTATTATTAAATCAAACGAGAAGACTAGTCCTTAGTCTTCTCGTGACCACGACCAATGCAACTTGGTCGAAACGTCGAGGTAAATAAATTACTAAATGTTTTTCTCGCGATTAAGCCCCGTTTGATTTAATAATAATGTGTTCGAATCGCGAAAGTCCAAAAATTATAATATTATATCTACGATATAAAAATAATTCTGTAGCCTCTAAGTACTCTTACATTTTCTAATTTTCTATAAAACTTAAATTTGTTGATGTATGGATGTATGGATATATGGATGTATGGATGTGTGTATCATTCTTCAAACAGTCCATCCATGCCTTCATCGGCCTTCCTCTACCTCTACCTATATCCACATTCATGTTAAGTACTCTTTTTGGTATGTTTTCTTCACACCTCCTCATTTGACTGGCCGGTTGGCGCAATTGGTAGCACTCTGCCTTCTGAGCCGCTGGTCCCGGGTTCGATTCTCGGTCAGGTCTAACATTTGTGTGTATGAACATGTCTGTTTGACCTGTGTCTTGGTGTGTATATGTATATAAGTATATATCAGTCATCAGGTTACCATAGTACAGGCTCTGCCTAGTTTGGGACCTGAAGACCTTGTGTGAATGTTAAAAAAAAATGTCCATACCAAGCCACTGATGCTCTTATTCGTTATTTTATCTCTTTCTCTCTTTTGCCGCCCAACATTCAGATCCATAAATTATGACAGGTCTAACTATGGTCTTTTTATCATCGTAATTTTGCCCTTGAGTTTCATGGGCATTCGTGGATCGCATATGGTCCCTGAGACCTGTCTCCATTTCATCCAACCTGTATTTATCCTGTTCCTTACGCCTCGGTCAATATTGCCGTCGTTTGGATCAATGAACCGAGGTACCTAAAATCGGAGCAGACTGGTAGGGATACACCATTTAAGGCTATATGGGGAAAATTGGATGATCCACCGAAGTCGCAAAACAGATGTTCGGTTTTGCTTCTACTGGATCTACTGATCTACAATCCGGCAATCTCCAATTTTTCCCAGTCTGTTGTGGACCTCGGTTGCTTGAATGAAGATAGGTTTTGTCATTTATATATTTTAGTTGTGTATTACCCACTCCTTCACGCTGAAACGCTTTTGCATTCAATTTGAACTGAAGATAACGTATACCCTAGCATAATAGATAGACTACTTTTAATCCCGAAAAAACCAAGGTCCCGTGGCATAATTGAAGTAGCTGGAAAACCGTAGCCCACGCGGGTGAAACAGCGGGGCGCAGCTAGTACTAAAATGTATACAAAAAATACACAGTGAAACAAGACAGCGTTTGACAGTTGTACGGAGCCAATTTAGCCCTGATCGCTAATTTAAATTAATTTTATATTTTGTCAGTCACTAAAAATGATTTACTTTACTTCTTTTACCTTGCATTTATATAATAAAATTATAATAAGCGTGGGTTTTAATTATATAAAACTCATTTCAATTAGGGCCGCTATTACAAGTCAAGGCAACGAATTGTTAACTGTCTGATAATATAAAAACGTCGTTCAAACCGTAGACAACTATTGTTCAAAAGATTTATCAGAAATTCATCATTTATTGGCTTTTTGAGAATTTGGTTGTCCTAATGTTGGATAAACGAACCGCCCCTTAACCTGATAGTCATGTTCTTCAAGACGGAAAAAGTAGAAATAAATTTAACATCAGTGACGATAATGTTCAAACTAAACTTTTTTGGACATAAATGCCTTGAAACGACCATCTTGTACACAAAAAGTGAATAGAATATAATGTTTTATTTAAATGTTGATACATACGGCAGGATAAGTTGCCTACAAGATTTTGCTAGACACCAGCGTGCAAATATTGTATTTGTTAATGTAATATTGTAACAACATTTCATTACAACAATATATAAAAAAAACAATGATTATTTATATACTTATTGAACTCCACACTAAATAATGTAAATAAAACGTTGGTCAATTGAATCTTGAAAAAAAAACATGGTAATTAATTTCATTTTTATAAAAATGCTCATATAACTGACAGAGTAAGTAAGATACCTTAACCAAGTTTAGTAGAGCATGGTAGATTTATGTTATTTTTTAAACAAAACTATTTTTCTATACTGTATAGATCTAGCGCTTGACCACCATTATTAAATTAGACCACTCGTTTATAACATGACTGAATTAAACTTAAAATATTATTATAACATAGCAACATAAAATGCAACTCGCAACACGCTAGCTATAACGTGATGGTTAATAAATAATTATTGTACTACTAAATCATACTTTATTTAGATACTACTTATTACGGCCACAAAGCTGGCACAGTCTGTATATTTGAAGTGATTATAGCTCAGTGGTAAGTGCGCCGGCTGTCAAATTGATGGACGCTGGTTTGATCCGCACCAACAACGGTATTAAATTCCCAGCATTGTGCTAAGGTAATTTCCAGTACTCGCCTGGCTACCTACCACCCTCAAGTTTGAAAATCTGTCACCAAACACATACTGAGTGTTCAGGCAAATAGAGAAACAGTGAGCTTTCTAGGTCTACCGTTATAACATCCTCGACCACGTCGTCATCGACCATCAAGTGAGATAGTGGTCAAACGCTAGATCAATAAAGTATTCAAAAATAGAATACTGCTTCCTTTAACCAGTATTGATACTAAGAGAGCATAAATTTAATATTAGTTATAAATTTATTAGTTAATGGTTAATATATTCATGTAAGATCAGTCAACGAACTTTACCAGGCGAAGGTCTTCGATGTCCATTAACATTACACCTAAAAACTCCCATTATCATGATGTAACGGATGATTTATTATTATTATTATCAGTCAACTTCATTCAAGTGTCAAGACTACTTGTCGAGACATCGCAAAGTGGCCACAACAGTCCAAGGCTTTATTTTTTACCGACTTCAAAGAAAAAAGGTTACTCAATTCCACCGTATATATATTTTTTTTCGGGTGTTCGGATAACTTCGTCGTTTATGAACCGATTTTGATGAATCTTTTTTGTTTGATAGAGTATACTTCCGTGTTAGTCGCATTTAAATTACGTCATAATCGGTCAAGCGGTTTTTGAGATACACTCCAATAACTGTACATACAGATATTATAATTGCGGGTGAAGAAATCGGTGAACATACACAATGACAATTAATCCCGTGAGTAGCAAAGGTCACTGAAAAGGCTGAAAAAATTTTTTATCAAAAAATGGAACCGACTTCAACACTCAAAAGTGTGAAATAACTTGTCGAAGTAGGTACCATGAGCACAATATTTTGATGATAGTGTAAGAAAGAAAGAAAGAAAGAAACCACATTTATTCAAGACACTCACAACACACATTACACAAGAGATACATACAAAAACAATACAGAACAGAATAATAATGATGTTGTGAGTGTCATGAATATGGGCCCCGACTCAGCATAAAACTAAAACTAAGGCACAAGCCTCAGTCACTGATTTTCAGTCGGTGCCCATAGACATGACTAGTGTACTAGTAGTACTTTTGTGAACTATCATGATACCGACTTCAACAAGTTATTTCAAACTTTTAAGTGTTGCAGGCAGGTTCCTTTTTTGATTAAAAATCATTGTGTCCATTTCTAAACAAAATGTTAAATTACAAGAGACTGTCGTTCAAAAGCCTCAGGGTTTCTAAGGCGGGTCATTCCTATTACATCCTCGGGTGATCATATGTCAACGTTAACCTCTCATTTATATACTCTAATGGCCGTAACAGGAAATGGCAGATAAATAGGAATGCAAACAATAATTTTGGTAGATTAGGAACGATGGTATCGTATGAAATAAGGCTTAAGTCGTAAAGTAGCGCTAAACGCAAACGATAAGCTTGGGCCGGAAATGTGTGAATGACGGTGTGAATAAAACAATAATGGTTGATTTAAATTTAACTATTCGCTGGATATCGGTCGAGAGTCGGCAAAATTGTTGTAATTGCATCTAGCTTTGATATTGCAGCAATTATGGAAAGTTGTAAGTAGAAAGCGGATAACTTGCTTGGCTAAGAAGTTGAACTTGACTATTAGGCTCCAATTCGTATGATTTTTTAATGAGCGTCATATTATTCATTGCTTTTAACCGACTTCAAAAAAAGACGGAGGTTACTCAAGGTTTTTTATGTGTTCACGGATAACTTCGGCGCTTATGAACCGATTATCGATCTTCTTTTTTGATAGAATATACTTTCGAGGTGGTGGTACCATTTAAATTTCATCAAAATCGGTCAAGGGGTTTTTGAGTTTTACTCCAATAACTGAAATGTGTTGCGTCTATCTGGATGATTTCCTTATTGAGGGTGAATTGATTTCGTGAGTCCAAGGTGTAACTAAACTGAGCCGGCAAAATTAAGTCAATTGTATTAATTTTGATTACGACGCGTATTTCAAGCGGAAGTCTAAACATATAGCTATCCTTTTCTATATTATTTGTACCGTTGTAGTTGTATTATCTGTCGCAGTAAGCATGTTTATGTCGTAAAGAAACAAAATCTGAGCACCGCGCAGTATGAATATACGTCATCTTTAGTAAGACATCATTGTGCGTACCTACACTGGCAGGGAGTGGAACTCAGTGCCCGAATCTGTTTCCCGATAGGTACAACGGAAGTCTACAAATCACGAGTGATTAGGTACTTCTAAGCCAGCACCCAGGCTTAGAACATCTTGATTACATCGTTACTTAAAATCAGATGAGACAGTGGTCAAAAGCTTATAATCTTTCAAAAATCCTCGTACTGTTTTTGCTGATCAAGGAGGATTTTTTTTCTATAAAATATGTTTTATTTCGTTAATAGTTGGGTGGAAGACCTTTTCCTGTACAGTTGGTCGATACAGTTGCGAATAATGAGTTTGTTTTGTAAGTCGCGTGCTGAAGCGGGGGCGTGCGGCATGAATGGATGCGCGTGATTCACTGCGACCCATTCATAAGCAGCGCGTGCGCATCATACACCGATTCAATGCCACTTACGCGCAATCTCGCGACTGCGCGATGGCGCAAACCATCTGCTTGTCATTTAGTTGATTGAATAGATACATAATACGACAGAGGACATTTGACTTGACATCCGAATTATCATCCATACGGGCAAATCGTGTTAACTAACTGACCTACATTTTCTCAATGCTAAAGCGTTTGTTGCTTACATGAAAAATAGTAACGGAAGGCATCTTCATCACAGTTCAACGTACAACAACTTAACTAACAATATTTTATAAAGATTTTTTTAAATAATAATAGTTCTAGGCCCGTTGGCGTCAGCAAAAAATCTGAATGATCCCACCCGAATAGTCTGCTAAAACATTCTACAGCTCTTAGGATAGAAAATGAAGGCCCATTTAAGGTTTAATAAGGATTTAACCTTCCTGTACAAGGACACATCCCTGATTAGGAAGTGAATAAAGTCTGGTTAGCGGGTAGCATACAGTGCAACAATCAGATTTGTGCCACTGGATGTAGATGAAACAGAAAGAACGGACAGACCTAAGCAAGTACTTGATTCAAAAGGATCCTATTCTAGTATACTACTCAGATCAAAATGATTATTATTATTATTATTTTATTTATATTTTTTATACAGGGTTTTATCTTAGAGAATATGACACCCTAATTGATAATCAAAATAAGCTATAACAATTAACTAGCCCCAGTCTTCACGACTGCGTGGTACAATGCATACACTTTTCTGGCATCCGCAGCGTCAAACATGATTATGCTAGACCATAATATCATATCAATAATCATATATCATATATAATCAATATCATAATATCATAATAATCTTCATAATGTTAAGGCGAGGTTTTCCGGACATTTGAAGTAAATAGCGCAGGAACTTATCTGTTTAAAATAAGCTAGGAATGTATGCAGAGAGCAGCGCGATCAAGCATAGGTGCTACTTCGACAGTTGTCACGGTCAAAAAGAGCGGGTGTAGAGGTGAGCGGACTAGCCAGCCGCGGTCACGTGATAGTGAGCTGGCGACCAGTAAGAATTGTACAAAACAAATTCATATCAATGGATATAGCAATAAAAATCCTGACCGTTTCTTGACTATGATATGACATACACAACACACTCAGCTTTGTTTTCTTATTATTTTGGAAGATATACCTTTTATTTATATAATATAACCATGTTTTCGATTAAAACTCTTTAGAGGATTATAACTAAAATCGTAATTTAGCTTTTGAACACTTCTTTATACTGAAACAAAGATACTCAAGTTCAATTTTAAAAGTTGTAATTTATGTTCGTACAGCGCCTTAACGAAATCTTCATCAATTTTTGATAGGAAATTCTCGTGAGTTTGACACATTATTATATAGATGTAGTATCCGGTCGGTAAACCTAGGTCGAAACTTCGACTATAAACGTGAGTAAAGCCGGATACCACATATATATAATAACCTTAATTCAATTTCAACATTTTTGTATAGAATGTGTTTGTTTTATTTCACTTGAGTCAATGTAAACGTTCATTGGTCAGTATGCCAGCACAGACTCAACGCTGCCAACGCTTACGCTATATTCATACAGTTTGTTTGACTCGAAGGCAAAAGGTTATGAGATTTCAACCTATAGATTTGCTGATAGCATTTAGCTGAACGGGTAATTGTTTGGTGAGAGGGCCATTAATTTTATATAATGGTTTAAGTTCGCATTTAAGTGACCTAACGAAAATTACGGTTGTGAGCTTCAAAGATGCTATTCAAGCTTTTTTATGCTGTACACGAAACGTGCATGAGTTATAGTTTTATTGTGATGTAGTTCAAAAACATTGAATAAAAAATACTTACCTGGATGATCCTATTCATAGAAAATTAGAGATTATTATTATTATTTTCTTTACTTATTGCCATGACTAGTCCGGGCATTTGCAGAGGCATAATTATGGGGCATTAGCTAACACTTAGAGGTCCGTTTGTTCTCATAAATTGACATACAAAAACATTACATTTGGGGGTATGATATGTAGTAAAACTATTGATAAGACTGTTATCGGAAAGACCATTTAGTGATATTATAAAATAGGCTATGAAAAGAGACTACGGCCCCTGCCGATTCAGTCTCGTATAAATATATTGAGGTAAGTGATTACTTGCTATGTACTAAAAGGGGCCCTTATGTGTGTTGTGAGTGTTTTGAATAAATGTGGTTTCTTTCTTTCTTTTTTATGAGCCTTATGGCCACAGAATTGGCAACAAAACGGCAGTTATTGGTAAATTGCTAAAGGGTGTCGAGAGGTGTACTGCAGGTCCACCTCAATGCTACTAGTAGCGTTATGCCCTTTAATACATCTACTATTAGAGCTTTTTGATTGATGTGTTTTCCCCGGGCGGCCATTCAAGTCAAGCCAGTGGTCTGCGATCTCATTGAGCCCCACGGAGTGCCAAGGTCCACAGTGTCGCCACTCACTGACGGTTCGCCACAAGTTCGTCCCTGCTGTGCTTATTATTAAAATATTTTTATTTCATTACACGGTTACTTTTTAAAAACGGTTAAAAGAAGAACAAACAAAAGAATTATATCAGTAGCGTGTCAAGTGGAGAAATGTATATTCTCTACCTACCCGTAAAGAAAAAGAGGCGTGATTATAAATGTGTATAAGTAAATATAAATATTCAATTTATTTTAATGAATACGGCTTAAAAGCAATTTAAATTTATCTTACTTTTACTCTTTTCTTTTCTCAGCTATGTGCGTCCACTGTTGGACGTATGCCTCCCCCATATAGGGGGGATTTGCCAATACTCGCCACGCTTGGCAGGCGGGTTGGCGAGCGCAGTATGATTTCCGATCCTCAGAAGGCGCTGCTGCCCACCTCCTGGTACGTGATCCCTTAGCCGACTCTTACGGCACCCGCGGGAAGAGATGGGGGAGTACTATTCTAGGCCGGTACCACCACGGCACGACCCAATTTATCTTACACTCGTCAATAATATTACAATTTAAAAAATAAATTAATGTCAAATAACAAAGACATGAAAAGCATTGATACATGTCAAGTCAAATAAAAGTGTTAACACAAACATCACTCATGCTTCTCACAGAACTATGAAGATAAAACATACCAACGTCCTTTTTAAGAAACGGCAAACAAAGTAGAAACAGGTAGCAGGTAGTGCAGAACCCGCGGCCCATATACGAGAACAAGTAAATCGTATCAGACATCAGATCGGCATTAGCCGCCAATAGCTAAATTTATTACATTGCATTTGCATGGGACACAATCACACTTACCACAAATGGCAAATATTATATGTTAGAGTCGACTTAACAAGGACCGCCGCATATAAAAGGTCCAGATAGGCTATAGTTTAACAATAAATACAGTAACAAGGCATTCCAATATGTTTACAGTTTAAACAGTAAGAGATAAGCTCCCGGAGCGCGGAGTCCGCCTGTGAGCTGCTCAGGAATCTTTCGCAATGTAAACAAGATCCGATTAGATCTATCCGAGGATAATCTAGACTTATTTATTAACACCTGCTCGAGCCTATCCAATATTCATATTTCATTATAGGAAATATGCGAGTACAACGCACCTAAAAAGGGACGGGCTCGTTTTTGACACGAAACAGCGCGTTGATTGCGTTAACTGTTTATATGGGATTTTGCTATGCATACTAAAATATCAAAAAATAACATTAGGTACAATGAAAATGTTATAATTTTAATTCATGCAAATACATCTTCCCGATGTATGTGACGTCACCATATAGTAAACAAACGTGCTCATGCGCTTCGCACTTTGTTTGATACAAAATTGTGGAGTAGTGTTGTTGAAGGTGGATGTCAAAAATGCTTTTATTCTGAGGTCTGGTACCCCATGTTTTTAATTTAGACTGCCAGTGACCCCCTTCAAAGAATTACGAACGAAAATTGCTCTTTAAAAAAAACATGCGGAGTAGTCTTTGAGGAGTGCCGATAGAAGTGAAAACTGCATGGTTTCTAAGCTAACATGGAAAGTGTTCGCTGACGATGGTGCGAGTTCCATGATTTTTGTTCATCCAAAAAGTTTTCACGCCCCTAAAGAAGTTTTCACTGGGCTAGAATAAAATAACTAGATATAACTAAAAGTGATTTTTAATAAAGGGCAAAATAAAGAGACACTCGAAAAATAGTTTAGGTAATGATAATAATCCAATGAACCTTGTACTAGATCACATTTGATATTTTTATATCTGTTCATATTCGACGTATGTGATTGCCATGTAGATCAATTATCCAGACAATGCTACCGTGCATAAAGTATTATCATTAGTAAAAACATGAGTAACATCTGTGTGTGAGTGCGCGTCGATATCATTTGTGCGGAGGCGTTATTAATTAAGTTATCATACAAGTTGACCGCCAACGTTCAAGTTCACAGCGACGTTTTGGTCACGATCACATCAGAGGCCAACCACGTTGTGTTTACTCCCAGCTTAATATCATTAAAGTTGGCTCCATTCAATTTCTGGTTACCAATATCGCCAGGTTAAATTGGTTAAAGCATATCGTATGGGTAAGTGAGCAGCCCCATAAAGAAGGCAGCTGTCTTGGAGATGGTTATCTCCTAACTAGCTGTCTCTAGTTCGCAGCTTGTCGTTGTAAGCCCTGACTTCTACCGACATGCTACTTGCAAATTGTGAAAAGTTAGTACAAGTTGTGCTGGAGATAATTTGAACGAAAATATGTTGTGGTTGGTATTAAAATATTCTGCGAGTGCGGATAGAATCTTTTAATCAACTGTGTGTCTAATGGTCTCTGGTCAGTTTGTGAACTGACGGCTACAAGACACACTTGGAATTCGATTTCTACAAACATATATACAACTCTAAAATATATAGCTCAAATAGAGCTATACATTTTAGAGTTATATATTTTTTTGTTAACAGGATTGTTCCGAAATCAAAATGTACTTAATATATTTCCAAAACAATATATACATAACTTAATTGGAGGGTGGAACGTTTTAAATATGTTCTGACAAGTGCTGAACCAATTTCCATGATAATTATATAATAGGGCCAAATCTAAAAAAAAAAACAATTTTCCAATGTAAGACATTTTGTAATCAGTTCATAAATCACACAACCCCAACAAATATAAAATACAAATTAAATGATAAACTGATGATAACCTATTCTCATCGGATAAAATAAGCTTTCCTTGTGTCCACCCAACTACCCAAACATGAAAATGTTTATAAATATAAACTTATATTTTCATTATTGTAATCTTACATAATTTTTATTTCATTGCAACATTTTTGGTCATTTTGAAAAACTATTTAATAAGTTTGACATTAGTTCAAATCCTTGATTTGGAACTTAGTAAAAATACATATAAACGCACTGAGCTAATAGTTAGCCAAGTCCAACGTGTGAATGGTCTCATAACATAAGTATATAAACAAATGTAACAAGTTGTCCGGTAAAGTGTGCTACAGAGTCAGAGTCAGCTGGCACAGATACTCATAAAATGGCCGCTGTAGACACCTACACTGTGCATTTGTGAATGAGTTAATAATATTTTAGAACCAAGTCCATGTTATACACTTATTAAACTCATCAGAGTGTTTCATTGTAGTGACGCGTGACCAACATGCTGGCACACATTTGGCTCAATGGATCAACATTGCAATTCAACGTGGCAATGCTGCTAGATTCTAGGCTCGCTGCCAATTGGTAGCGGGTTAGAGCATTTGAGTTAAAATTGTCTATAGGCTGATAATAGCTAGTGGATTGCTCAAATGTTTTTGTAGTAGCTGTAGTATTGTAATTAGTTATTAGTATTTTATTATAATAAAGGCATCGGCCCATATAAAAAGTCCATGTTTGACTTAGTTAGGTTATAATAGTTAGGCAATAAAGTAAATTCATCTTCAAATATGCCTATTGAAAATTCCCAGCTGCATTATTTTATACTGTATAGATCTAGCGTTTGACCAATATCTCATTTGATGATCAGTGAAGATGTGGTCGAAGATGTTATCACGCTAGACCGAGAATACTCACTGGCTCTCAAGGACTGCAGCTGCTTGAGCACACTATGTTGTGTTTGGTGACAGTTTTTGAAACTTGAGGGTTAGGTTAGCTAGCCAGGTGGGTACTTGAAATGTACCCTACCACCATGCTGGGAATTTCGATAATGGTATTATCTTCATCGAAAGTTCAAGTTGTTGAGGGATCAAACCAATGTCCGTCAGTTTGAAAGCCTCCCACCTCTGATATATCACCGCTTCCAAGTACGCTCCGAAGTACGGTGCTCAACCCAGTTGTTCGGCCAAGATATTATGGCTAAACTCAGCTGCAGGTGCTTCATTATTTAAGTCTATAACAATTAGTAGTATCCAACTGCCCACTAATATTATAAAGGCGAAAGTATGTGTGTATGTGTGTATATTTCTTACTCCTTCACGCTCAAATGACTGCACCGATTTCAATAAAATTTGGTATGGGGATAGTTTAAGCCCTAGATTAACTCATAGGCTACTATCCCGAAAATAATTGCCTTTCTCGTGGGATAAGCAAATAATTAAAAAACTTCTGTTACTCC
The DNA here is from genome assembly GCA_934044485.1 of Apeira syringaria. Classification (NCBI taxonomy): domain Eukaryota; kingdom Metazoa; phylum Arthropoda; class Insecta; order Lepidoptera; family Geometridae; genus Apeira; species Apeira syringaria. Next base: position 10,220,409 of record OW203677.1, on the reverse strand, counting down.
TTCACGCTCTAACGGCTGTACCGATTACAAATCAGAAAAAAAACAGGTACGGAAATAGGTTAGACCCTGGATAACACATATACATACTACTTTGATCCCAGAAAAATATAGTTTCCGTGGGATAATTGTAGGAAGTAGCGGGATAATCGTAATCTACGCAGGTGAAACCGCGGGGCGCTACTAGCTAGTTATATACTAGAGTTAGTGATGATCTCAGTAGTTGGCACGAGTTGGCATGAATGGATCAGAAGCCAGACCTCGGAGTGACGTAGCTCGTTGCGACAGCCGCCCACGTGTGCACTAGAGTTGGAGGTCGCCAACTTTCATTCATAACTTCATAACAGCTTGCAAACTCATAAGCGGTTCATAATTACGGAAATATTAAAATCGCAAAAGGTGCTTTTTGTTTAAGCATTGAGATTTCTTTTTTGAGTTACATAAAAAAATGTATGTTAACGTTTCACTTACCGAAATTTAAGTTATAAAAACTTTAATGATATGTGGAGCAAAAAATATCTTTTGATTGTAATTATATTCACACTTATTATTATATTTTTACTTATACTATTATTTGTACTTTTTCATCACATCACTTTACTTATACTTTTAACTTATAAATGAATTTCTGAATGATCGCTTCTTATACCTAAGTTCAAAATAATTTAGGCATAATTCGTAGTTTGAATTTCAGATTAAGATCGACTTAGTTTATTTTCATATTTATTCCATACATTCACAACATTAACAAGGTAACATTAACATAATTTAAAAATGTAAAAAAAAACTAAATTAAATCTAAAACAGGCCAAGAGATGCTGGCATCGTTTCCTCTTTGTATTGCTAGGCTAATACGATTAACTTGGTTACATATTTGAACCGTTTGGGGTCGAGACATTGGGCCCGTGGGGACCTGGAGCTCATCGGATTTTCCAAAATTTATCTGAGCGTTTGATCGATGCGACGCATGACCATAATGCTGGCCCGTATTTGGCTCAACGAATCAGCATTGCAATTCAGCGTGACAATGCTGCTAGCATTCTGGGCACGCTGCCGGCCGGTAGAGGGTTAGAACATTTGAGTTATCTACAGGCTACCAATAGCTAGTGGATTGCTCAAATGTTATAGTAGTAGCTGCAGTATTGTAATTAGTTATTAGTGTTTTATTTTAATAAAGGCATTTGCCCTATGAAAAAAAAGATTGGACTATTTTTTATATTATTTTGTCATGAGAAAAATATTTCAATTATTATAAAATTTCATTCCTCTTGTAATGGTACAATACATGATACACGTACATACATAAACATGATACAATACATATATTGTATCCTAGAATTGTGAACTCATATGTAAATTGTACATATGAGAAGTACAGATACAATTAATGTCTACATGTATTACTAATAGTTTGCACCAGTGATGGTGAAATATAGAGAACATAAGTAACGTTACTAACACTACCAACTGATATCTGATACCTATATTTGCAAATAGACTTACTTGATTTGATTTGACTTGATACTTACTATACTTATTTTATTATTTTATACCCGGGTTTCGTTTGAATACCTATGCGTTGTTATAAAACGTCCCAATACAAGACTCAACGACAAACGCTTCGCACTCAAGATCCTGACCAAAGCTTTCGATGAAGCCGAAACAATTGTCGACCGTGATTTAGACTACGCGTATATTTTCACGCTAAGTACTAAATAATAAGTAAGCTTAATCTGTCATCATTCATTCAATGATTCACTCATTCATTGGGCTTATGCTTTACTTGATATCTACAGAGACCGGTTGTATTCGGTCTGCACGATTATAACGTCATATTACGATAGGAATAACATTTTTTTTATTTTTTAAACATCTACCCAAAAACTTGCAAAACGAATTAATCATACTTTAGGATAACTAGAATTTTGCGTTTGAAAGAACACTGAGTTGTTATTAAGTAAAAGCCGTGAATGACAATTGATCCCGTGAGTACAAAGGAAACTTATTTTTTTTTTTATCGTGGACAAAAAATGTCAATAAGTAGGTATACCCGATAAATCGTAACAACTGTTTTCGCAGTTTTCTTTTTCAAAAGTAGTGTAAAAACTGTTCAACAGGGCATTTGTATTATTCATTTAGGCTAATGATAACTTAATAATTCATTAAGAGCTAGATGCAAAATGAAAATTACAATAATTCCAAGCAAAACTGTAGTTTAAGATTCTAAAAGGTGACGTCAGTGAGAATGGGTGGAATAGTTATTTACTTTATCTATTTAACTATATGAGGGACTTAAGGCTAAGTAGTAATTGGATAACAGGGAATGCTTCCTCGCGTCCTAACGTCTCAGCATAAGCTTACTTGTTGCTTCATATAATAACACTTGAACAGTGTAAGCTTCACACGATCTCTGTGTTTATCTTTATTTTACCTAGTTTGTATTATTAATTAGAAACAAAGTTGCATTTATCAAAGGAACGTTACCATGAGAAGTAGGTAGAGAGGACGTGATAAATTAAGAATGTGCTAAACAGGAACACTTGAATGGTATTTTAGCACTTTTCTGTTCATTGTGACTTTCAAATTCGGTTAGGTAACAGTACTTACGTCTTTCACAGTGATTAGTTAATCAATTAAAAAACATAGTATTAGTTTATGAAACTGTGTCATAATAAGGGATCTTAAAACCCGAGTGTAATTTAAAAAAACGAGCCGTAGGCGATGTTTTAATAGTATTACACGAGTGTTTTAAGACCAAATTATGTGCATTTTTATATACATACTACTTTATCTAATCTCATAAAATAGATAATGAAACTTACGTAAAATAAGTTTGCATTTATTTGTAAATGTTTAGCGCCAAAATCCATTTGCTGACCGCGCATGCGTGTTGCGCCGCGTCCACAGACTATATGTAGAAAAAATGCATTGCAGCCTCCTTGGCTGAAGTTGTGTCTTAATGAAAAAAAAGTTAACATTTCAATACACTTGTCATAGAAGAGCTGTATCGAAATGTTCTCTGTTTAAATTTATTTCGATATACATATCGTCTATAAGGACTGTCATTCAAGTTCTGTTTTTGATTTTTAATCTTTATAATTCAGTATGAGATTAGATAAATTTGTTTTATCAGCTAGCCTCACACACTCCAATGGCCATTTCTCAAAAAGGTAGAGCCTGTTACTTTACTCTGAATGACAAACATGCAGCTTAAAGCTATCAGAATTGTCCACGACCCCATACTTACTACTACCTTAGTACCTTAGTAGAGGCCCTTAGTATGCTTAGAAGTATTGGGTCTTTTTATGAATGTATAAAATACGGGAGTTACCTACTCAGAATACGGGGCAACCGCGTCCGTTAGCGCCCCGTATTCTCCTTGAAAAAAACCACCGAATGTGGTTGAAACTATAGTCGGAACCCTCTGACTTATTACGTGAGTAACTCCCGTGTTTTATACATTCATAATGTGTCAAAACCACGTCAGTTTTAATAACACTATTGGGTCTCTGTGTATTTTCTATTGTATATACAACGGGGAGTGTTCTGAAGAGACTCTTCAACCTTATTCCGGCACCACGGTTTTACCACCGCACTAGCCGGCACCGCTGGATAGCTCATCCACATAATTGCCTTAAAGGGTTCACACTGTGCGATTCTACCGATCGCTTTTACCATACACCTGCAAAATTTTATAACGAGCTTCCTCCTTCGGCGTTCCCCAGTATCTATAATATGGGATTCTTCAAAAAGAGTGTTAACAGAGTCATGAAAATGATTGGCAACGTATCTTAATGCCCCAGTGTTTCCGATATCCATAGACGACAGTGATCGCTTACCATCATGCGGCCCGTCTGTTTATTTGCCATCTATAACGTAAACATTAATCTATTAATAATAAACTTACGTCTTCTGTCCCACATTGTCCAGAAAAACAATTGATGGTGTATCATGGTATAGCAAGAATGAAAACGTGCGTCTATGGAACGTTTTAAATCATCTAGCCGGACCAGTTCGGGCCGCAGCCGGCTGCGGCCGGCTGCGGCCGCGTCGATGGCGTCCAAATATTCCCGTCGTTCATTGACACGTGCCAAACCTGTTTTCGGGCAAGTTTTTACTCAATGGCCGCTTCCTTTGTCAGCGTAAACATATTCAAATGTTGCGATTAATTCATGGCTAGATAGTGCCTTGCTTTTATGAATGGAAGCCAATGTGCATGTGTGTGCGTGTTGCTGTAGAATACGCACACACGAGCACCTAGATTTGCATACCGGCCTAGGCGAGCCACGTGCTGTCTTCTGAGCACAGTTACCTCTTCAATATTCGAGTGGTTAATTTTAAATTTAAATTATATTCGAAAGTCAATAGTTTATAACGCACTCCGGAAATGTTATCTTTCATACTTAGAAGTTCTTCTTGCACTGTCATTTTTTTAAATACTTTGTCAATCTAGAGTTTAACTACTATCTTACTTGATGGTCAGTGAAGATTTGGTCAAAGATGTTATCACGCTAAACCTAGAATGCTTATTGGCTCTCAAGGACTACTGCCTGGCTCCCAAAAGTTGTCACAAAACATATGGTGTGCCATATGTTTTGTGACAACTTTTGGGAGCCAGGCGGGGACCTCGTCGATAATTGTCACTTTGTTCTATATATGAAAAGGTAAATGGTCAAATAAAATAGTAAGGGGCTGATCCCAATGATATTATATGTTTATATGACGTATAACATCATTGGCTGATCCTCTTTTTTAAAAGGAGGGTACTCAGAGGACCGTATAATATATGTTTTTTTTTAATGTGTGTTCGCGGATAACTTCGTCGTTTATAAACCGATTTTGATTATTCTTTTTTGTTAGATAGAGTATACTTCCGTGGTAGTCCCATTTAAATTTCATCAAAATCGGACCAGCGCTTTTTGAGTTATACTCCAATAACCGAAAAGTGCTACGCGTATCTTGATGATGTTATTGTCGCGGTTGAAGACATCGCAGAACATACAATGACAATTGTTCCCGTGAGTAGCAAAGGTCACTGAAAAGGGTGAAAAAAAGAAATTTTTGACAAAAAATGCAACCGACTTCAACACTCAAAAGTGTGAAATAACTTGTCGAAGTCGGTACCATGAGCACAATATTGTAATGATAGTTACTTTTGTGTGAACTATCATGGTACCGACTTCAACAAGTTATTTCACACTTTTGAGTGTTGAAGTCGGTTGCATTTTTTGTTTAAAAATTTTCTTTATTTCTACCATTTTAATAAACACAAGCTGCTATTGGTACTCTAGACATACGTGAGCAGCGTCAGATTGTCATCGACTCGTATTTGCAATTAAACGCATAAACTTACTAAATCCCTCATGATTTAATGTTCATTTGTGCAACATCAACTCTATAATAACGACTTTATCTGAAGTATCCTTGCATCATATGGCAATACGCGAGTAGTAGGTACCTACGGCTTGTTGTGCAAATCATTAGGTGCTGGGCTGCGTTCAGGAGCTTCGTCGGCCAAATATTGATCGACCAACATTTGATCGATGTCTCACGAACGGCTACTTCATAGCATGTTACAGAAGAAGGAGAAGAAGTCATTTACATTGTTCATGGATCATATGATAGTTACTACTGCATATGCCACTTTTGACAGCCGACCAAGATTTGATCGATTCTAGAGGTAGAAAGATTATGGTCTCGTCGAGCATAATTTGCTCTGACAGGTTGACGTGAACGGTCATGATCAAATATTGGGTGGAGCAAATAATGCTCTAGTTGAGTTCGTGAACGCCGCACATCCGCTGTCAGAGCAAGATATGGCTTGGCCGATGGAGCTGCTGAACGCACGCCTGTATTGGCGATGCTTATTGTGTCATGCCGTCTTCAAGCTCACACAAAAGCTGGAGTTAGCTGCAAGTAGATTGTTAGTATGATTTATATAATTCTTTAGAAAATTGTAAATTGGTAATTCCTTGGTAGACCTGATAGTTGTTTGGTGACATGAAATATTGCAAATTTAAGGTAAATGGGTTCAGTTTGAGTGAAGGCTTTCATTAGTGAATGCATTTAAATCGGTGTTAAGCCTTTACTATTCATTATTATCTAGTATCGTTTTTATCTCAGTATAGATCGTCAAACGAGATAAGTTGCGTCTTTCAAATAAGGTATTTGGAAGGTTGTATGTGTTTTTGTATTTGTTGCTTCGAAATTACACTATTTGTGAACCGATTTCAAAAATTATTTTTACCAAAAAATGGAAACGACTTCAACACTCAAAAGTGTGAAATAACTTGTTGAAGCCGGTACCATGATAGTTCAAAAGTAACTACTATCAAAATATTGTGAGCATGGAGCATGACTTTGACAAGTTATTTCACAATTTTGAGTGTTAAAAGTGGTTCTTGGTAAAATTATAAATCAGTGAACATCCATAAAATATATATATACAGTCAAATATATGACCTCCTCCTTTGTTGAAGTCGGTTAAAAATAATACATGTAATGTATGTCATGTAAATCGATCCAGTATTTCACTTTATTCAAGATCAGCAGTAAGTAAGCATAAGCATAGCATAGCAGTAAGATAAAATATAATAAAAACATATCATAGGATTACCTGTTATATATATACTAAAAAATAGGTATTTTTCCAAGTGTCACCGTGAAAAAGCTGGAAGCTGAATACAGGCCGATACCAACCGCTCCTTTGGAGGTTATGTCCAGCCGTGGATAGCACACGCCTCAAATTGTGATGACGTATCAAGGAAATTCTTTAGTGTTCGTGGATCGAATCAAGTGCAGGGTATATGGTATTATGCAACTTTAGCCTTTCTGCAGATTACTGCAACGATATGCCGCCATCGGCGGCGCCCACGGTTTACGATTAGTAAGTGTGAAAACTATTAACTGACAGCAAATAGGTATTATTAATTTGCCACATTATTTATAACCATTCTCATGAGGCTTTGATGGGATTCTCTGAAGGTGTTTCTACATTTTTCAATTTAATTTTGAATGAAGTCAATAACTGACTCAACTGCTAACGCTAGTCATTACGACATCTTTCTCATACTGCGGAGGAAGGCGCATCTTCTTGTTTAAAATGTCGCTTGAACTCTTTGAAATCGATAAGAGCCCTAAAAAAGTATTTGTATTCCACATGTTTTGCCCCGTGACGTCACTTGATACAAGAACAAATGACTATGTTAGCTGTCAAAGCAAGCTGTCAAGGCAAGCTGTCAGCTGTTAGTGTGAACAAGCTGTCAAATATGATGGCTGCTGCTGCTTCCTGCATCTGTAAAAAGGCAAACAATATTGAAATTAAAAAGTGGCATTAAAGGTATATAAGGTAATACAATTCAGAATACAACAAAATACTGGCACATATTTGGCACAACGAATCAGCATTGCAATTCAACGTGGCAATGCTGCTAGCATTCTGGGCACGCTGCCGGCCGGTAGCGGGTTAGAACATTCGAGTTATCTATAGACTACCAATAGCTAGTAGATTGCTCAAATGTTATTGTAGTAGCTGCAGTATTGTTATTAGTTTTTAGTGTTTTATTTTAATAAAGGTGTCATTTAATATTACATTAAACTATGAATATCTCTATATAATAAGTTGATTTTAATGCAACGTACAACGTGCTGGCTGTACTTATGAGTGCAGTCAGCACCTAAGCCATAATTTGTTAACTCTATGTGTTGCCACTCGTTGACATTAAATTTCAGATTACAACAATCAGAACACACAGATCAATGTCATGCCATCTACCCGAGATAACGGTCAGAAGTGCTTGAGAAATTGAAAAAAAATTGCCAGTGAAACGAAAAAACATACGCAATTAAATCCGTAAGAAGATTAACAATGTGTACGTCAAAAAAGCTTAGAAATCAATTTCAAAATATGTTTTAATATTGTTTACCTACTTATTTTTTTTTGCTATGATTGTTAAGTTAATGTTTCTAAAGGTTTGTTTTTTACCCGCGCTTAATAATACGATTATAACAATTGTTAAATTAGATAATTTCAGTCATTCGGAATTACTTAGCTCTATATCTGAAATAGCACATCAGAAACATAAATTAAACCAAAGTTACAGTTTATACGGCAGCATTACCATGTTTTAGAAGTTAAAAGCCTATAAGTGGTAAGGCATTATCACTAAAACCTATAAACACGGGGTCATAGTGTCGACACAGACCACAAGCATAAAATAATTTCTTCAATTTATGCGGTCATGAGTGTTGTTTTAAGACTTAGAAAGTCACCTCGAGATAGCCACATCTAATTATGCAAATGGTAACGTTCCTGCCCATTGTTGGTTCAATATTGTCGTGATGGGAGATGCGGTTAGTGTTGCCAGTATTGCCACCATGTGGCAATTTCTTGGAAAATTACGGTGTTTGGAAAAGAGGTCCCATTCAAAACTGTGACGCGCATTAATTTCTTAATATGTTGTATGTATTGCTTCCGGGCTGTTTGGCCGTGGTCTACGTGAAACTTGTGTTCCAGACGTTTCGTCGATCACTGCGGTCGGCATCTTCAGTGGTTCAGGTCCGAGCGGCGACAAGAGCGTAGAACTCTCCTCCGCGGCGTCTTCTCTGATACTGATGTTGCAACATGCAAAGCCGGCCGTGAAAGCCTTAGAGTTTACAATTTCTTAATAGTTAATTTATACTTCATAATCTTTTAATTGCCATGGTAGTACTGGCCTAGAATAGTACCCCCCATCTCACCCCGCAGGTGCCTTAAGAGTCGGCTAAGGGATCACGTAACAGAAGGTGAGCAGCACCGCCAGTATCGGAAATCATACTGCGCTCCCTAACCCGCCTGCCAAGCGTGGTGAGTATTGGCAAATCCCCCCCTATATGGGGGAAGCATATGTCCAGCAGTGGGCGACCTATAGCTGAAATGATGAATCTTGTAAATATAATTTATAAAATAATGATTTTTTTACTTTGTACGTTTTGTCGCATCTCTAAACAGGTGTGTTTACAATACAATACGTGAAATATGAAAATACACGCGACAACATTAGATTTAAAATAACACACATTCCTCTCAACACATTTTCTCAACGGTTACAGTGTTTTATGATATATTTGAGTACCTACCAGTTCTGGGTCTAATATGATACCATTATTAGAAATTTGTATAACTTGACGTCAAGTTAGTTACCACATGGTACACCTATTAATTATAATCTAATCTATCTAATCTAGCGTCTAATCTACATTGTCAAACTATTCTGGGTCCCCAAGATACAGGCATAGCCTAGTTTGGGGCCCGTCGTCAAGCTTACTGACTTATGTAACAGTAAATATTATTACTTTGGAAAGATAGACATCTCACGAGGCAGAAAGCCCAGTAAGACCTTTTCTTTAGGTAGATATACTTTTGTTAATTAAGTCAAAGTTTAAATGTATGTATGTGGCTACAATTAATAAAAAATAAAAAAAAAAAACAATGTTGCACTCTAAATAACTAAGAATACTTCCCATCAAGTCCATCCCATCTTTGAACAGTTTAATCAAAATAGGTGAATCACTTTTAGAGCCGCAGATGTGTACACAAAGGAGTCATAGGATCAGTAGGGCACGGTCCTATGATGGGGCACTAATTCCTCCGGCGTGGACCGCACAAACTGCATCAAATTTGCTTTAGTCACAATTGTACCAGTAGTTGTAAAACCTTTACCTAAATTGTCATTCTTCTTCTTCTTCCGGTGCCTCTCCATCACTGAAGGTCGGCGGTCATCTTTTGATATTTTTCCTTGTTCAGGGCAAACCTAAACAGTTCCTCAACACTTTTGATCCCTGTCCACTCCCTTATGTGGACTGTGTCCCTTATGTGTATATTGTCATTACGAAATGTTATTGAAATTAGGCAGAAATAAAGACTTCCTATGATTTCACAAATAATAATAATAAATAAACTAAAGACAATACAAAAATACAATTATATTTGGTTATGTTATTTTAGTTTGTAAATACATTGTACATTTTCTTGTAATAAATAAAAATAATTATATTATTAAAAATCATGGTGCGTAAACAATATTTTTATTATGAAAAGCCATGAAAGTTTAAAACAATACTTGATTATTATTACTATTATTGCCTGTAGGTGTTTTTATAAGTTCACTTGTGTAATTACATATTTTTTTATTCACAATAAACAGGCATTTTACCACTATCTCACCTGATGTTAAGTGATGATGCGGTCTACGATGATTCACGCCTGCCTAGAAGATACCTGTTCACTCGTGACTTGAAGATGCCCAGATGATCTGAGTGCGGTACCCTGTCTTCCTGCTTTAATAGTATCTTTAAGCCTAGACATAGATCGAGTTCAGTTCTTCTTTTTGAAAATTATGTGCAATTTTCCACTGGCATTAATCTTATAGAAAGTCAAATATCTTTTCACTGTTTTTACGGGTATAACGTGGCACTTACGCGTAGTCGATATCACGATCGACAATTTATTTTTAAAGCCGAAACAATGGTCGATCGTGATATCGACTACGCGTAAGCGCCACCTTATACCCGTAGAAACAGTGTACAGTAATTATGAACGTGAGTTTTAATAAAGTCGAATATGTCAGATTCTCAATTAATATGAAGTACAGATAAATAAGAGCAGCTGGCACGTTCAGTATAATATCTTAAGTTGGTTGAAGGTAATAATTTGCTATTTGAATGTGTTGCCACTCGTTGACATTAAATTTCAGTTGTCATTTTTAAGCACGTAGCCTTAAACACACTTTTACTTAAATCAAATACACGACTAGCTTACATACACATTGCATTGCAAACAATATACAAGATTTAAAAATATGTCAACTAAGTAGTATTAGCTCAATCTCAGTAACGTTTCAAACTAATCTCAAATATAAAGCTGACACTCCGACACGGACCATGCATAACAGAATACCCTCTACTTATAAACTATGCACACATTACTAGAAAAGGGTTTTGGCTGCCGGATAATAACGTAGCAGCACGGGATCAGAAATCAGAAATGTTTATTGAACAACTGTGTGATATAAACGGGACGAAATATTTGCTTAGAATGTTGACAGATGTCAATAAATTGAGCGATCACAACCTTAATAATTCAGACAAAATTGTAACCTCACCCTTCTAGGCCCTCCCAAATTACATACGATATGTAATGATATTATATGCTTATATCATTGCACGTAGCACGACTGCATACACGCAGAAACCAATTGATAGCCAATTGATTGCTGCTCATAGAGTAGGTCTGCCGCCGCGGCGTCGTCGGCGGCGGTGCGGTGGCGCCAAGCTGGAAAGCTGGTAGAGAAAGATACCATCCCAATTTTTCCGTTTCCATATCATTAGTAGGCCGTGTTCGACACGAGACACATTTGACCGGTTTTTATTATGTATTTATGTAAAGTAAACGCGACCGCTCGACCGGGCCTAATCGCACGTCCGATCGTAATTGATTTCGTTATCAGAATGTGTGCCCGGCCATGTTTCCATTTTGGATTTAGATAATTACCTGTATCAAATTTTGGTTAATCATTTTATTGACTAATTAGGGGGATCGTCTATTAATATTAAACCGTAAAAAGTTGATTAGAATTAAATTATAATAATTTTTCGTCATTACATGACACGTATCTTGCAAACACATTAATTATGAAACGAGTTAGACGTTTGACCTCCTCTTTAGCTGTCGGCCCACGATTGTTTAGCACTTCCGATTTATTTCGTTCCTTCTATTTGTCATGACCGAAACCTCTATTGAGACATCACCCCGTATATGGGTTTTGTTGCGTAAGAAATGATTTGTCCTAATTAAACGAATTAAGCCTTAGCGTAGCATAAACAGGAAAATTTGGTAATTTCGAAACAAGTTCATTAGGTTGGTACTAAGATATGATGCGACCACCCACACTAGTAACTAACAGTTGTATTATTTGTCTTTACATAAGCGTATTTGATTGCGGTTAGATGACTGTGTCTTCTAAGTAAATAAACGTCACTTTTCTGCCACCCCAAATACTTATGACGCGATGATGGCTCAGCGGTGGAAATGTCGGCTGTCAAACTGACGTACACGCTTGTTTCGAAGAGTCAACTAATGAACCCTTTGACCAAGCATTGATCATTACATAATAGACTCGTCTAGGAAGTGACCTAGCAGTGTAACACAGGGCTATCATAGCACGCTGCTAAGTACTACATTGTTCGATAAAGTGTTAAAAGTAATAATTGTATTCTTATGAATATTGTTATCTTTTACCCCTTTTTCAGACAGACAGAGCTACTTTCACAATTATATATTGTATTAGCGTCCCGCAGTCTCTCCCGCGTGGCTTACAGTTTTCCTGCTACTTCAATTATCTCACGGGACCTATGTTTAATTCAGGATAAAAGTATGCCTATGTATTATTCCAGGGTCCTATGTCCCCAAATTTCATCAAAATCAGTGCAGCAGAAGTACCAGAGAAGATTATTTCGGGATGAAAAGTAGTCTATATGTTAATCTGAGGGCTAAACTATCTCCTTACCAAATTTCATCGAAATCGATGCAGCGGTTCGACCATAAAAGCGAAATAAACATATCTACACACATATACACATACATACAAACTTTCGCCTTTATAATATTAGTGACATAGGATAAAAAACGTCTCCCGCCTCTCTTTGTATGTTCGTTAGAATCTATTGCAATTTAATATGCAAAGATTTACGGCAGAGAGTTCAGGAAAACTAGGAAGTGTGGCGAGAATTGGTCGATGCGCCTGAGTGGGCGGGTAACGGGATCGCGCGGCGCGGCGCGGGCGCCACTCGATTGTGCAGGTACCAAGCCACGCTGAGGCCAGGGTGCCAATTCTCCTATTTATTCAGACAAACAATTCTTAAGCAATGCAATAGTGAAAGAAATGTAATCAGAAATACACTGGTATTCCGCTAAAATATTAATTGCATCTCGTTTGCATTGTAAGTAATTGCATTAGATCTGTATATCCATTTCAATTATACCCCAAGTAGTAGCAAAACTAGCAAAAACGACAATTCATTAACAATCTATGAGCAATGTGTTAGTAGAATTGATACCCAGGCTAGTTACGGGACTCTCCGTGAGTGCTGGTATTGGACAAAATAACAGTAAATGTATTCATTTAGATATATATAATAAATTCATTTAAATATATATAGATATATAATATATAGTTTACATCTCCGTTCAGGTACACACAAAGACATTTTCAACAAGGATCGGATATGATTCGGCCTGCAGCCTATTCCTGATATACCGGTTACCGTGGCACAGTGGTTAGTGTCATTGACGTGACTTCTGCGTCTCTAGGACCCTGGGTTCGGATCCTGGGAGGGGCAAACATTTGTGCGATGAGTGTAGATGTTTGTCCCGGGGCTCGGATGTCAGTGTGCTGTGATTGTGTGTGTCCATGTCCCGCGACACAGGGAATCCTAGTGCGGGGGCCTGATTGTGATTAAATAAAAAATTTAGCTTATCCTGACATTAATCTGCACGAGCTGAGGTTGGGGTAATTTATAACTTTTTCTAATTTATTACTCCTGATGCATAATGTCTAGCTAATATCGTTGCCAATCATGGACATTGGTTATAACATATACAGAAATATTATTCTATTTCTAAAAAAAATTTTTACTACAAAAAATGCAACCGACTTCAACACTCAAAAGTGTGAAATAACTTGTTGAAGTCGGTACCATGATAGTTCACACAAAAGTAACTATCATCACAATATTGTGCTCATGGTACCGACTTCGACAAGTTATTTCACACTTTTGAGTGTTGAAGTCGGTTGCATTTTTTGTAATAAAATTTTTTTTACCCTTTTCAGTGACCGTTTCTACTAACGGGAGCAATGAATTGTCATTGTGTGTTCTGCGATGTCTTCAACCGCGATAATAACATCATCAAGATACGCGTAGCACTTTTCAGTTATTGAAGCATAACTCAAAAACAGCTTGTCCGATTTTGATGATGATGATTTGAATTTAAATGGGACCACCACGGAAGTATACTCTATCAAACAAAAAAAGAATCATCAAAATCGGTTCATAAACATCGGAGTTATCCACGAACACACATAAAAAAAAAACATATATACGGTCGAATTGAGTAACCTCCTTTTTGAAATCGGTTAAAAACCCAGTAAAAAGTAAAATCAGGTGAAATGCAAGTTGGTGTAGACGAGCCCTAACATATTGCGGTGATATATGGCCGGCGCCCACGCCCACTGTGCGGTTTACACATCTCTTCTGCACGCTGCTCGATGGCTGCATATGGCCGGTGATTAAGAATATGTGTCACAGACCCATTCACTAGCTACTGAAGGCTTTCTTGGGATAATTGGGTTAAAGGTAAGTACTACGGTATTACTTTTGAAGTGAATACTTTTTTAGCGGCGGTGTGTACTTTTGTATGGGGAAAAACGTTAAACTCCCGTCAGGACAAAATTCGTCATCGAATTCGTAAGACGGAGGGAGCGTAGAGAAATTTTAATTTAAATGTGTAAACGAATAAGGAACATTTTCGTTTGTTGGTAAGTATAATACGACCGACTAATTCTATGTGTAGGTACTACATAAAAGGTGGTGGTCACCACCCGCATGGTGACTATTGATTATAATGATGATGATGATGATAAATAGCCTATGTGTTATTCCAGACTATAATAGATATCTGTGCCAAATTTCATCCAGATCCGTTCAGCCGTTCTTGCGTGATTGAGTAACAAACATCCATCCATCCATCCAAAATTTCACATTTATAATATTAGTGGGATTTTACCACATAAATGATAATACTTTTATACTGATAAATAAAGCAATTCTTGCGAAATTATTCCCTAACGTTGTGCACGTTAGTGCACTCGTTGTTTTTTTAAAGTTAAAACTGCTTGTGTAAATAAGTCAGTAAAATTTTCATGGCATATTAATAACAATAATGATTATTATGTCACAGTTACGTTCACATTTTTGAAGGAAAAATATCGGCTACTATTGAGATACGAACCCATGGCTACAGATTTCAGAGGAGCTCAATTTTTCTTTCAAATATTTGATCGTAAGTTCCGTCGCATGGTGTGAAAGCAATAAACCATAAAACTCCCGTCACACTTCACCTTAATATTAAAAATGCGAAAGGTCGTGAGAGTGTTAGTGAGTTAATTTATTTTTACTGAAACAGCTCTATTTAAATAATATTTTATAAAGCTAGATATTATTTCATTATTATAATTTATCTACTATTCCTAATTGGCTATGGGGCGTCAAAGTCTTCAGAATTATTATATATATGTGGTATCCGGCTTTACTCACGTTTATAGTCGAAGTTTCGACCTAGATACTTGGATACGTGGTCGCCGCGATCTGGCAGCGTAAACTCACCTGAGGATGAGCATCGGACATGCTCGAAACCTAGGTCGAAATTTCGACTAAACGTGAGTAAAGCCGGATACTACATATATATAATAATGTGTCAAACTCACGAGAAATTCCAATCAAAAAAAGTCTTCAGAATTGTCTACGCTCGATAAAGATCTAATACTATTTAAGTTGTCATCTTAGTTATTCGATCAGACAGTAGGAAACCTTCTTAAGACTGCTTCCGCCTTGTTCAGAAAAGGGAAAAGCAAAGTGACGTAAGGAATCTACCCTCAGCAGTTCTGTTCCATCAGTGACAGAAGTAACTCGATGTATCATATGTTTCAAGCATTGTTTCCGAAGCGTAACAAGAGAAGGGCGTCCACCGATTAGGTACCGGCCAAGTTATTATCAAACAATCGTTTTATAATCGAGATGTCGTAATTGCAGTCGTAATGAGCGGGGGCGTTACGTAAACAAAGTGTTGGGCGGACCTGCCACTGGCGCCTCCTACCTCCCCCCCTTCACCTCCCGCTTCACCCCCCAGAACGACACCTGCGCGGACGCATTTTCGCAATCAATACGAAATTGGACACCGAAAAATGTTATTTCATCTGTGTTGAAATCGCGAGATGACGCGCGCATTCATGGCGCCAGATACTCTTAACAAAACAATAAATTCACAAATTGGAATGAACCATTTCATCGCATCGTTTTATGATAATAGCAGCAATTGTTAAGCTGTAAAACTTGAGGAAGTTCACACTGCAGCTAAGCTTTACCACTGTGGCTATAAACACAATCTGACACATTAGAAAAACGGAACGGAAAAAAAAAAAAACTTTTAAACTTTTCTGCGATGAATATCCTTAAGCACCATAGGTACTACTACTCAAGGACAAGAAAAAGAAAGTAACAGAAAAGCATTTTTGCAATCAAGAGAAGAGAATCATATCAAAACACCAATACCAATACCAACTCGATGTTTTTCTGAGGAATAATAATAGGAATGGTGTCGAAAAACCGATATAATAACGGGTCACTGACCTATCAAGTGTTTAAACATATGACCTTCGATAATTACAAGCAAATGTATATAATTGTCGGAAACTATTATAAACAACAGATTAGCCAACTATTCACAGCTAAATTGTCTTTATCAAAAACATCGCCTAATATTTGTTCACCGTTTGATGAAAATACTGATATCTAGGAATTTTGAAAGTTACGCTTTTCTGTCACCTATTTCAAATGAAAAACAAACACAAATACAATTCATTTATTCCATCAACTTAATCTAATTTAAATTAAATTGGTTTGGGACCCTCTTTTAAGGATGGAAATACCTGTGTAAGAGGATCCGCTCTTCTGAAAGTTAGGTTAACTATTGACTAAGTTTAATAAATAAAGGTTATAGGTAAGGTTGTAACGTAACTTTCAAAATTTCCAGATAAGTATGGAACATTCAGGTTTATATCCATTACGACTGAACCAAAACCTTCCATAAAAGGAAATTAAAAGGGTAAACATAAATGATTTTCATTCATTTACATTTCACATTAACAGCAAAATATTCTTTAAAACTCGACGCTAACTCGCGACCACATATGGCGTCTATTCGGAGCGCCAGTAGACAAATATATCGCCTTTTATGGCGAAGAGCGCATCAACCATAGTGATTGGTAAATAAACAAAGCAAAGGATCCGAAGCTAAAGGTGAGTCAGCTTTCGATGGAATAATTAGATGCGATTAGCATGCGCTCGCGCCGATACTACCTACTATCGTTTTTCGATACGATAATATAAAATAAAGTAGATATTGTTGTATGTATTGCTTCCGGGCTGTTTGGCCGTGGTCTAAATGAAACTTGTGTTCCAGACGTTTCAACGATCACTGCGGTCGACATCTTCAGTGGTTCTGGTCCGAGCGGCGACAAGAGCGTAGAACTCTCCTTCGCGGCGTCTTCTCTGATACTGAAGTGATCGACGAAACGTCTGGAACAAAAGTTTCACATAGACCACGGCCAAACAGCCCGGAAGCAATACATACAACATGCAACGCCGGCCGTGAAAGCCTTAGAGTTTACAAAGTAGATATTATTAAACGTTTCTGGCCAAAATTTAACAAATATCATAATGGCACGAGTAATACGTCTTCAACCACATCGTCATTAACCATCAAGTGAGATAGTAGCCAAGCGCTAGATCCTTACTGTATAAAATAAATACCAAAAAAATGGAACCGACTTTAACACTCAAAAGTGTGAAATAACTTGTTGAAGTCGGTACCATGATAGTTCACAAAATTAACTATCACAATATTGTGCTCATGGTACCGACTTCGACAAGTTATTTCACGTAAGTAAGTTGAATATTGTCTCATGGATATTTTTATCGTTTTTATAAGTGCTTACGATATAAAGCGTCTTAAAATTAGTAACTTTTCTATTGGAGTTTTATAGATGGAAGTAGGGCCTCAGCTGTAGGTACCAGTACCACCGAGTCACGTGGGTGGGGGGAGGGCCCCCTCTATTGTCTTACAAGGCGTTATAGCATTATAATAGCACTGCATTGCACACTATTTATGTTAATACACTTGAGAATTCAATTTGTCTATTGTAATGTATTTATGAACGGATATTAGTATCCAAGACATTGTGATTCGTCGACAAGCTGACAACCAGCGGGGACTTGTTCTCGCCTTCGCTGCTTTGTTACAGTAGGTAACAATTATTAACCTCTTTATATAACAACTATTGTTGAACATAGTACTTACACACATATTTGTAAGTTTCCGAAGAAAGCACGCAGAGGTTATTTACTCCCACATTTTACACCAAGATGTTAGAACTTTGGAACATTTTTTTGACTGGCCGGTTGGCGCATTTGGTAGCCTGCTTGCCTTCTGAGCCGCTGGTCCCGGGTTCGATTCACGGACAGGTCAAACATTTGTGTGTATGAACATGTCTGTTTGACCTGTGTCTGGGTGTGTATATCTATATAAGTATGTATATCAGTCATCAGGTTACCATAGTTATAGGTTCTGCCTAGTTTGGGACCTGAAGAGCTCGTGTGAATGTTGTCCCATATTATTATTATTAGAAACGTCATGCATTAATTATTAATACTAAACACGGCCTATGTAATGTATACCCTAATCTGTTATTTGATTATGACCATCATTTTATTTGACATTGGGCATTAACAAATTATAATATTTACGATATACATTTATGTCTAGAAAACAAAATTTGAGGGAATAATTTCGTATTGTAACTCAATGCATCATTCCCCAAAGCAGATAAAACCCATGCAAAATAGTACCAGCGTCTCCTATTGCGATTCAGTTTACGGCTTGAAACTAACCGTTCCATACATTCGTACCATAGTCTCACCCAATCCACTCACTTTTACGCTGTGTCCAAAGCAACGCTGCTGAAGACCCAGATCAAGGTATGCCCAGCTTCCATTGTTTATAATGCGTCCATACCGCTTACATCGGCTCCAACACGGCCCTCCAGTCTCATTGTTACGATGTCAGGTTATAAATAACTGTGCAGTACGATAACATCCTTACGAATACCTCTCGGCATATCAACATTGAGATGATAACGGGTAGTATAGGAAACAAGTAGGTACATGAAGCGGGAATCGGCATGAGTTATGGTCTGGCGCCGCACCGCGCAGCGCACCGGTCGCACCTCGCGGCGCGTGCGCATCGTCGCTGACCATTTTATTGATGCCGGCGCCACCGACAACTTTCACGTCTCGCAGACAATAGCGCTCAAATTGGAAACTAAAATGATCTTTACAACTCACGTCTACAACCTCTTCACGCGGCTGGGCGCTCGGTAGCTCATCGCAATCTCCTATTACTTAAGTATCGTAAATTCCATAAGCGTCAGGGCCACTTACCGCGGGAGCGATACTTGGAGTTATTCGGGCTGTTTGCTCGTTACAGCCGAGTAGGTACTCCTAACGAAGGCACCCAAAACCGTTCCCACAGTCATCGACCGTCGCGGTAAAAAAACCAAGTGTCTATGAATTAACACGTCCGCGCTCTGTGTGTGTATGAAAACAGTCGGTGGCCCGCAGAGGGCACTCATTGTGACCGAGAGCTGTCAACACCAGCGACAGCCTCGACGCCACTGACACACTAGATTGCGCGTAAGATGCGATGTTTTTAATTTACTATAATTTTAATAAATACTTGTCTACTCGTGAGCGCGGTGTCGAGGGTCCTCACGGGAGTGATGGCCAGTCACCGACACAAATATTAGTAGTCGTTTACAAGTTTCGTGAATAGACGGAAACATGAATGAGTTGTCGCTACTTTCAAAATAATAACGTTACAACGCGCACGATAAAGGTTTGGAATGTATCGTCACGGTAATATTATCTATCCAGTATTCTGTCTTCATAGGAACGGCCGAAACGCGAGTTACACCTACGCGCCTCGATTTCGGTGTGCACTCAGCGTGCAGCCAGTCGCGATTGTGCCACGGCGACGAACGAACAGTGTGATGGTTTGTGAACAATAAGCGCGTGATTTGTTTGGTGAAGTGAAGTTTTTCGTACGCCTCAGCCGAGGCGCAAATATTTCTCAGTCTCAAATTTATAAAGGTGTATTTTTAAATTAAATCTACTAGGTAATAAAAAACACAACATGTATTTTTATTGAACACTTGCTATTTTATTCACGCCTTTCACTTTTTAAATTAATAAATATATTATTTACAATCACAAAACAACAAATAAAACTAGAAAGAAACTCAATTAGGTAGATGAAATTAAAATACTGTAGGTAGAGCAGCCCTACCGCGTGTTGACGTACCGCGAGGCTGTAGGCAATTATTTCAAGAACAGGGACCGAGTTTCAATACTGTATAGATAATATTCTGGTGGTATCGTCGCGAGAGAGGGTCAGCATTCGGCAGGTAGAGGCTTCACTAAGTTACGGTTGTTAGTTGCGACAGTTGCGCTTCTCTACTAACTTCTTGTGCAAACACCAAGTAGACACTGTACGTGTGTGAAACTTAGTTCAGTACAAATCAGACATGCGTTAACTCGATGAATAAACTCTGTTTAATCTTTCGCTTTGTTAGAAATTAACCAGGATTTGTTTTACTGAGATGAGCGAAAACTATTGTCAATTGCTAAACGTGCTTATTATTTCTATAAATATGACATGCTATGGAAAGTCGCATACATTTGTATGCTATACGACTTGTACACTATCGGATAGCATATATTGTGTCCTGTATATAGTCGAAGTTGGATTAAATACACACAGATGATGTGAAATGTAAAGTGAGGCAAACACATAATAGTAATTAAAATACATAAATACATACAGTTGGAAATGTCAGTAGCGTCTCACACTATCTTGACTGGGTTATTATCGTGATAAATACTCGACAGTGTGTCGCAGCATGTGCGGTCATGATAGCGTTTACATTTAACCTGGTTAAATATATGGATATTTAAAATAAGAATCGTCGTAACGTTTCCGTATACTTTAAGTTAGCTAAGTCAGGGGTCGTTAACCATTTCAGACAGAAGAGGTAAAATTCAAAATATACCAAATTTAGTGTTCAAAAGTGTTTAAAAACTTTTTGTAAAATCAATCAAGTAATTGCTTATTATATTTTTTTTTTTGCTTCTGTCTGAGAACACTTCGAGACGGGGCTAGTGTAGGGCCCGAGTGTAAAAGGCTGAGAGATTGACATGCTACTCGTTAATATAACCTATTTGTTTGCTACAGTTGCCCGATTTTTGTTTGTAGTTTGAAATAATTCATGATTAATTATGAATTTGGAAGCCGCAACTTTGTATCAAAGAAGCCGCATGAGATCGCGAACTGCAAATTGCCAACTCTAACTTATAAACAAAAATATACCTGGTGCTATACCCTGGCCCTTACCAACGTCATCTCCCGCACCAGCGTCACTGTGACTTATTTGCTCTCCTCATACGTCCTATGATGACACCTATCTGAAGCCTCTTTGGGAACATTAACAAGATTTGCTGGGTCAATGGGTCTTGCTGGGTCCTCTACTGAAGGAAATCAAGGCCTTGACGCCTACAGGAAAAGACAGGAATTTATGTGTGGTTTGTTCGTTGAAAAGCCTCTTGTCAGTATGATGCGGGACGCAACGATGAACATAATATGTACCTGCATACTAAAATCAAAATCTGATAAAGACTTCCGAACGAAGCCAAAATAATTTCATCTTCGATCATGATAAATAAGATATACGAATAAGTTTTCGCATTAAACCTATTTAAAAGTTATATCACCTCTAAAAAGAGCTTAATTTTCATCATTTCAGCTGTAATACGTATAATGTCGCCATAAGCTTCCATTCTCACTTGTTCGATGTAAACAGCAAAGCATTATAGATGCAAGATAAAATAACACGTAACAATAGATATATACATTGCGCCGGTGTGAATGGCGCGCTCGTATACTACAATCAGAGTGCAATAATACAAAGAATGGGCGACATCTACCGAGCGTGTCCAGTGGGCGAGAATAAATCAGCATTTGCGGGTAGATGGACGGTTTAATTATTGATTTATTGGTCACATAGCTGGCGCAAGCGCCGGCTAATTGGTGCGCGGCGGTTCGCCCTCGCGTGACACCGGGCCCGTTCCGGTGGAATTATTGAGACAAAATCGTCCAATATTGAACACGAGCGCGCATGACTTCGTTACGCTTATCACAAATAATATATTAAACCTCTAAGAGTTTATTACCGAGCGGCCAGAGTTATGGACGCCGCGTAGTTGCAAATAGGGCTCGTGTTGCAGCAACAAGGTTCGGGGAACTTAGATAGATGATTGCTTAATTACTCCACTTCCACTGGTAGCCGTTTGACACGCAATACTTGTAATCAAAGCTCCATAATGTGGGTCGCAAAATGGAAAGTCTTCTGCAGAGACAAAATTTGATAATATAAGAACAAAATTCATATATTTTATTTTATTTTGAATAGAATAGACAAAGATTTATTTCGTGAAGCAAACAGATAATATTATAATAGTCACTTGGTACTAATAACAACTAACGAGTATTTGACTACGAACTGTAATCTCGCGACTTATACTCGTACTTTCAGATTAGGTTGTTTTTGACACATTGCCGTCTATAAGTTTTTAACCAAACATGGTGCCTATAGAACAATTATCTCCATTACATATCGGAATATTTGACATATAATTTGTTGTATTTGCTTCACTCGATCGATATAATTACAATAGAAATCTTGATATTTGCTTCACTCGATCGATATAATTACAATGGAAATCTTGATATTTGCATCACTCGATCGATTAATGTAAAAAGCTTGCGTTCACTTCCTGTGTCACATCACCTCGCATTATTATGTATCTAACCATTTTTCGTCGTAAAAACCAGTTCAACCAGAGGTTCGGCCGCTTCAACGAATATTTAAAGAAACAAAGCTCCAAAACTCGTCAGGATGTTTGCCTGTCAAACTCGTCCACTTCCGATATGCTACAACTATGGCTGGTACATAAAACAGGTTGTATGGTGAAGGCAGCGGTTTCGCGGGTCGCAGTGAACTTCACCGGGCAGGAGTGTGGTGCCCGGTCTCGGTGGACACTTGGACAGTCAACGGCGATGAACCGTGTGGATTCTACACAAGCCTCCAGAACAAACACGCGTGAGACACTCGCCATCGCTAAAGATTGTTTAACACTATTTAAATGCTCAAAAACTGTTTGTTGCGACGTTCAGTGTTTTGTTTTATTTTAAATAAAACAAAACACTAAATATCGCACGCACTTGTTATTTGTACCTGTAGCACGAGTTACTTGTATATTTATATGTATATTACAATAACTTACTTATCTTCGACAACTGTAAAAATATATAATAAAGTTTATAACAAAGATAATTTAAAATAGAACTAAATTTGAATGATAATGTTTATTGTAGGGAAAGCACCTTCATTAATTTATTAATGGGAAGTTGATGAACAATAAGAGTTTCGTTCATCCCGTCTCGTGGGATGATATAGAACAAGGTTAGAGAGATATAGTTCGTGATGCGCACACTATATTCTATGCTACGTAGAAAGTTATTATGCTCTTATGTCATCATCTCAGCCATAGGACGTCCACTGCTAGACATAGGCCTCCCCCATTGATTTCCACAAAGACATGTTGGAAGCGTCCCGCATCCAGCTCTTATGTAATAAAGGGAATATACGAAAAAGAATTACAGTATATTTCAAAAATCGTCGAGCTTAAAGTAAATGAGTATTTGAATCAAAATAAATCAAATCAATTTATTGGTAATAGTGCATTATTACAGGTCAATAATAAAAATAACATAATATCATTCTCATACTCATTACAATTATTAATTTTTAGCTGAATATAAATCAATAAAAAATGTATCTATAATATTTATTATAATTGTCAAGATGAGAATACATACCTAGTAATATAATACAGTCATTTCAAATTAATGAATTCTTCACATTATTTTGTATTTAGGTAGTCGTGTGGGTTATTTTGGAGTAGGTATAATATGTAGGTATAATATTATACACAATATATTTCAGAAGAGTATGTATGATCAGATGAAATGCTTTTATTATGACTGGGAAATGTTTGGATTTGAAGAACACTAAGGGAAGCCATTACAGCTGTCAGTTTAACATTATTGTCAAAACCTTCATCAATTCAATATTGAAATTCGATATTGAAATGATCTATGCACTAGTGATTTGTGCATTATTCATTTTATCTATGGCATCTTACTATCGACTCTATAATTTGTTTGTGTTATTTTTATAATTAAGATACCTACTCTTTGTGTGTGTTTAATGTGATGGGACTGCCTTAAGGTTTAAAAGTGGTGAAATAAAAATGAGTAAGATATTAAAAACAGATCACATTTTTTTTTAAAACGGACTAATGCTGTTTGCTTCTACCGACATTTACAGCTTCACCGGAGGAGATCCGGGTCACAGGCATCAGTGAAATCATTGTAGAAATTTGATCTCAATGCTCCTGTGTTAACCATTACAGGAGAATTATATACATTGAGCTGCATCTTCATCCACATATAGAAGAGTACGGTAACTACTCTACTTACTAACTAACTAAAACACTTCTTTTAAATATATTTACAGCTTCGCTTGTACTGGTTGTCACGCCGTACATCGCTCGGTGACATGCAAGCACTCGCCCGGCTCTAGTTTCAATATTTTAGTAGCGATGGAACGCAAACAACTCCTTTGTAGGAGGTCAGACGTGTGGAGAGTTTCCGCGTGTTGGCTGCTCGTCACCGGACTATGGTCGTATCGACAAACATGTCATGTTCTCCCATGATCACTGTTAGCTGAGGCCTGACATGTTTGTTTGATGACCGTTCACACAGCCTGTGGACAAATGTGATACTACGTGACATGACGAGGCAATCTGCTGTTGCAAATGTGGTAGAGCTAGAGATAGTGCGATGTTCAATATTTGGATAGACTGCGTTCACGCCAAATATGTCGTCTGCCACTGGCACCGGTTGAAAATTACTTCACATCACAAAAGATCAAGGTTCATTTTCCCGTGCATCTTTTTCATTGCTATATAACCTCATCGCAATTGTGATTACAAAGAAACTTCTGTCAAAACCGGTAGACTATTTTTTTGTCTACTGTGCACTAACTTTTTGGACAGATTCAGAACTACACTTACTATCATCATGATCATCATCTCAGTCATAGGACGTCCACTGCTGGATATAGGCCTTCCCCATTGATTTCCACAAGGACCAGCTGGAAGCGGCCCGCATTATTTTTTGACGTGATAACGTTTTATAAATTGATGAATACCAGCAACACTCATGAAAAATAGTAACGTTCCGCGTAACGTTCCGCCTGAGTTTTGTATTACATAAAATAATCAAAGTCAAAGTCAAAGTCAAAGTCAAAGTCAAAGTCGAAGTCGAAGTCGAAGTCAAAGTCAAAGTCACAAATGATTATGACGTTATCACGTAAATCTATCGTCCGTAAACCGACTTTACAGACAACCAATTATTTTTTTTACTTATTATGAGCTTACGTTTGACCGCTGTCTCACCTGATGTTAAGAGACGACGCGGTCTAAGGTGTTGCACAGAAACTTAGAAGGAACCTATTCACTCGCGACTTGAAGACTCCGGGGACACAGAACATCCAGCCCCTGCCGGGATTCGAACCCAGGGTCCCGGAGACACAGTAGTCATGTCAGATACTGACCACTGCGCCACGGCGACCGTCAAAGATCAGCACAATATGCATTTCATGTCATAAAACAATGTCTATCTTTTTTTGTAAATAAACAAATTGTTGATAACAGGTCGGGAATGTGTTCCGTCGATCAATTGCTTAGGCGGCTAAGGACTCCAGGCATCTCATATAATAACATCAGAGTGACGGATCGCAGTCTCTTTCAAGACCTTGATAAGACGGTTTTGATTTGGTTTGATCTTGACGGCCGACGTGGCTCAGTGGTCAGTGGCATTACTTCTGTGTTCTCGGGATCCCGGGTTTGAATCCCGGGGCAAACATTTGTGCGATGAGTGTAGGTGTTTATTCCGGGTCTTGGATGTTTGTGTGAGTCCCTGCCTCCCGCGACTCCGGGAATCCTAGAGCGGGGGGTTGAGTGTGATAAAAAAAAGTAAAAAATTAAAGATTTTAGCTGAGTGTGCATTTGCACTCAGAAAATCATATTTATGAATAGACGACGCTATGTGAAAATTGTACATCAACCTTATAAGTAAATATTTATACTATATTCTGTATATTCTGAGGCACTTGAGCAATTCAAGTTTATCTGTAAGTGTAAAAGTTTACACCGATGCGACAATGGATTACTGCGACACGGGAAGTTAGATATTATAATGTATGTATGTGTTTACGTGATCTTTTGCGGCTTACTATAATTAGCGAGAATGTTTTCGTAAGTGTTTTGCACAAGTTTTGTGTGGTTTAATCCATCTAACCAAGTGTGGAACTGGAACATCTCAGTCAGAATACATGATATAAGTAACTAAAAAAATGGAACCGACTTCAACACTCAAAAGTGAGAAATAACTTGTGGAAGTCGGTACCATAAGCTCAATATTGTGATGATAGTTACTTTTGTAAACTGTCAGGTACCATGACAGTTTACAAAAGTAACTATCAAATCAAATATCATTTTTTTGGTAAAAATTTTTTTTTACACATTTTTACAAACACACCTTTGCTACTCATGGGATCAATTGTCATTGTGTATGTGCATCGATGTCTTCAACCGCAACTATAATATCGTCGAGGTAAGTGAAGCACTTTTCAGTCATTAGAGTGTAACACAAAAACCGCTTGTCCGATTTTGATGAAATTTAAATGGGACCACCACGGAAGTATACACTATCAAACAAGACTCATCAAAATTGGTTCATAAACGAAGAAGTTATCCCAGATCACACATTAAAAAAAACATATACACGGTCGACTCAATTCGACCGTATATTTTTTTGAGTAACCTCCTCTTTTGAAGTCAGTTAAAAAGTGTGAAATAACTTGAAGTCGGTAGTCTAACAGAAAAATAGTTTTTAGAATCGGTCCAGAAATGGGAAAGAAATCGGTGAACATACAAAAAAACATACAGTTGAACATATAATCTTCTCCTTATTTGAAATCGGTTATTATATAATTGCATTGGAGATGGACTTTATGTACGATGCGGTGTGTTCTCAAAAAACAGGGAAGGAATGGCGGAGAAATAAATAAAAATTTCTACTAATATCAATACATGTAAATGTAGTGGCAGTCAAAAAAGTATGCTCAGCCGTTTTTATATTTTTATTTTATTTATTTACACCAGAATCAAATACAAATATAACTAATCCTAAGTATTATATTAACAAAACATTTGTGATAAAAGATATGTAACATAATACTTAAATAAACCTAGGATGGTCATTGGTACTAGGATTCCCTATGTCACAGCTATCACGATACCAGCATCTGAACAAACGCGAGGTACTACAAAGGTTTTTTTTTGACGTGATAACGTTTTATAAATTGATGAATACCAGCAACACTCATGAAAAATAGTAACGTTCCGCGTAACGTTCCGCCTGAGTTTTGTATTACATAAAATAATCACAAATTCAAAGTCAAAGTCAAAGTCAGTCAAAGTCAAAGTCAAAGACAAAGTCAAAGTCAGTCAAAGTCAAAGTCAAAGTCATAAATGATTATGACGTTGTCACATATATCTATCGTCCGGAAACCGACTTTACAGACAACCAATTTTTTTTTTACCATATAAATTAAATGGGCTGAGTGGAAGAGTAAAACCCGAGCAAACGTATTCTGATCAGATTGGAAACTTTATTGGATAAGGCCAGGTCAGGAGTAGGTACTCTTCGCAGACAGGCGTGGATGAAGAATCTGAAGAAGGTGAGGGAAGGGTAAACATGTTTCCTATGTGTCAGGATCGTAGTTACTGGATGTTCTGTATCTCTGTGACTGATGATGATGATGATGATGAATTTCGGAAAACAGGCGTGGCGTTAAGTGTGCGTGTGCATTCTTGTTAAGTATGGTGGCAGGGTTTATATTAAGAAATTATATGCAAATGTTATACGGAAGACAGATTTTATTTTATGAAAATATATAAATCATTTCGAATGCAATATATATTTTCCCTAATTAATTAAAAACAAAATATATTGTAATTTTTAGACTTTCGCGATTCGAACACATTGTTATTAAATCAAACGGGACTTAATCGCGAGAAAAACATTTAGTAATTTATTTCGACCAATGCAACTTGGTCGAAACGTCGAGGTAATTAAATTACTAAATGTTTTTCTCGCGATTAGCCCCCTTTTGATTTAATAACAACAAAATATATTACAAGAGAATGGTGAAACTCTTCGTTTTGAAAAGTCAGTTGAAAATCATACAAAAGGTCATGCAGAAAATGAGCTCGGATGTCACCGTGCTACATCGAATAAATAGAGATTGTAGGGTCCAGGTTTGTATCAGTTTTATGTGTTCGCGATAACACTGTATCTTAAGGGTATAAAGTTGATAATAGCCAACGGCGCTATAAAGAAAGTTGAGTGTAAACAACCATCAATAAATATACATGAAATTATGCTTCGACAAAGTTATTATCACATTTTGTGTTCAACAAGGCCATCAAGATAAAACTCTGTCAAGATTGTAACGTACAGCGTTAGACAAGAACACTGACTGAAAACAACATCTCGTTGAAATATCTTTGTTATTTAATTATGTTAGTATAAGACAGGTTTTAATCAATCTCGTACTCTTTACAACTAGTATGTTTAAACAAGCAGTTTGTTGGGATATGTACGGTGCATTTCGGAGAATGTGCACTGGAATTACACAATCTGATTCCACCATCCCCTTTCTATCATCGGTCGACTCGACGTACGGCAATTCGCCATCGCTATATGGTACATATACCACCTCTACGTACGAAGCGTTTTGCTTCCACTTTTTTAATGCGTACTGCCAAGTAATGGAACTCGTTGCCCGAGTCTGTGTTTCCAGATATGTACAATCCTGGAGTCTTCAAGTCGCGAGTGAATAGGTACCTTCTAGGTTTGCGTGCTAAATCCTAGATAGCGTCATCACTTAACATCTGGTGAGACAGTTGTCAAACGCAAACTTATAATATGTAAAAAAAAATTGGTTGCCTGTAAAGTCGGTATACGGGCGAAAGTTTTACGTGACAACGACTTTGAGTGCCTTTCAATTTTAAGTCTGTCTCTCTCGCTCTTAGGCGGGCTAACCATGCCCGAGTGGAAGGGACGCGTGCCTCTCACTCGCTCTCATTGTGAGCGCATAACGTGAGCGGAGCGTAACGCAGTTTCTTGAAGTGTCACCCGGCAAACCAATTTATAAGACGTTGTCACGTCAAAAAAAAAGTTGAATAATTATAGTTTGATATATGAGTACAATAATTGGGTTTAACCATTTCCAATTTATTTAGGATTTTCGTCAAGAGTACTCTTAGCCGACGCTCTTGTATGAGAGGTCTGATGAGCGTGGAAGAAGCGAAAGAACTGTGTGTGGATCGTAGCATTCGGGCTGTGGTCACTGCCTACCCCGCCTGTTACTTCTTCACGCACAAACGGCTACACCGATTTCGATAAAATTTGGTATATATAACTAGTTTGGTATATATACACAATGAACTAGTTATATATAAACTACTAGTAGCGCTCCGCGGTTTCACCCGCGTGGATTACGGTTTTCCCGCTTCCTCAATTATCCCACGGGAACTATACTTTTTCCGGGATAAAAGTAGCCTATGTGTAATTCCAAATTGTAAACTATCTCCATACCAAATTTCATCGAAATCGAAATTTTATTCTGTTAATCCTGTTACGCTCAGTTTCCGAACATAAATTTAAACTACTAGTACGGGAATACTACGGTACCTAGTACAGGAGCTCACTAAATGAGATCATTTTACTGATCATACATTTTAGTTCATAAGATTGTAACACTCATAATGTAAGATTTTTTGTACCCAAGGTTTATTTCTGTATTTGTATTTTTTATTTATTTTGTTAGATTTCAATTTATTTATCGCAAAGCCAACATCACTTAGAAATAAATATGGTTATTATACCCTTAGTGCCAACAACAGGCTTATTCTTTTTGTGCATTGATTTAATGATATCGCTAAAAGCTGCATGTACGCTTCAAGAGAACATTGAGAAGAGATATATAATGGCATACAAATGGTTGATTTAATCAACTTAGTCTAATTTACATTAAATGGTAGGTAAAGGTAAATAGTATTATATATACCTTTATAACTTATACTTGCTGCGCACTGCGAATTCACTCGCACAGAGTTAAATTTTACCTTATGGCACAGTTACATACATTCTACTGACGCATATCACGCGAACAATTACATTTAGGAAAGGAAGTTCCAGGAAAGTTTCTGATAAGGCCGCCAATTGTTCTACCACTGTTTTATGTAATTTATATTTTATTTTGTATTCTTTTTTGGTGTTCAATAACGAGTTTTGATTGATTGATTGAAACATTAGGTAAGTACATTAATGTTAGCACTATATGGTGAGGTCTATATTCTTGGTCATACCCGTTCCATTTCGTCACATTTGTTTTGGTTAGTAGCAATGACATAACCAAAAAATAATTTAAACTTAAATATCGATGCAAGTTAATTGATGACCTTTCAGAGCGAAGCTTCCGAGTCGCGATGTCACAGTGAATGATTCGTTCTCGAATCGTATTCAACAACCTGCATTATAATTACCGTTCTCATGGACATAATTGATCGTTACTGGACTTGCGCAGTCCAATTATTCGCCTCTAGGGATGCGCCGGTGCTTGTTACCTAATTATTTTATCGATACCACGGTAAGTTATGACATTGGACCTACTCTAGACATCAGAACAATCGGCTACACACTTAAGTTTGCATTAAGCACCTATCTATGTATATTTTGGAATAAAGAAAAACAAGATCCTTTTTTGTAAACTTTTTTCGTCTTGTTTGGGCCTTTTGGCCAACGCTTCTGCAGCGTTGTCCACCAACACTTATTGTCGAAACAAACCGTGACCAAATTTATGGCCTTTTTATTCTTCAAAGGTATAACATTTTTTTAACTAGGTAATGTCAGAATAATAATTATACCACTGTGTTGTGGCTTTTAATTTAATTTGATTTTTAATCACTGTGTTGATTTGCAATAACAGCAATACATTCAATTAATTTTGCATCGTTCCCGACGTTTCAAAAACCATAGTGATCGTCTCAATTAAAAAATGTTCGTTATGCTTTAAAAAGTATTTTAGCAAAGATTATTGGTGATCATAAAAATGCTAACTATATAAATCAATGTAAGTTTAATATAAGCAAATTTATGGCTACCCTTAGGTTTGCCATAGATAACTAGGCCCAGTATGTATAGCATATTATGTATATATTAACAATTATGATGATTGGGTGTTTTTATCGATGTTTCGAACTAGTTCTGTATCGGTACCCATTAAAAACAAGCCACGTGGGACGTATCGCGGACATCTATTGCTCAACAGTATGCGTTCAGTATAATTAGATCAGCTGTTTCAAATGTCAGTGAGTCAAGATCTGCTCGCATTCAATTCGCTTTATATGTAATTTATAACCTAAGTTTATATCAGAACAAGAAAATTAAAAGACAAATATTTATTTTCTATGTATTATAAAATTGCGTACTCAAGAGATTACTAGAGGAAACATGTCAAGGGTTTTTCCATAGGGACGCTCGAACTTTGACAGCCCATAGCGGCCATCTTGGTAAGCCGATTGTTGTCACTTACACAGATTGTTTTATTTCATTTCAAAGTTCGAGCGCTCTTAATGAATAACCCTTTTGACGTGATAACGTTTTATAAATTGATGAATGCCAAAATGAAAAATAGTAACGGTAACATTCCTGTAACGTTCCACCTAAGTTTTATCTACATCTAGATAATATAATCAAAGTCAAAGTCAAGGTCAAAGTCAAAGTCAAGGTCAAGGTCAAGGTCAAGGTCAAGGTCAAAGTAAAAGTCAAAGTCAAATTCAAAGTCAAAGTCAGTCAGTCAAAGTCAAAGTCAAAGTCAGTCAAAGTCAAAAGTCAAAAGTCAAAAGTCAAAAGTCAAAAGTCAAAAGTCAAAAGTCAAAAGTCAAAAGTCAAAAGTCAAAAGTCAAAAGTCAAAAGTCAAAAGTCAAAAGTCAAAAGTCAAAAGTCAAGTCAAAAGTCAAAAGTCAAATGTCAAATGTCAAATGTCAAATGTCAAATGTCAAATGTCAAATGTCAAATGTCAAATGTCAAATGTCAAATGTCAAATGTCAAATGTCAAATGTCAAATGTCAAATGTCAAATGTCAAATGTCAAATGTCAAATGTCAAATGTCAAATGTCAAATGTCAAATGTCAAATGTCAAATGTCAAATGTCAAATGTCAAATGTCAAATGTCAAATGTCAAATGTCAAATGTCAATGTCAATGTCAATGTCATACATGATTATGTCGTTATCACGTAAATCTATCGTCCGTAAACCGACTTTACAGACAACCAATTTTTTTTTTTTAGTTAGGATTACATGGATCGTTGATGTGAGGGAGAGTCATACTGTAATGATATTGTAGCAGTTTATTTGCTGAAAACACGGATAAAACAACGTTTTACAAAAATGAAAACTAGCTAGATCTTTTTTTTTTATTGGGAATAGGCAGGCGTTTGACCACTATCTCACCTGATGTTAAGTAATGATGAGGTCTACGATGGAGCACGCCAGCCTAGAAGATAGCTATTCACTATTAAAAAAGAAAAAAAAAACTCGATCAATGAATCGCCCCCGAAACCTCCTTCATACTAAATTTCATGAAAATCGTTGGAGCCGTTTCCTAAATACAAGAATTACTCTTTTTATTAATCACACTCAGACCCCCGCACTAGAATTCCCTGTATCGCGGGAGGCATGGACACACACAATCACAGCACACAAACATCCAAGACCCGGGACAAACATCTACACTCATCACACAAAGGTTTGCCCCTGCCGGGATTCGAGCCAAGGGTCCCGGAGACACAGAAATCATGTGAATGCAACCACTGCGCCACGGCGACCATCATTACGATTATACGCCGTCATCACGGCGATTATATACATACTCGTATATACAAGAATTGGTCGTTGAAGGTATTAGATGTATATTTGTCATGTAATATCAGTACTAATATGTATTACATACTACTTGATTTATAGTAGCGATGACGTCAGGTTCCAGTATGCCCGAGGGATGAGCCAGTGAGAAGCTGTGAAGGTCTGCCTCCCGCTGTGGCGCGGCCGCTCACTAACACCATCAGATGGTTTAATGTTGTGCTCTCTCAACTCATACTGAACCAACTGAAAGGCTGTCTGTTCCGTTGAGGAATCTGGAAGTGAATATTAATTCATAATGTTTTTTTTTTTGGGCATACGCAAGCTTTTGGCAACTATCTCACCTGATGTTAATGACGATGCATGGGACCACCACGGAAGTATACTTCATGTAACAAAAAAAAGAATCATCAAAATCGGTTCATAAACGACGAAGTTATCCGCGAACACATATAAAAAAAAACATATATACGGTTGAATTGAGTAACCTCCTTTTTGAAGTCGGCTAAAAAACAAAAGTGTATCAAATAGCAATGAACGGGTAACACTGACTGGCAATCCAAGAGGAGTCACGAGCGATGACTAGTAGCGCAATAAATACGCGCTTATCGCAGATCAGCTGTTCTCACCGAAGGGCGATATATTCATGGGCCTGCGTTATGCTCAACCTTCCCAGCATTTATCATCGACACCTCCGTCAATTAAATTAAACCGGATCAACGAAGATACCGTCTTCACAAGATACTGCCTAGTGCGCAATTCTGCTATTAGTACATCTACTTCTTCTCAGCACTTGGATATCCACTGCTGGACATATGCCTCACCCATATAGGGGGGGATTTGCCAATACTCGCCACGCTTGGCAGGCGGGTTGGCGAGCGCAGTATGATTTCCGATCCTCAAAAGGCGCTGCTGCTCACCTTCTGGTACGTGATCCCTTAGCCGACTCTTACGGCACCCACGGGAAGAGACGGGGGCGTACTATTCTAGGCCGGTACCACCACGGCACATTGGTAGCAGCTAGTTCTATTGGTAGTTCTACGCTCTTGTCGCCGCTCGGACCTGAACCACTGAAGATGTCGACCGCAGTGATCGACGAAACGTCTGGAACACAAGTTTCACATAGACCACGGCCAAACAGCCCGGAAGCAATACATACAACACGATAGCAGTATCATTTATATGGCAAAAATGATTCATTATTTAGTCTACTCGGAGATTCGCACGCATGTCAATCGGTGTAGATTAATATACATATTATAAGTAAAATATATTTGGTATAACTTGTTAACTACCCTCAAATTTAACAGTGTGCAGCTTTCAAGACTTTGATAGTTAACATTCTAGTTTTAGCGCGATTTCACTTATGAAAAAGTCGTTATTGAAATTCGAAAGTTTGAATGGATGGATGGATGTTTATTACACAACCACGCCAGAACGGCTGAACGGATTTAGATGAAATTTGGTATGTAGATACATCAGGTCCCGAAATAACACATATGCTACTTTTCATCACCATCATCATCAATCATCACCACGTGAGTAAAATCGCGGGTATGTGTACAAAAGTAAAGACCTTAGTAAAATGCACCCTACCTC
This sequence comes from Apeira syringaria, assembly GCA_934044485.1. Classification (NCBI taxonomy): domain Eukaryota; kingdom Metazoa; phylum Arthropoda; class Insecta; order Lepidoptera; family Geometridae; genus Apeira; species Apeira syringaria. The sequence continues at coordinate 10,185,709 of OW203677.1, read as the reverse complement.
TTCGATGGACGCAGTGAGAATGCATTCATATCCATACAAGTGTTATTTATAACCTTGTAATCTGTATTTGTATTATTGTCCCGATATACTGTGGATTTATCGACAAATAGCCTGTTTGATAGCGCCGCTGCAGATTCGAGATTACACAAAGATGAAGTGTCCGAAGCTGACTGCCAGTGGTTAATCTTCACGATTTATGGTCTACCAAATCGTCGATAATAATAAACTTCACTATATTAATCATCGGATAGGAAATAAACCATTATAATCGTAAATGGTACTTCGGCCTATTTGCATATGCATTGTTTGGAAGCAAACTAGTAACTAATAAAAAGTGGTAGCATCTTCGAACACATCGTCACTGACCATCAAGTAAGACCATAGTGGTCAAACGTTCGATGAGGTTAATATTTTTTTTGGAAATCAAAAAGTTATTGCTTAAAGCATAATCACTCCATTATGCTACTACCGGTGCCTGTACATATCTTTTTTAACCCACTTTAAAAAAGGAGAAGGTTCGACGGTATTTTTCATATATGTTCACCGATTTGACGGTCCCGTGGCGCAGTGGTTTGTGTCATCGATAAGGCTTCTGTGTCACCACGACCCTGGGTTCGAATCCCGGCAGGGGCAAACATTTGTGCGATGAGTGTAGATGTTTGTCCCGGGTCTTGGATATTTGTGTGCTGTGATTGTGTGAGTCCATGCCTCCCGCGATACAGGGAATCCTAGGGCGGGGGTCTGAGTGTGAATAAAATAAAAATAAATAAATTTTCTTCCCCATTTTTGGACCGATTCTCAATGTTCCTGTTTTGTTTGATAGAGGTAGTCCCATTTAAATTTCATAAAAATCGGTCAAGCGGTTTTTTACTTACACTCCAATAACTGAAAAGTGTTACGTTTTCTGGGACTCCTAATTGAGGGTGAAAAAAAAGGTGAACATACACAATGACAATTGACCCCGTGAGTCGCAAAGGTCACTAAAAAGGCTGAAAAAAATTTCTTAGCAATAGATGGAACCGACTTCAACACTTAAAAGTGTGAAATAACTTTTGAGTGTTGGAAGTCAGTTCCGTTTTTTGGTTAATTTTTTTTATTCAGAAAAGGCAAGTGTTCAACTACTATCTCGCCTGATGTGATGATGCAGTCTACGATGCGGCACGCCTGCCTAGAAGATTCTCGGAGAAAAATGCAAAATCACCCACAAATGCGCGGTGGCGGATAGGCTGGCCAGCCCAATATCAGGATTCTGATACCGCCTGGCTATCCGAGGGCATCTGACGTAGTCTGAGAGCCGTTACCCTGGGATAAAAGCTGGGACCAATGAATCAAATATTATCCGAAGCATGGAAGCTTGATACTGTACATATTTTATGTTGATTAATCTAGTTCATTGGTTGAAATCGCATGAAAACTTTGCAATGAGGGTTCCTCGGAGACATTATCTGAAAGGTACAACGGGCACCACTTCGAACCGCCGAAATAACTATGAAATTTACCATTAATTTTTTTTGATTGCGTAATACTTCGCCCTTGCATGGCCTACGTTTCTTGGAAGTCATTAATTAATCTTTTCTTCTATTTTTTTTCTCAGCCATGTGCGTCCACTGCTGGACGTATGCCTCCCCCGTATAGGGGGGGATTTGCCAATACTCGCCACGCTTGGCAGGCGGGTTGGCGAGCGCAGTATGATTTCCGATCCTCAGAAGGCGTTGCTGCCCACCTTACATGATTCCTTAGCCGATTCTTACGGCACCCACGGGAAGAGATGGGGGAGTACTATTCTGGGCCGGTACCACCACGGCCATGATTGTGATGATGAGGCCATCATTAATCTAAGTGTGTTGATTGTGCCGGACGCTATGACTATTTTTGATATTGATCTAGAGAACTAAAATTGCTTAAAGATCAGTGTATCTATTTGACATTGTAACTGATCATCAAGTGAGATAGAGGTCTAACGCCAAGTCTATAAAAAATGTCTCATTCATAGAATAAGTTCATTAAGTGTGTGGATTTTCACATCACGTTTCCTGTCGACAATGCGTTCCTGACTCGTAATAATTCGAACAGTGTCGTAAAATCGGCAAGCGTTGTGACCAGCGGGTGCTTTTATTGAGGCGCCGACCAGGCTCCCCTTTTAACGCACTAAACACTTTATGCGTTCATCACAACATAATCTTTTCGACACGGTAGCACTAATTGGATAAAACGTCTAAACAAAAAACGTCTAAGAAACAAACACTTTAACAACACGGACGATCGTAATTTCAAGGCGCAAAGGGAATTCCATTTAACATGTGAATTGGATCTGTCGGGTCGGTGCGAGGGCTGTCATTAGGGGGCGGTGCCGCTCGAACCCGGACGATTCCCGAACCGTCCGTCCGTCAGCCGTCCGCGTCCGTCCGTCGGCCGGCCGAAAGCGACGACCGCGGACGTTCGACCGTCAACGCCGCTGATTGATGACCGGCTAAACCGACACGGATCGAACGATTGTTAGTGTTTAACTAACAGTTACGACTCAAAATACAATTTGATCTTGATTGATGGACTAATGATATAAAGTAAACAAGCAGTCGCGTCGGTAGGTGTGCAACGCTCTGTCGCCTCGAGCTGACTTATATCCATCCGGCAAGATTCAATGCACTTGGGAATGTTCCCATCGACACATCACCACATGTGATTAACTAATATTTCAACCGAGACGCGATAAATGCTAGCTTAACGGCTTTTCCTATCGACAAGTTCATCATTATTAATTTACTTTGACGATTGGCACGCATGTCAGAATGCAAATCAGAAAAATTTATTGAGAACTGATAATAATTTTACATTTCGCATAAGAGTGATAATCAGCTTACGCATATCGGGCATTCAATATTTCTTATTATACATATATAACTAATGATTATAATATGAATATAATTCTTATTTGGCTCAACGGATCAGCATTGCAATTCAACGTGGCAATGCTGTTAGCAATCTAGGCACACTTCCAACTGGTAGCGGATTGGAGCATTTGAGTTATCTATAGGCTGACAATAGCTAGTGGATTGCTCAAATGTTTTGTACTAGATGCAGTATTGTAATTAGCTGTTAATATTTTATTTTAATAAAGGCATCGGCCAGGTAAAGAAAAATAATACCATGTTTAAAAAGTTATTAATCATACAGTTTTAAATAATAAAGTTTGTATTATGTGATTTGAAAAATGAATACATCATGTAATTTAATGTAGATCCATACATTTAGTTACAGTTTTTCCAGAATTCTAATGGAATATAACTTTTGGTGAATCTAATTTAGTATGCCTACAAACAATCCCCGACTGCACAACATCTTTGTAACATTTTAAGATAGCTTTGACCGGGCATAACCTTACCGAGAGCCTCGTCGGTCTCTCCGTCCATCACGTACATTTAATATTATAAGCTATCACGCGCCTCGCCTGCGCCCGCGCCGCGCCGGCCCCCCATTACTGTGTCCATATCATAATACGGAATTGTCTGAACGCTTAGATTTTATACTTTTTACTTCCATTGAGTGTGAAACAAAAAGGCGGGACGGTCCGCGACGGCGCGGGCGCCGGCCATTGTTCTCCGCGGCCATTCGTCGCACTTCACGCTATTCACATTCAAATTAAATCCCTTGTGTACAAAATTAATTTGTCTTTTGTCTTAGCTCGAGGCAGAGTGGAGCCGCTGACATGTCACTGCGCAGCAGGGCGCTTGGCGCTTGGCGCTTGGCGCATGGCTCTTGGCGCATGGCTCTTGGCGCACGGCTCTCGGCGCGGCTCGGAACTCAAAACACGCCATCTCAATATTAATACTGTATGTGAAGTTATCTAAGGCTACACACACAGCGATCGACTTACTTTCTACTTGGTCTATTTATAAGGGCCAGTGCATAACAGCTACAATACAATATATGTTATATACTCTATCGTAGCCTGCAGGCTACAATAGAGTATATTTTATCAACCTGCAGAAAATATGGCGACACAGCTTGGTGCTTCTGTAGGTAAAGGTTTGTTACACCTTTCATCACTGACTTTGTTCAATCAAAAATAGCATTCCGTTCGCATGCTTGTCGACAGAAATAATCAGTCTGAAAAATGACAATAAGTGAAGTTTTTTCCACACACTAACACACACACACACACACACACACACACACACACTCACTCACATACACACACACACTCACTCACTCACTCACTCACATACACACACACACTACACACACATACATACACACACACACACACACACACACACACACACACACACACACACACACACACACACATACCCGCACTAGGATACCCTGTGTCGCGGGAGGCATAAACACACATAGTCACAATACACAAACACTGTGTTTGACGGCAGTAATTGACATATGTTGTATATATACACAAGGTACGGAAAGTGACAGTGTAGTGTGTATGCGTGTGTATGTCTTAAAAATCAAGCCAAACCATTCATGGTATTATTAGTGGTTACTGACTTTAAAAATGGAGGAGGTTTCTCAATTCGAACGTATATATTTTTATGTGTGTTCGCGGATAACTTCTTTATGAACCGATTTAGATGATTTTTTTTTCTTTGATAGAGTATAGTTTCGTGGTGGTCCATTTATTTTTATCAAAATCAGTGAAGAGGTTTTTGAGTTACACTCCAATAACTGAAGAGTGGTTTGTCTATTTGGATGACTTACTTATTATTAAGGGTGAAGAAATCGGTGAACATACATAATGAATGACAATTGTTATAGATCTCATGAGTAACAAAAGGACGGATGGGCGACAATTTTTTTTAATAAAAAAAGTCGCTTTGTTTAGGTTTCGACGTTAAATCATGATAAGATTGGATCATTTTGGAGCTAAATTTGGGAGTAGATTCAATCGTGTGAACAATATAACTACTTGACTAGAAGTAAATATATCTACACCTCATTTTACTAACATAACTTAAATGTCATGAATGTATAAAACACGGGGATTACTCACGTAATAAGTCAAAGGATTCCGACTATAGTTTTAACCACATTCAGTGGTATTTTTCAAGGAGAATACGGGGCGCAAACGTAATTCCCGTGTTTTTGTACATTTATAATGTGTCAAAACCACATAAAATTTAATAACAAAAAATAACTTAAATGTTTTATTTGTCCATCTTTAAGAAAATTTACAAAATGCATATCAAGATAAAGCAATAACGATTTAATTAAAGATACACTAACAAACTATCATACGCATTTAGAATATACAAAACAATATTTATAATAAAATCTTTATAATCATGGAATTCTTGTTACTATTCCAATTTTTCCATGTTCCAAACTCTCACGGAACCCTAATGTATGACGAAACTTCTTTACCGAATACTAATATTAATTCCTTATAGAATGCAACAGACAAGTGGCTACATGGAAGAAAAGTGACACTTCAATTTGTTTCAATGCGTAATGCCGTAAGTGGGTTTACCAATGACATTCGTATTGTAAAATACATTCGGGTACCGATGACATTTCAACAACAGTTAATTCGATATTTATTCGCTTTCTTTATCGCAGAGCATTCTTAATATAATTTAGTCACACATGTGAATTATTAACCAACTGTATTCCAACAATATAAGTAATTGATTATCAAACTGACAGAGATGAAAAGCTTTTAGTGGCGGGGATACGGGGGAGAAAGTGTTCGACGAAACAAAAGGAAAACACAACAGTGCGTCAGTTTGTTTGAGAGATAACCGTGACCAAACCATCGCACTCCGCCTCTCTAATAACCCATCTTTAGTTACGCGCAATTATAAACTCAAACATCGACAAGCAACTAATTGTAGAGCGACGGACGCTATCGCCCAAGCCCGATATGAATCACGCGGGTCAATTAAGCTATCATTAAAGAAAGGATTAATTGTTTTAAAAATATCATAATCATTTTCTAAGAAATTACAATCACAATAAGTGAATCACGACCGCACCTAGGACGAGTCACTCGTGAAGATTCCCATCTTGATATCTCACCATGAGCTCGACGACGACCGTGACTATCGGGTTTATAGACAACACTGCGAGTAAATTCTTGGTTCGCATAACACTAAACAATGTTTATGATAAACAAGAAGCGACGCGACGTGCGCGGGCGCAGGCTTGATAATCTATGCGCAGTGTTCGCAGCTCTTAATTAATATTCAGTGACTTGGCGATTCTTATGATGATATGTAATATATAACAACTAATTTTACTCGATTGTTTAACTCTCTTTGAACTGTGCAGAGATTCGAGAATCACTTTTTAACCGACTTCAAAAAAGGAAGTTACTCAATTCGACCGTATAAATGTTTTTTTTTATGTGTGTGTTTGCGGATAACTTCGTCGTGTATGAACCCATTTTGATGATTATTTTTTTGATTGATAATGTATACTTCCGTGGTGGTCCCATTTAAATTTCATCAAAATCAGACAAGCAGTTTTTGAGTGACACTCCAATATACCATACCTCGACGATATTATAGTTGCGGTTGAAGACATCGATGAACATACACAATAACAATTGATCCCGTAAGTAGCAAAGGTCACTGAAAGGGTGGAAAAAAAATTATTACCAAAAAATGGAACCGACTTCAACACTCAAAAGTGTGAAATAACTTTTCGAAGTCGGTACCATGAGCACAAAATTGTGATGATAGTTACTTTTGAATTATCATGGTACCGACTTCAACAAGTTTCAAATTTCACACTTTTGAGTGTTGAAGTCGGTTCCATTTCTTGGTATTTTTATTATTATTTAATATATACGCTAATTATCTACTTATCTTGAAAATATATTTAGCCTGATTAGCCCAATACGTTCCCACAGCTGGGACATGAACCTTCATCACTGAGAGGAGTAGCGACTATAACGCACCTCATTGTCCAATGTGGGATTGGCTTGTGATCTTGTGGCCAGCCCAGTGTCGGAGTGTCAGACGCCTCAGGGCGAATGACAACTGGGACCCGCTACTTGGAAGCGCTCAGTTGAAAATGCCACTAGCTGCCACCCATCGAAGGTGTGACATACATATTAGTTGCTATCCCAGTTGATCAGTTAAGATTGCACTACAAGTTTTTAATTTCAATACTCGTTTATTTTTTGTCATATTTTTATCGTCATAATTATTATATATCATTTAAAAAATCACATCATTACGCTTTAAAATACACGTTCTTTGAGATTTTCCGATTGCGCAGAAATTTCTTGCTCGAGTGAGTGGCAAATTGGCGGGTAATTAAATTTTGACGCATGCGCGCTGCCGGCAATATCGGCACGCGGCGCGGCGCGGGCGCATCCGATAACATCAGCATGTAATTGTGACTCGGCGACAACATCGATACTCACACAAATTAATATTCCGGACGCGAGTCGCGTTCGCGAACTAAATTGCCATGTTTACTACAAATTACTCCCGCTAAATCAAGTTTTAATAACAATTTTCTAAATGGTATCGTTTCTTAGAATCGACGATTCTCTATCTACCACAGAACATAAATAAAAAGCATAGACACGCAAAGTGACGCTGCGCGATTGTAACAGCTCTGAAGTGTCGGTACCAAGGACATTTCTCGGAATGTCGACCGGCCGGGACAGTGAAGGACGCGCATCGGCGACGGTACCCGGCCATCGAACGGCACTCGAAACCCGTCTCGATCAATCCACCTCGCGTTGTTCGTGTAAAATAAAACCTCTCTTAAAATACCAACCGAACGAGCGCGCTGACACTCGTCATTCCGGTGCTCGATCCTTTATATTTGTCTTTGAAATGTGATGACAGTGGTACAAATTACGAATACAAATCTGTGCGCGGTTCATAACGCGCTATCTGACGCGGGTGATGGATGCGCGCGCGCCGCTCGGATCGCTGCTCCGTAATTAATACGAGCGGTCCGACCCTGGGAATCGCTGTCGCTCGATGTCGCTTTCCGCCTCGTAAGGTAATACTGAATAGTGTTCTGTCACCGAGTTATTTGTTAGTCTCTAATCCGGTCCAGAACCTACGAGTACGAGGCCGCGCGTCGCCGCGTCGCACCGTGCCAACTGCCGACATAAGTATTTCATAGTAACAATGTATAATTTAATAGACAGCGAGTGAATCGTAAAACTCGTCTTAAATAGGTTCTCGTTGGTGCGATGTGGCGCGCTATTGTTGTGTGCAATTTACCGCCGGCTTCAATCGCTGAAATATTTCGTGCAACGGCCATGTCCAATTGCTAACGAGCCGAGTGCGACGCGCAAATGAATAATCTCACCGCGGCCACAGAGCAAACGACGCAGTTGTTCATTACGTGCGCTTTAGAATAAGTGCGCGCTGGTAATGATGCGAAATCATGAAATGCTTGTTGCGTTAAGTCCTTCAAAATTGTATTGGGTTTCGTTGAAATAATTGTGAAACTAAATTTTGTTTATTGAAATTTATTTTAACCTTCGACGCAAAAAGACGACATGAGTTTGATTTGTTTGTCTGTGGCAGCTAAGCTCTTTTTTGATTAAATTTTTTTCGGAACATTTAATTAGTCGACAATTGTTAGGATAAATATCTTTTAAGAATTCAATTTGATCGTAAGTTTCGTCTAGCCTAATGTTAATACAACGAACCACAAAACTATTGCCTTTCAAAATTTTTTACAGACCTAAAACTGGATTTAAAGATACATTATTTCCAGACCTCCTCCTCCCGTCGTTTTCCTCAGTGCTGAGGGTCGTGACCTCCATGGATCACTTTTCTCCGGACGATGCTACGCCATCCTGCTCTGTCTTCGGCAGTGTGCAGTGCTTCGTGCATATTAGTATTGAGAGTGGTGCGGGTTGATCTGACCAACGCGACGCAGAGGACTGCGACTACGTGCGTTCTTTTTCCCTCCATTTTCCCTCGATCTTACCGCTGACAACGAGCCTTTCTAGGTTGTCGGCTTTCTTCCGAGCTATGTGACTGAATCACTCTAGGATTCGTTGAAGGCAGATAGATGACAGCCTTGCAGTCTCTTTGGGATTCCTGTCACTTTGATTTCCAGACATCATAACCTATTAAATTATATATAAAATAGAGACGCACCTCGACGTTATATTCTGTGTACCTATGTCAGTCAGTATAATGCGTATGAGCAGCGCAGCCTCCAGAGTGAGAGTTAGCTGCACTTATGCTGTCTATTATAATGGTCGCGTATACGACCACTCTCCAAGAAGTGACGTATGGCAGCTCTGTAAAGTTGATAAGTAGGCATATTGTAATATCGTTGCTTTAAAAAAAAACATAAAAAACTAACTAAAGAATTAGAGCTATAGATAGACCAATATTGTGAACCAACAGATATAGCACGCAAACTGCAGATCAATTTTCAATAATATATATATTTTTTAAAATGTACAAGCAGAAACAGAAACTCAATCAATAATAACAGCCTTTATAGATTATAATGATATAACGTTGGGACAAGCATGTATTTTTCATATATATAAAACTAGCGGTTCAAAAAATACTGTTATATCTGTAGTACCGTACTTCTTATTTAGCAGTTTATGGTAGTCATCATCATCATCTCAGCCTTGGGACATTCACTGCTGGTCATATACCTCCTCCATGTAGGAGGGGAGCGTGGTGGGGTGTGCCAATACTCGCCACTCGATTTCCGATCTTCAGAAGGCGCTGCTGCTTCCTTCTGCCACCTTCTGGTACGTGGTCCCTTAGCCGACTCTTACGGCACCCGCGGATAGAATTGGGGGAGTACTTTTCTAGGCCGGTACCACTACGGCATCATTTGTTTATTGTAGTAAACGATACAAATAAAATAAAAACATCTGTACATAAGTACCTACGGTAATGTACGCTCATATAGGTATTCCGTGCATTTGTTTATACAGCAGTTTTTCATACATATGAAATAAGAATTCTTTTACTATCAATCAGTGTTTGAACGATGATCATTGGGTTTGTTTCTTACATTAACTCACCCTGTCCTCAGTACTCATCAACATAAATACATCAACATATGCTGTATGCACACTACAGATTTTTTGGTCCTTCGAACCGGATAATCAAAAACATTGTTTTATGAAGGTATCTAAAAGGTAAACTATAAACAACTGATCCGAATAGTTTGATTAACAAGCTCGGCAAGACTTTCTATACTAACCATAGTACAACACCGTAGCAGGCACCTCATTAAACTTCTCCATGCATCAAACTAGTGTTCCCATGCGTGCGAGTGGTTATTCCTCTAGCCGCCGGCGCTGGCGCACGCGCCGCCTTCATCTATAACGCACGCTTTGTTCAGCATTAGCCGAAACAATCATCTCGCGTTCAGACCGTTTATAATACGTAGTACCTTTGTTATTGCAACCATCACCTGTCAGGCACAGAGAGTTTATCTACTAGCCAGGTAATCTACATAAGATTACCATTTTGGATTTTTTATTCAATATAGCCTCTTACCAGCCGCGATAAACTCTTATGGAGTCCTTCATGTCAAATGTACCTTGGGTATACTGTACAAGATCTATATTTTCTTAGCTTATTCATAAAAATGGAAAAAAATCTTAATAACTTCAATAATAAGTAATAGTAACACAATCCTTCAGGCTGCAAACTGAAGTATCTTAGGAAACATTTTATCTATATGTGTTCGCAGAAAGCTGACACACATGCACAACTTGGCCGTAGGCTGAAAATGTAGATGTATATGACGTCATCATCCTCATCTCAGCCATAGGACGTCCACTGCTGGACATTAGTACAGGTAGTTTATGACGTATGCACTGATAATGTGTAGCTTTTCAGATTTATAACGAATACTTACAGTTGTTCTCAATATATATACAGTCGTGGTCAACTAATTAGGGACAATCTCTAGTTAAGCCAAATTGTGAATTATTTTTTTATTTTCCAACGAGTCTTAACAATATTCCATATCTTTTACATGTAAGTGTAATTAGTCATTTATGTGCGCGATTATACAAACAATAACAACTTCTTAAATATTAAATCTCTTTACAGTATAGCTGATAAATTATCATAGTGCTATTTGTTCAAAGAATGCTGGCTGGCCATTTAATTAGGGACACTGAGGTATTGCGTTCTAATTTCAAAATTGGAATTTTAATATTTTTTTGTTTCTTTTCTTATTGTTTCGTGGACGTTTTGGCGGCAATCCAGATTTTTTATTTTAAGTTTTGATAATTATTTTGAAGAAAAATGGGCAAAAATAAAAGTTGCGATCCAACACTACGAAAAATTATCATGAAGTTTGTCGAGCGTGGTTGGTCATACCGAAGGATAGCACAACATTTAAATTGTTCAAAAACTTTGGTATGCAATGCAGTGCAACATTTCAAGCGCTATAACACAGCTTTAAATGTGTCCAGAACAAAAAGATCGAGAAAAACGACTCCGCAAGAAGATAGAATGATAACCAGGTTAGCTAAGAAAGATCCGTTTCTAGGCTCTATTTTAATAAAACACGAAGTGTTTGGAGCAAACGAAAGAACCGGTGTATCTGCGAGGACCGTTCGACGACGTTTGGTAGAAGCAGGGTTGTTCGGAAGAGTGGCTCGCAAAGTACCGTTGTTGAAGAAAGAACATAGAAATGCTCGTTTGGCGTTTGCACGTAAATATGGACATTGGACCTACGCCCAATGGCAACATGTACTTTTCTCTGATGAGACCAAGGTTAATTTGATTTCTTCAGATGGAAGGCAATATGTACGGCGTCCTGTAAAAGCGGAAATGAATCCAAGATTCACAAAAAACAGGTGAAACACGGCGGTGGAAACATTAAAATGTGGGGTTCATTTTCTGGACGTGGAGTGGGACCTGTGAGGAAAGTTCAGGGTAACTTAGACCAACATCAATACAAGGCAATATTGGAAGAAACTATGCTTCTCTATGCTGAGGAGCATCTCCCTATTATATGGACGTTTCAGCAGGATAACGACCCGAAACATACCGCCCATTCAGTCAAGTCGTTTCTTACCAGTCAGTCTGTATCGGTGCTAGATTGGCCAGCAAATAGCCCGGACCTCAACCCAATTGAGCACCTTTGGCACGAAATCAAGAAAAAAGTTGCCACTTATTTTAATACAAATTTGGATGAACTTCATGAAGCTTTTTGTGAGGCATGGGTAAACATTCCTGTCAAAACATGTCAGAAACTGATAATGTCTATGCCACATCGGTGTCAAGCGGTAATTACTAACAAAGGTTTTGCTACTGGGTACTGATTTTACACGTAATAAAATAGAGCTGTTAAAGATATTATAACACTGCAGATTATAAGTTTTCTTTAACTGTATTTTTCATTATACTTTACTGTCCTTAATTAAATGTCCACTACAGAATTGTACCTTAATATTTAATACATGTTTAATCTTTGATATCAAATACTTTTTCTATTTATTTAATCTTTTATTTACAGCCATTTATAGCATAATAATCGGACCACATTATGCAAATAATAGGTGCTGAGAAATCAATAGGGTTTTATATGTATATGTACATAACCGGTTATAGCCCTTCACTATCTTGAATGTCCCTAATTAGTTGACCACGACTGTATATTTTTTTAGTTACTGTTGATACCGCCGTGGGTATCAGAGACTTTTTTTTAGCAAACATACATACATTGATCTCAATTTATTACCAACATTTGGCAAAATACACTATTTCCGAAAACACACTAAACACTTGAACACTATTGAAACCGGGTTAAATAAACTGCAACCTGCTGTAGACATAATCTTTATTTTTTCTTCTTTTTATATCTTTATGTTTTTGGGTTCCATGCTCCTATTTTCTATTTTTTAATTTATGCATATTACTTATCTATATAATATAATCCTGTGGTCACGGCAAACTCATCCTGGATATACAAGTAAGGGTACAATAACATACTGTCAGCACAAAGTACGCGTAACTTACTTATTTACATTAATTAGTCCAAACAAAAGGACAAACCAGTCCAGCTATGTCCCTATCACAGCGATTCGTCACTAAGCGGAAACAAGCTCATACACTCATATACTTATGCTTAGAGTTATTACTTTATTAAGGTTATAAAAATATATAAATTATACAGCTTGTCGACACTGCGCCGTTCACAACCTGTATCGACCGCTTAAGGTGCGGCGACAGATGTCTAGCTGCAAACGACAACTTTGCAATCAATATATTTGATTTGCAACCTTCTTTACGTGTCTGCTAGAGAGTCGTGAGAGCACGACTGTCATTCCAGTTTAAGGCATAATAAAAGATTAAGGGGTGATACGATAGTAAGTGTTCCGCAACAAAGGTAAGCTTTTCAATTCAAGTCCGCTGTGATGCTTAGTCCTTATTTATTATTGCAGACGCTTTCTTGTGAGCCAGTTGACGGAAGGCTTTGCTGAGAGATATAAACAGACTGTAAAGGACTTAGCATTCTCATATGTTACACGCAGTGATGTGCCTTATGGAGGATTTAAATTAATTTTACAAATATATTATGAGAATTATATAAAAGCTAAACTTCCTTGCAGCTTTAACGGATTTCAGTTATAAGAAAGCGAACCTTTGACCATGACATTTTTGAAGCTATGTATGTGGTTGTGATGCTATTGTTTAACTATGTACGCTACAAGATATTGCCATAAAGAAATAAAAAAGTTCTGGTGGTTAGTAGATATGGTGGTATGTTATATAAATCAAAATTCGGAAATGTAGTCTGACAAGGATATAATACCAGGGGTGGTATTATAACCGGTGATATTACAACCGGTCTATTGCGACTATTATTCCAATCGATCTTAGTGAGACAAAACCTTGTATGATATATGGAGGTACCTAATCTTAATATTTATTTTTTAAAATACGTTGAACAGACTGGGAAGCGTGATGACATTTTTTTTATCACCGCTACTAGACCCCCGCTACTAGCTGGTTTCCGCTAGACTAGGCTAGGTTTCCCTGTGTCGCGGGAGACATGGACACACACAAACACCCAAGACCCGGAACAAACATCTACACTCATCGCACAAATGTTTGCTCTTGCCGGGATTCAAGCCCAGGGTCCCGGAGACACAGAAGTCATGTCACTGACACTGACCACTGCGCCACGGCGACCGTCAACGTCAAGATATATCTTGTATCATTTTTTAATTCCGGTTCCATCACGTAATCTATTATCTCTTATATGCAATTTTGTTCAAATACTACAATATAAAGAAGTATTTAGTTATTAGATCGCGCGTTTGCCAGTATATATATATTGCACATATACGCTTTAGAGCCCATAATGCCATACCTTCTTGCACATAACACCCAATGTACACGTACCTATATCCCAATATAACGTCAATCTTGAATGACCGTTTCGAACACCGCGCGACAATAAATTTAAACTTGAAACTCACAAAAGAATGGTTCATTTACGACATCACAGTCCATTGACGGGTTTAATAGTAAAATAATATAGCGCTCGTCGGAGGAACACATATCTGTAACGTAGACGTGTAAAATTTCTCAAACGTCAGATTTATAGGATGATTTTCTAAGCGTGAGTATTTCAGCCTGCGCGCGACTTTATCCGTTATGAACACGTGTGTAACCGAATCGCCTACAAAAGATTAAAAGGTGGTAATTTGACGTTGATTTAGGAAGAGTAAAGTCACTTTGATGGCGTCTTATCCCAGTTGTATTGTCTTACCCGGAACACGGAGAGGCGTTTTGTTTAGCCGCGGGACTGACTGCCCTTTCAAGAGGTTTATAATGTTCTAATTTATTGCGTGTGACGTTTATAAATCGTGAGGAAGTAAGTTATTAGTTTTCATTCACGGTGACATTGATCCTGTTTCATGGGTATATTTTTATTTATTTACATTGGTCTTCTTCTAGTCACGAATTCGTTACTGTACCCCATAACATGACACATTTAGGGAGTGATTTTTTTTTTTTTTTTTTTTTTTTTCTAACGGACTAATGCTGTTTGCCTCTACCGGCATTTACAGCTTTACCGGAGGGAAGGGCGAGCACAGATGGTGCTCAGCCCGGTATTTGTGCGGTCGCAGAAGGCGCACCGCCTAGTGAGGCTAGCGCTGACGGCGCTGTGCCACTAGGAGAGGACGAGGCGACTGGCTCAAGGGCACCACTGAGGTTCGGACCTCGGCTTGAGCTGTCGCCAGGACAGGGAGTTATCGGATCGAAGTTTTTAGCGAGTGAGGAAACAAAAACAAATTTATATTTTATATACCTATCTATAAAACTAAGTACTCTGACCTCATGCATCAATATACCTAGTCCACTACCGAAAAAAGCTGATAAAAATTCGACCAATTTTTTACTACACATAATATGTACTATATTTGAAACAGTATATTTAATGCATTATGTGAACCTGCCAAGCGTAAAATAACTGACTACCTGAAAAATAATTCAATTTGAATAGTTGCGGCAGCGCGTGCGCGCGCGCAGATCAGTGCAGCTGGTAGCGGGCGCGGCGCGAGCGCTGATGTCATCGCTACAGCCTAAATGTTATTCTCCGTCTCGCGCGGCGCGTGGGTGCGCCAGAGGACGGGGTCACACTGAGAGATTTATACATATAGTATGCGATATTTACTATTGCAATTGAATCTAATCAAATCAAATCAATGATATTATATGTTTATATGAGGTAGATCTCGCACAAGCGCGCGGAAACTGAGGCTGCAAAATTAAGTCAATTGTGGTAATTTTCATTGCGACGCGTATTTCAAGCGCAAGTCTAAACATATAGCTATCCTTTTCTATATTATTTGTACCGTATTATCTGTCGCAGTAAGCATGTTTATGTCGTAAAGGAACAAAATCAGAGCACCGCGCAGTATGAATATACGTCATCTTTAGTAAAACATCATTGGATCAAATCAATTCAAATGTCATTTATTGTAAACACAGGTAATATAGATCACAGATAAAAACGTTTGATGTACTTAGGCTGATTTTAGTCTCACGCTCACCGTCAGCGCTCATAGCTCAGCGCGTAGTTTGTCAGCGCTGAGGCTCAGCGTGGCTCGTTTTAGTATCGTACTGACCGCCTTACTGTACAGACGACGACCAAAATTCGGAGTGTATTAATTATTGCTGCTTTGTACTATCTATCCCAAAAAAATAAAGTAGTGTAGGTATTCAGATAATAAAATAAGAAATTAAACAAACCAAGTTGTTGTTTTTCTTCTCCTGAAATATTTTCGAACAATGCGTCCACAATATCCTCCCAGGCTTTGTTTCTTGCATCTTTATTTTTGTAGAGTGGATCGGATGCATCCCACAATATCTTCCTCAAGCGTACCTCATCGATAACTCGACCTGTATCCACTTCGCGATTTCCCATGACTGTACGCGCTGACGACGTCCGCTCCGCTCACTGAACGCAGAGGCACTCGTGCGATCGTCAGCGCCGACAGCTACGCGAGGCCGACGCGCGACGCGTACGGCCGCGTAGCTATCAGCGCTGACCACCGAGCGCGCTGATAGCTACGCGTTATTTAAAAACGCTTCCTAGAAGTCCATATATCTCGGACATCAGCGCTGACGGTACGCGTGCCGTCGGCGTAAGACTAAAATCAGCCTTAGCCTTTCGGCCGGCCATGAACATATGTAGATTTCTCATACATGGAAGAATAAATATCCTATAGGTATGTTATCGATATGTATAGTTTGATTAATAGCACACATATTTACACACTAACAGTGTTCTGAAGGTGTCAGTTATTTAGATTTGAATGTTGTGTATATTTAATACACATAAGAGGCCCAAAAATGTGGTAGTTATTAATTCGTATGTATTTCCCTTATTGTACTGTAGTGTTTTTGAGACAGTGGTCACTTAGCAAGCTTATAACCTTTTAAAAAAAAAAAGTGTTAATTATAGTTGAGTAAAATATTTGCTTCATTATAAACACGAGTGCACTAGGTAGTATAAGAGACAGATTGCTCTCGGTGTACACACGGCCGCCGTCAAACTTATGAATGAAATAACGTTTTGCAAGAGCGGATGTTGCGAGGTTGTTCGCGTTGAATTAGGTTTAGAGCCTTACGGCACAGAAGCAATCATAGTCACTGTACCCGTGGAGGCTGATGAATGAACCTCGCGCCCCGCACACCGCCTCCTTCCCCCGGGGCCTTTACTTCAAGATCATGAGGTATCGACTTCTCCAAATAGTATAAATCACAGAACTTAGTACAATACTTACAACATTTTAAAAGGTTTTTAGCATTTGCGTAATTTTATGTGTGCATTTCTACTAGTTATATACATAATATTATAATGTAGTGAGTTAGTTAGTTAATTAGGTCGTGTCTATGAGCACCGACTGAAAATCAGTGACTGAGGCTTTGCCTTAGTTTTAGTTTTATGTTGAGTCGGGGCCCATATTCATGACACTCACAACGTCATTAATAATCTGTTATTTCTATATTGTTTTTGTATGTATCTCTTGTGTAATGTGTGTTGTGAGTGTCATGAATAAATGTGCTTTCTTTCTTTTCTTTTTAACCGACCTCAAAAAAACGAGGAGTTTCTCAATTCGACCCGTATGTTTTTTTTTTATTTGTGTTTGTTACCGCATAACTTCCGACTAGGTGAACCGATTTTGATCGTTCTTTTTTATTTAAAAGCTGGTGCTTCCCGTGTGGTCCCATTTAAATTTCATCAAAATCGGACAAACACTTATGAGTTACAAGTCAAAAACTAAAAAATGCCTGCTTATACTACATGATAATACAGTAGCGGGTGAAGACATCGGTGAACATACCTACACCACAATGATAACTGATCCCATGAGTACCTAACAAGGGTCACTAAAAAGTGTGAAAAAATTTTTTTACCAAAAAATGGAACCGACTTCAATACTCAAAAGTATGAAATAACTTGTCGAAGTCGTGAGGTGCTTTCGAATACCCGCCTGGCTAGCTACCACCGTCAATTTTGAAAAACTGTCACCAAACACATAGTGTGTTCAGGCAGTCCTTGAGAGCCAGTGAGCATTCTAGGTCTAGCGTGATAACATCTTCGACCACATCGTCACTGACCATCAAGTGAGATAGTGGTCAAACTCTAGATCTATACAGTATGAAAAAAGACGTGTGGCACTCGGGGACTACCGCGGTTAAGCTATTGTATAGCATTTTTATCAACTTATGCAATTAATATATTAATAACTTATGCAGTAACGCCGATACAACCAATGCCACCTCAAGGCGAGTTGCTGAACTAAACAGACAAGCGTAATATTTCAAAAAAGTTATTAAAAGTTTTGCTATTCATCGATAGATGGCAAAACTAAAAGTATCACCGCTGTGCCGGTCGAAGTGGGGGGGTGTTAGGTTATTTTCGTTACGGAATTTCTGGATTCGGTCTTCACGCTCAAGGCCCGCGATAGAAGCTATGCAATAGCTTAAAAAAATCGGAATTAAATTTTATAATATTCTTAGGAATGATTATAGAGCGATATACAATGTATTTGATACTCAAAATTAAAAAAAACAAAGTTTATATTTTTGAATAAAACCACCAATAAGGATAACGCAGTAAATTCCGCTATAAGTAGGCCCTTAGATAAGCAAAGTGATACCACACCTGCATGCTCTAAGCTTTTAAACCCATACTCATATTTTAAAATGAGATCACATTTTATGAGTTCGACGGTCGAGGATTGGGTTCCTTCCATTTCCAGAACCGAATACCTAACATTATGCGGTCGTGAATCCAAGTTTTGATTCAAAACGTGTAAAATAAATCACTCGCGCTTGGACACATGTTAATATTTACGTAGGTTTTTTTGAGACACGTACAATTTATGTTTTGAAGTGATGACAGTTCAGCGGTGGGAACGTCGGCTGTCAAACTGACAGATGCTGGTTCGATCCCCACCAACGCGAACGGCTTAAATTTTCGGTGAAGGTAACACCGTTATTCCCAGCATTGTGGTTGGTTACTTCTGAATGAAAAAAAATGTACCTGGCTATTACCCTCAAGTTTGAAAAAATGTCACCAAACATGGTCTGTTCTGGCATCATCAGGTCTGTTGAGAGCCTGTAAGTATTATAGGTCTAGCGTGATAACATCTTCAACCACATCGTCACTGACCATCAAAAGAGATAGTGGTCAAACGGTAGATCCATACCGTATAAAAAATAGTAGAAATAAATTATTATACATGTTATAAAAAAAAATTATACCGAAAAATGGAACCGGCTTCAACACCCAAAAGTGTGAAATAACTTGTTGAAGTCGGTACTTCAACCTTTTACTCACGGGATCAATCGTCATTCACCCTCAATAAGAAATTTATCCAGATAGACGTAACACTTTTCAGTTATTGGACTATAACTCAAAAACCGATTAACCGATTTTGATGAAATTTAAATGAGACCACACGGAGAGCACCAGCTTCCAAATAAAAAAATAATCATAAAATCGTTAGACCCAGTCGAAAGTTCTGAGATAACAAATTTTAAAAAAATAACAACGGGTAGATTGAGAAACTCCGGCTTTTTTGAAGTCAGTTAAAAACATACGGTTAACAAAATATACGGTATAAAAATATAATATTATGTGGTAAAACATGTATGCGCCCATTGATATTATCAAAAATGGAAGATGGGTCATTAGCTTACCGGACATGGACCGCTTAAATTAGGTGTATGCACCTTATTTTATTTAGACGCAATCGAGCCTGCAGTTATACAACTTGTATGGTTGTATATAATAAAATACTTAATATTTGTATAATTAGGCAAAAATAATACTTTCACAAAGCACACAACTTAGTAATGAAACGGCTAGATCTGCTTTCATCTAGTATGATCTAGTCCAGTTTTAAGTTACGAAATCTGTGGGGTAGCCTCCTTTTTAATAATATCATTGTATGTGCTTATCTGAATAGTTCAGCTGAGCACGCATTGGGTTGTCAGTGTCATGTTGTCGTCCATGAGTGACTCTGGCAGATACCAGAGTGAATGGTCGCGAGCGCGTGCTGCATCCTCCCCGTATCCCGAACCCCTCCCAACTTAACATAAAACTTCAATTTGCATAATGCATACGGAATATGTAAACTTATCTCCGACACGCCCTTGCCAGTGACAAGGCCTGAGGTGCGCCAGGATAACATTAGTCTCGCTGCGACGATATCCAAGTCTAAATAGATCGCATTTGCAAAGCCGTATGTTCAGTGGAGTTTTATTGTCACTGTACAGAGATGTCTTGCCAAGATTATACTTTTATGTTTATTAGTTTTACAAATTCAATCGTACGCGTGATCTGTTCACTGTTCTATTCTGTTCTGCCTAACTAGCTACCGCTCAATTTTGAAAGTCAGTCTTCAAACACACTATTACACAGTATTTTTGTTTAGGCAACTTCTCTTGCAAACCCGTCTACATAATACTAAAGTGATTCTACAACATTCACTGACTAACAAATGAGATAGTGGATCCAAAAAAAAAATTTAACTATATTACGTACTTGTAAATATATAATGATCATTCATGTAACAGTAAATATAATTCGGATCGATAATTTGTCTCATATTTTAACAAGTATAGCATTATTTACCCATGAGTAACAAAGGTCACTAAAAAGTGTGAAAAAAAAGTTCTTACCAGAAAAAGGAACCGACTTCATCACTCAAAAGTGTGAAATAACTTGTCGAAGTCGGTACCATGAGCACAATATTTTGATATTAGTTACTTGTGAACTATCATGGTACCGACTTCAACAAGTTATTTCATACTCTTGAGTGATGAAGTCGGTTCCTTTTTCTGGTAAAAACTTTTTTTTTCACCATTTTTAGTGACCTTTGTTACTCATGGGTAAATAATGCTATACTTGTTAAAATATGAGACAAATTATCGATCCGAATTATATTTACTGTTACATGAATGATCATTATATATATACATACATATTTTTGGTAAAAAAATTTTTCAAGAATAATTTCATCATTTATATGAGGTAGGTAAGTCAGAGAGAGGCCCGTTTTGTATTTTTGCATTTTCGGTTTTGGCAGGATGTTATGAAGTAGGTAATAATAAAACGTGATTTCATTTGCCACACGAGCTCGGCGAATATCGTCGGCGTAAAAGATCGTTAAAGAGCGACCATCCGCGCCTTATTAGCCCAACACGCGCCTCAGGCCCTATTTCCAATGCAAATAAAATTATAAGACTACCATAAAAAGTGCTTATTAAGACTTTATTCGCGTTTAAAAATATGTAAAGTCTTATTCAGCGCGGAGTCGGGCCCACTCGGTCGGCCTGCGAAGTTTTAAACTCGCAAAATTACTGTCGGGCTCTGAACAGAAATGAGACATAAATGGGAATGTTCGCAAAAAGGATGGAGTTGCGACATATCTTCTCACACGACAAAACTCGAACATTGTGACATAAAATGTGGGATTAAGGGGTGCATACCCTAGAAGGCACCCACCGCCCGCGGTTCGCCTTTTGCCCCGTTTGGCCTCACTCGGTAATCGATTCATCTTTTATAGCTGTTTGATAGCTGCTATATATTAAGTGCTCTCGGTGTGCATCCGGCCGGTTTTAACGTCCACTGCGGGCCACACTCGAATAACATTATTTTTTTCCCACTCAGACTCCCGCACTAAGATTCCCTGTGTCGCGGGAGGCATGGACATACACAATCACAGAACACAAGCACCCAAGACCCGGGACAAACATCTACACTCATCGCACAAATGTTGGCCCCTGCCGGGATTCGAACCCAGAGCCCGGAGACACAGAAGTCATGTCACTGACACTGACCACTGCGCCACGGCGACCGTCAAAACTCGTAAAATAGACGTCATGTCAGTTATGGTTTGACTCAATTGTAAGATCAGCGTAGTTAATACACATATTGAGTTCGGGGCGTGCTCTCTCACTTTCCAATTAAGCAATTTAGATACGAGGTCGGGCCGTGACACGACGATACACGAATGTAAAACAAGGGCTATCGGCCGATAATTCAGTGATGTAAATAACAATAAAGTTATCAGGCAGTGCGGCGTCAGTATGGGTTTTGACAATAAAAAGGCAGTGTTGTGCGCGCCCCGCCGCGCCCGCGTCCCGCCCGCGCCGCGCCGGTATTAGGACGAATTTACGATCCGCCGCGAGGCTTAACACAGCCGCGGGCTAAGAATAGGCATAGTGACAATTGTTATAGAGTAGAAATAAAACCTTTGGTTCCATTTTAGTTTTGTACTTAGTCTTGTTTGAGAATCAACAGATAATAATAAGGGCCAGATGCAGAAGGCGGTACTTCTTGAAACGTCGCGTATTGTCCGGAGGTTCCTCACTCTGCGGCCCTAACCACCGATAGCTCGGGCCCTGCCCCGCTGCTGGCGGCACTTTAAGTTGATGATTTTTTTATCTATATAATTTTTTTGTTTTTGATATCTATATTGTAAAAAACTAGACCTAAGAAAAGAATAAAGATAATAAAATAGTTCCAAACTGAGCCATCGTGATCTATTAGAGAGTCGGGACCGGGTTTTTTCTGTTAAGAAAGAAGAGTATCCCTGCGGGTTGGGGAACAGATTAGTACCCAACCTAATGTCAGTTATCAGGCAGTCAAGATTCTCGAAGTGGTCTTAACGTCTTAAAGTGCCATCCAAAACAAGGAAGCGCTCCGCAAGCTTTTCCTAGTAGCGCTTATCCACACATTGTATGACCACAAAATACATTGCGTAATCCAGTTGATCGGTTAGATAACGAGCGCTTTATATTTAACAGACAGTATTGCAAAGTTGAATCAAATAGAGAGGTGATGATTTACCTAATGAATAGAAAAGACTAACTCGCAGAAATGTATGAAAGGTCCTAGGCATCCACGGATAAGGTGGACAGACGACCCAAACAAAATCGCAGAAAGGAGTCGAATGGGGGAAGCATAAGTCCAGTAGTGGACGTCTTAATTCTGACACGATAATGATGATGATGTTAGATATTAATATTATTTTATCGCATTCTACATCTGATAATCTGATCTATCACAATATTGGCCCTAATTCTGTTAATCCCACGAACTAGCTAAAACTCACTAAAATTCTTCAAGTTGAAATAGTTCGTATTCTATTTGCCCTAAAATTCAAGTTCGTATAACTCCATACAACGCTCTTACTAATATTAGATGAGTTTTATTCCATTGCTGGCCAATTGCGGGTAGTTTTAGTAGGCACCAAATAAGTGGCGACTTAATTTCGCTAAAACTACCCGCAAATTTAATAAGTACATTAAATTTTAGTGATGTTATTGATAAGTCTCATACCAATTTAGACTTTATCGTAACCGTATAAGAACTGATTTAGTTTTCCAAAATTTTAGTTTAGTTCAGTTGAATAAGCGAATCACTACCAATGTCTCATCTGTGCGACGCGCGACTATTCTGTGGCAGAAAGGTTGCATCACGCGGCCGACGCTATCGGGCCCGAGCGCGCGGTGTCCGCTCTGCACCTATCTTGTCGGTCACTCTATGGTTATTAACTCGTTAAATAATGCCTTTCTGTCCGACATTACACATTGTGATCGGATGTAGCCGTGATTTTTAGAAAGAAACGCTTTGTTTGTGTAAGTAGTTTCATAAAATGTCATTTTGTAAACATTAACATTCTATTTTACGTTTAAACTACACCAACGTTACATTGTAGATTAAATGAAATACAAAATATAGGTTACATGGCAAAGACGCTTTCAATATTATTATACTATTACTCTTATCAAATTGGAGTTATGAGTGAAAAAGATAAAAATTCAATCAGGACAGTAATTTTTACACTCCTTTTTAACAGACTTCAAAAAGGAAGGAGGCTTTATGTTCGACTGTATTTTTTTTTGTATGTTCACCGATTTCTTCCCCATTTCTAGACCGATTCCCCAAATTCCTTTTTTTGTTTCATAGAATTTATCTCTGAGGAGGTTTTAAAATCGGACAAGCGGTTTTTAAGTTCCACTCCAATTACGGAACAAACAACATCCTAGTTGCGGGTGAAGATATTGGTGAACATAATGACAATTGATCCCGTGAGTAGGTTAACATCAGGTGAGACAGTTGCCAATCGCAAACTTATAATAAGTAATAAAAAAGGTAGAAAAGGTCATTGAAAAGGGTGAAAAAAAACTTACCAAAAAATAATGGAAAAAATCAAAAGATCATGGTACCGACTTCAACAAGTTATATCACACTTTGAACCAACTTAAAAAAAGAGGAGGCTATATGTTTTGAGTGTTGAAGTCAGTTCGATATATTTTTTTTTAAACTTAACAGTGTCATATTTATAATGAAAATATTGTTAGTATTAAAGTTTTAAACTGATAATTTTGTGAAAACTTGGACACGCGTTGAAGTCTTTTGTTTGGGTGGCGTTTACTGCGGGCGGCGCGGCGGCGCATCGCTAGCGAGCAGAGCAATGGCCGATTGTCCGGGTATACTTATACGTCACGACATCATGCGTGAACGGCTGGGCCAATTTCGATAATTCTTTTTTTGTTGTGTTAGTTATTTTTAGAAGGAGCTTAAGAAAGAAAAAATAGCGGAACTAGCGCGAAAATTTAGAAAATGTAAGAAAACTTAACGATTAACCTTATTGTAAACTTTTTTAATGTAACCTTAGCCCACATTTTATATACTCTTTGCCAAACACGTTTGTAATAACTGTCAGTTGTTTGTCAGCAAGAGACAGATCGCACACCGCCAATATCGTTTACAAATATCGTATCAAAATATACAACAATAGAATTTTTTATTATGATTAGTATCGTAGAGGGATGACATACTATGTTTAAGATTAGTATAGTATGACAGGACAACGGCTGTCGGATCTGCTAGTCCTTTATATGTATCTAATATGATATATAACGATATAAAAAAGATAACACACATAAAAATACCCTGGGAACAATGATATTATATGTTTATATGAGGTAGATGTCGCACAAGCGCGTGGAAACTCAGGCGGCAAAATTAAACCAATTGTAGTAATTTTCATTATGACGCGTATTTCAAGTGCAAGTCTAAACATATAGCTATCCTTTTCTATATTATTTGTACCGTATTATCTGTCGCAGTAAGCATGTTTATGTCGTAAAGGAACAAAATCTGAGCACCGCGCAGTATGAATATACGTCATCTTTAGTAAAACATCATTGCCTGGGAATGAGAGCCTCAACTTTATTAAAGAGAGTAGAAGTTATAATGTTGCAATTAATACTCTTTTTAAATTCCAACTACATAATATTATTGCGATATTGACATCACTGGCTCCAGAAAACAACCGCGTTCCTCCGTCTTGGCTTAAGGCAACCTCTATTCCAGAGCAACATTGTCTTGAATGTAGACAGATACAATTAACATTATCTCCATTGATAACAGGTAACAAATGTTGTATTAGCTGAACACAATTGACGCGAATAAATCAGTCGTGACGTCATCAGCATGCGGCGTTAATTATACTCAATTGTTTATTAGTTTGGACCGCTTTAATCTATCGCCATTTAAATAACAGATGAAACAATAATGGCAACAAGAAAGCCTCGGACCGGTTTGAGCCCGAGTACGTGCGACTGTTGTGTAAAGATTGGGTTACATTGGTGCCGCAATCAACTTATTTAGTGGTAAAACTCACTACCATTATTACTTTGCTAGCGGTTTTACCCGCGTCGTGATGAAAAACGGTGATTTGAGTGTGAAAACTATCGCGAGTTTCTTCCATAATTGTAATGTAACAAACCGATTAAGACTCACGTGGTAAACAAAAAAAAAAGTCTCAAGCCTCAGCACGTAACTGAGGCTCGCGCTCGCCGCCTGGCACGATCATAACTCCCAGATGAAAAACTGCAAATAAGTTCGAAACTGGTCGCAGAGTAATTTTCCAGTGAATTTTCCACGTGAGTCCTAGTCGGTTTGTTATATTACAATTAAAAACGGTGATAGTGAAGATGACAATAAGCCTTTGTGTTAATCAAGCGTACAAGCAGCTATCACCATACCAAATTTCATCCAAATGCATCCAGCTGTTTAGGCGTGAAAGAGTAAAAAACATACACCCATACATTTATGCTCACAGACTTTGACATTAACAATATTATAAATTATATTGGTAGAATACTGTTTACAAGGGTATAACGCGGCACTTACGCGTAGTCGATATCACCATAGACGATTGTTTCGGCTTCTTCCGAAAACATACATCTGGATCATGAGTGCGGTTCATTCCTTATTCGTATCACATTTAAGTTTAAATTTCAACAACAGTCTACTTTCCCTCCGTCTTACGAATTCGATGACGTCGACGATCTAGCGATCTGAGGAACTGACGCTAGTTTAACTATTTTTCCCCACACAAAAGTGCACCTAAATAGAAACGTCTGTGGATTAAAGTTACAGTAGGCAAAATAAAAACGTCTGTGGATTAAAGTTACAGTAGGCAAAACAATATTTACATGCGAATTATCTTCAGCTGTCAGCCGGTAGCGGGTTAGAACATTTGAGTTATCTATAGGCTACCAATAGCTAGTGGATTGCTCAAATGTTATTGTAGTAGCTGCAGTATTGTAATTAGTTATTAGTGTTTTATTCTAATAAAGGCATTTATATAAAAAAAAATTAGCTTCACTATTGACATTACAATGTTCACAATGATATTAATGTTGGTACTGAACATCATCACGACCGACTTTTGGCACTACACCCTGTAGATCAATCACTGACCGTTGGAAACATTCAATCCGATCATTTAAATGATTGAAACAGATGTCCATATCATTGAAAGTTCAACTCACACACGAGAAAGGTGATCATTGTCCGGAATTGAATAGTTTAATCGCTTAAACGTGAATGTGGATACTTTGACATTTGAAACAAAATAGTGTGTTCAACAGTATCAAGATACATAACACAAGGTGCGGTTTGATTTGACATTTAGGCATCCTACATAAGTTATATAAATGCGAAAGTATGTGTGTATGTTTGTCTTCACGCTCAAACGGCTACACCGATTTCGATGAAATTTGGTATGGAGATAGCTTATACCCTGGATTAACACATAGGCTACTTTTATCCCGGAAAAAGTATAGTTCCCGTGGGATAAATGAGGTAACGGGAAAACCGTAATAAACGCGGGTGAAACCGCGGGGCGCTACTAGTAGTTAAGTAAATTATCGTTAATTTTAGTGGTAAGGTATCAAAAGACTTTTAACGGTATTTACGATTATATAGGTATATATAACTTATATGTTTTATTGTGGTTTGGATTAGAAAATGCTTATAATAGTGAAATATTATTCAATTCATTACAGCCATAAGACGTCCACTGCTGGACATACGCCTCCCCATATAGGGGGGATTTGCCAATACTCTCCACGCTTGGCAGGCGGGTTGGCGAGCGCAGTATAATTTCCTACCCTCAGAAGGCGCTGCTGATGCCCACCTCCTGGTACGTGATCTCTTAGCCGACTCTTACGGCACCCGCGGGAAGAGATGGGGGAGTACTATTCTAAGCCGGTACCACCACGGCATTTGTTTTTTACAATTAATTCAATCAATTAGATGGCAAATAAATGACGCAGTCGGGTTTTATTGTCTTTTCGGAAGTCAATTCAAATTTCGCGTAATATATCAGTCGCGGCATACCAGGTATTAAAGATCACATTTTATTAAAAATTTCTTAATTGTTTTAATTGCAACAGCGCAACCTATGAATGGCCCGATTTGTTTTTATCTTAATTGTTTTCCTTAGCACGTTCCATCCCATACATTTTGTGATCAAAACAACACCCGATGAATTGTACCAGTATAGAGCCGGTCTTATTGTAAACCTGTTTTAGTTGCTCTAATTAACAACACACAAATCGTAGCTTGTATGCAAATGAGGGTGAAGCAGCCAGAGACGCACTTGCATTCTGCGCGATAATGCGTCCATTTCAATTGAATCAATTTAATTTTGAAAGCTTACGGAAATAATATCTACAATGTTCAATATTTCATGAATTATTATCATGTCAGATTTGAAATACATCTCTAATAGATCGCCATAAAAAAGGTATTTTTTAATACAAGATTATTTTTAACCACTATCTCACTCGATGGTCAGTGACGATGTGGTCGAAAATGTTATTAAGCTTTACCAAGAATGCTCACTGGCTCTCAAAGTGCCTGAACACACTATCTGTTTGGTGACAGATTTTCAAACTTGAGGGTGATAGCTAGCCAGGCGTATTCGAAAGTACCCTACCACCATGCTGGGAATTTGATAACGGTGTTATCAAGTTCCTGTGTAACCTTCATCGGAAGCTCAAGCTGTTGTCGAGGATCGAACCAGTGCCCGTCAGTTTGACAGCCGACGCTCCCCCTACTGAGCTACTACTAACTACTCTATAACAGACAGATAAAAAAAATTAAACACCATATTATTACGTAAAACATATTCACAGTTATGTGTGACATACAAAGCCAATATTGAGGAATGATATAATAATTGCACTGTTAGACATGCTGCATCTATTTAATTACCGTATGGTATATTCCGCTTAACATCAGATTGACCACTTTCTTTTTGGTCCCTAACCATACATAAAACCTACACCAAGCTTCAACGACGACGCTCGTTTAGGAGACTTGATTATCATCATCATCATCTCAGCCATAGGACGTCCACTACTGCACATAGGCCTCCCCCATTGATTTCCACAAGGACCGGATGGAAGCGGCCCGCATCCAGCCCTTGCCTGCGATCTTAGTCAGGTCGGTGGCGGTCCTATGCTGCGCTTGCCAGTGTGTGGTCTCCATTCGAAAACTTTTCGACCCCACAGGCCATCGATCTTCGAGCTATGTGCCCTGCCCACTGCCACTTCAACTTGATAATCCGCTGGGCTATATCGGTGACTTGCCTTCTTCTACTTGGCTTGATTATATTTATCACAAAATCCAACATTTCTCACGTGTGGTATAGGATAAGTATGTCTTTTATGATTTTTTTATTTGATTCATTCCCATAATTTCACATTTCGATGTTTATTCATATTATAAATGAGTAAACAGATAAAATATTCAAATTAATACAATCAGTATCAATGAATGGTCACGGTGCAAGTACCAAATTAATAATTTAGACGCCAATGGTGAAAATAACGTGAAATCCGATATCGAAATCCATAAAGGTTAAAAGTAATAGTGTAACGAGGTAAACAATGTCGTATGTTTTTTTTAATCTCCATTCATGCGCAGTGTGAAACAACCCATTGGGATTTTCAAATCGAACATTTAAATAAAGCCATAGATTTGAATGGTTCTCGTATTTCCACTGCACCCGCAGTTATAAACTCAATCATAGACAAACGTGTATAACCAATTTTTATTTTTAATTGAAAATGTTTCAATGTTCACTTTAGACGCATGTTGTTTTATGATATCGTATACATTGATTTTTATATCCTCAAATTTTAAAAGAGTCAAAATATTTACAGTACCTTACTTCATTTTATGAGCGCATCAAAAGCACAAAGAGATGTCGCTCAAGTTTATTTTCCTTGTAGGAACCCGGTTTCTTTGAGCTGAACTACGTATTTTTAAAATTTACAGATACTAATATAGAGGATACGGTGCGAAGTACTCAATACTCATTTATGGGCAACTTTAGTTACACGTCATTTATATAATAATAACTTATTCACGAGTATTAAAATTCGACACTCAAGTTAAACAATACAAAAATCATATAAACATTATTATAGTAATGAATAGTAACGATGAAGTGATGAAAGTCTCCAAGCTGACAGTCTAAAATTGACAGGTGTTCTGGCGCTAGCAGGCACGCATCATATTCCAGGATTAGGTTTCCATTGAAATTCAAATCAAAAGTATATCTACAGGTTTCTAGTGCCGACCCTATCAAATCGAATTATTTACCCTCTACTGCCGTAAATAAAAGGTTTGGTGGAAATCCAAATAGCGGACTATACCGAGACACCAAATCCTTTAAACGTCGCTCGAATCAAACAAAGCATAAAAATCACCACAATTAATTAAACATGTATTAAAATAAACACCAAGGGGTGTTTTGATTGCGATTTCACAGTTGTCTTGGAAACATTTCAGCTGGACCTGCAGTATATTAAAATTATTTTTATCAACCTATCTATAGATCCATCGGTCCTGTAGTGATCAAACAAAACGTTCATTACTTCTTCAGTACTCTACAGTCTCTAGCGTCTTTCCTAATTCTTACGCGTATAAGGATGCCAATTTTGCAAAGCATTTTAATGTAACTGTTATTATTTGTAGCGCGCGAGTCGTTCCTCGTCGCCCCACACGATGTTTGGCGTCGAACAATATTTTTATTTTCATCGCGCGTAACATTGGAAGCACATTTTTCCGGGTACAGGTCGCGAGGCGAGAGGACCGTCCGAGCTGACTTGTAATTTCAAGTGTTTACCCGGCGCGCGCGCAGCGGGGACTCTCACAACAATGCCCATATCCTTTTCACATAAAATATATGAAAAGTCCGGCTACCAGCGAGGCACGGATCGGCCGCGCGATACTGCGGCTTTGTGCCCGCTGTAGCTGCGCCGAGAACTTTTTATGAGGGATCAAATTGATTGGTTCGGTGATAATAACGCAGGCGCATATTGTGCTCGACACCGATGCGATCGGCATTCTGGTCCTTCGGCTTCCGTTGGTACTAATATATTATGCTGCATATACTGACTCTACTTCGCACAGACACTTAAACAGAGTACTTTAGCTTTTTACAGTTTTTAAACTGAATTCAAAGTAGGAGGGGCTTATATGCTCGACTGTATGTTGTTATGTATTTTTGCCGATTTCTTCCCCATTTTCGGACCGATTCTCAAAATTATCTTTTTGTTAGATATAGTATACTTCCCAGGTGGTTCCCTTTAAATTTCATCCAAATGAGTCAAACGGTTTTTGAGTTACACTCCAATAATTGAAAAGTGTTAGGTCTACTTAGACGACGTGAGTAGCAAAGATCACAGAAAAGGGTGAAAAAAATGCTTACCAAAAAATGGAACCGACTTCAACACTCAAAAGTGTAATAACTTGGCGATGTCGGTACCACGCGCACAAAATTTGATAATAGTTACTTTAGAACTATCTTGGTACCGACTTCGAAAAGCTATTTCACACTTTTAAGTGTTGAATTCGGTTCCATTTTTTGGTAAATGTTTTTGATATAATTTATCTATCTTTTTCGAGTATAAGTGCTGTAATGATAGCAATTTTGATAGGTAAGTAAGGAAAAAATGATATAATTTTGTGGCGTGGAATCACTTAATGTCTTACTCACCTCGGCCGTTATCAAAACCGAAATTGAATCGAATTCGAGATACGCATAAAATTTATTGGATGGTTGCAACGAATCATCGGCGGGCGAGCGCAGGACGTGCGCGCGAGGAAACACAAAACCACGGAGATAAAAATATATTACAAAATGAGACCCACTTTGTGTTTTGAAATTACAATCAAATAAATTACATTTTATTGCTCAATCTTGTTGGGTTTTATTAAGGTATCGGCGCTGAATGTGAGAGGATAAAACATGGTGGGGTTTACGCGAGCGACGCGGCGCGACCGCGTGATTCCGTGCGGCCGCGCCGCGCCGCTCGATACAGCGAGCTGCTTTACACGGACCTTTACTTTTCGGAGATAACGTATCATGCAATGTTCAATCGTGTTCAATCAACAACAGTCATCAGGTCACCATAGTACAGGCTCTGCCTAGTTTGGGACTTGAAGACCCTGTGTGAAAGTAAATACAAAAAAAAAATGTTAAATCTGTAGCTTTCTCTGTACTATGTTTATATCAACAAATCTGAACAAGCACATATATATTATCGGCGCTATTTTCTATATTGATCGTCCACATTTTTTACTTTTATTTTTCACACATGGATTCCTTGTGTCGCAGGAGGACACACATAATAACGGCACACAAGAACCCAAGACCACACAAACATCTACACTCATTGCACAAATGTTATCCCTTGCCGAGATTCCAATCCAGGGTCCCGGAGACACAGAAGTTATGTCACTGACATTGACCATTATATCATATCATACCATAAATAAATATTAAAGCGTTTGCATTGGAGCACTGTTAAAAGGAAGATTTCACTTTAAAAAAATAAATCAAAACGTTGAAGTGTGAAGACAAGAGAGCAGCACATCTCGTTGATGAATGCTGATTGCTAAAGTATGGTTGAATGTATAAGTAATGTGCCCACCGGGACGTTTCCTTCACAACCGGTCCCAGAACAATATGGACGAATATTTTACTTGCCCATGTGTTCACACCTTTATATATAACTTCATGACGTCACAACTTCTAGCTTCAGCTAATATGTAAACAAATCTCTTGTCAGTGTTTATTATCGAAGTCCTTCGAAACTTATTGCCTGCTTTTTTTAATAATTTTTTTTGTATATATTTGGTTGGCCTGTGAATAAGCATTATAGAATTTTCACCCTCCTACTTCTACCCAATTTTTTTTCCCGATTTTAGCATTTCAGCATGAACAAATATGAACATAATTGTAATGTAACAAACCGACTAGGACTCGCGTGGTAAACACTGGAAAATTACTCTCAACGCCAGTTACGTGCTGAGGCTCGCGCTCGCCGCCTGGCACGATCATAACTCCCAGATGAAGAACTGCAAATAAGTTCGAAACTGGTCGGAGAGTAATTTTCCAGTGTTTACCACGTGAGTCCTAGTCGGTTTGTTACATTACAATTATGGAGGAAACTCGCGATAGTTTTCAGACTCAAATATGAACATAATTTAACCGTCGATTATTGACTTGAAAACTTTTGTATACGATTTATATTTGTATGAATGTGATCAAGTTTCTCATTTTCGTGCTAAGCTCAAGTAGTTTCCTATACGTCTTTGCCAAGATGCTCATATCCTCTCCCTTCTTTACGACATTCTGTGTGTTCCTTCATCTCCGCGCTATCTCAAGGAACGGTTCAACTTCGCGCACAATTCTTCACATAGAAAGATTTAGAAATTGATATATTTTTTTTATTCACCAAAAGATTATAAACTTAATAAACTAAACATGTAATTACTTATATGTATGTATGTGTACTATATGTATAATATACAGTTACTAGAACATAAGGTTAAGTGATGGCTTGTGAATCCTGCACTAGGTAAACCTGTATCGCAGGACCCACGATTTTGCGTTTAAACAACTTTTATTTATGTATAATATGTATGGTGCGGTTTATACATTGAACAACATTGGATACCTACAATTATAACGAAGCATTTTTTATTTTTATTTTACATATTCCCTTAGATGTATGATGTATGGGGTGAGTGTGTGTAAGATGATATAAAATTTGTTTCGATGTAGATGGTGGAGTTTTTCACATTCAGAAGAATTACAGCTTTATTATATATACCTTAAAGTCATCAGAAAATAATAGTCTTGATTCAGATTATTTATTAACCATAATAACATTCGTTATTTTCGGTAAGTCATTTACATACAATACATGTTTATAATTACTTATTAAATTGATTAATTATTAATATATATTTTAAAGACTGGTCCATATGAAAGTGGAAATATTAACTTCAATTATTCGATTAAATCGATATGGAGCAAGTGCATTTTTATTATAATTTTAAATCACTGAAAATACTTTTCTGAAAGTTTGATATCCATGAACTCATCTAATTTATAGAATGCATTACTAGTCAAGAAATATTTGATTTTACGTTTGAACTCTTGGTATTTCAATTTAGTTGTAATTTAGGTTACATATTTTACATATTTATTTTCGTATATATGCCATGCCTTTGGGTCTTTACGAGTCTTGTCTTAGGAATACTTAGTCTGTCCTCATGTCTCATTTTCATAGTCGCGATATATCCAGTATGATGGCTGGCCGGTTGGCGCAGTTGGTAGCACTCGGGCTTCTGAGCCGCTAGTCCCGGGTTCGATTCCCGGACAGATCAGAAATTTGTGTGTATGAACATATCTGTATGACCTGTGTCTGGGTGTGTAGATGTATATAAGTATATATATCAGTCATCAAGTTACCATAACACAGGCTCTGCCTAGTTTGGGACATGAAGACCTTGTGTGAATGTTAAAAATAAAATAAAAAAAAAGTTTTCTTGTCTTGTATTTGTAAATATTTTTATGTACGTCCAGTAGGCATTTGTATATATAATGCTATCACTGTCGAGGTACTTGCGAGCTGAAGTTCGGCGCGGCCTTGAGACTCGTTCTCATTCCAGCTATTTTTACAATAACTCTATTACTGTTCAAGCCACCCGCCTGTGGAACTCCTTACCTGTTGCCATAAGACTCGTCTTATGGCAACCAACCACCCTCAAGTTTTAAAAATTGTCACTTAAATACATAGTGCGTTCAGGTAGCAGTCCTTGAGAGCCAGCGAGCATTCTAGATCTCGCGTGACATCTTCGACCACATCGTCACTGACCATCAAGTGAGATAGTGGTCAAACGAATAGATCTAAACCTATATAGTATAAAAAAATAATTAAAGACTATGTGATTTAGCTATCGTATATATGAAAGTGATTTGTATAGAGTTAGTTTACTGCTTGTAAAGCACTACTGTTGTGTTCGCGCCCAAGGAAACGTATTTATCATCGTCACCTCGAAGGGCGCTCGTACTTGCGCGCCATATTGTTGCACTGAGTTATGATCTTCGAACGAATCCCTTCCGCTTTGCTCCGTGCAAGTATTCCGCATTATACATATGCATTGGAACCATAAATATAAGTAATACTTTCCTAGGCTAAGGTGCATGTCAAGCAATAACTTTCCCGATTGTGAATTGATCAATTGTGAGAAAAGTATTATTCACCTTAATACCAGCCTGCAGTGCAAGTACGGCACTCGTTTCGCTAGATTTGACGATTGTCAAATTCATTACCGAACTTAAATCGCAATATTTAATCGATCGTATACGATCGACAATTTTCACCATTATTGTGTAAAACAAGTCGTAAAACGTTGTTCCGAAAGTTGTAACGGGTTATTCGGGTTCCGTAAGAAGTGCCTTTGCATTATCAGCGACCTTCTGCTGGCTCTAAAATTCTTCCTACAGCAAGAAAATGATTTCAAAATCTATTATTTATATCAAGTTGTGTGTCGCTTAATTTTATCAGCCTTGTTTTTCAAAGTAGAGAAATTGATTCGTCTAATTCGCCAATCTACACGAATTTGACAATACCATCGTGAAATCATGCTTGTGAAATTATTTAAAATTTAACGAATATGACGATTCTCGTTAAGTTTGACAAATAACCGTTTTCACGATTTGCAATGTCAAATTTGACGATCGCATAGATCGTGCAATGTCCGGTACTGGCGCTGCTGTTCTTTGTAATTCTCATTTTGACATGGTGAGCCCTTAATTTTACAACCCTTATGAGCGCCCAAGATGAATATGAGAGTATATGTTTATTATTTATTATTATTTTTATCCTCTCAATAGTTTTTTTTTTACTTGTTAATATAACGAAGGTCAATTCCTTGGTAATCTTATGTGGATAGTGGCTTGAATGTTTATAATGATAATACGTTCAATCTTTACATAAGTGTTATTTCTAAGCATAACGTGCTTCTTTTGTTTTAATGAATAATTTAATTTAAGTACAAGACAATCAAAATATCGGCCGTCCACTGACAAGATGGTCGACCAGACCATGATCTCAGGAAGGCGCTGCATGCGTGCCGCTTGGTCCTTGTGAACATCAATAGGGGAAGCATATGTCCAGCCGTGGACATCTTATGGCTTACCTTATGTGAAGTACAATCATGTGATTCGTCATCCTTCTATACCCATGATTTTGTGTAAGAGAGATAACTAAGAGAGATTGACGGTCGCCGTGGCGCAGTGGTCAGTGTCAATGACTTGACTTCTGTGTCTCCGGGACCCTGGGTTCGAATCCCGGCAGGGGCAAACATTTGTGCGATGAGTATAGGTGTTTGTTTCGGGTCTTGGTTGTTTGTGTGTTGTGATTGTGTGTCCCCATGCCTCCCGCGACACAGGGAATCCTAGTGCGGGGGTCTGAGTGTGATAAAAAAAAACTGATTAATGATAAAACCGCACGTATATAGTGTTTAACATATTATGTAAGTATTATAACTAAGATACGGATTTACAAAAAGAATATAGTATATTGTACTAGTGGCAGGTTCGCTGTGCATATTGTGTAGAATTTCCCGAGAACGGTACCCCACGCAGTGTTACTAGACAAAAATCGCATCTCCCCTCATATATCCAAGTTGTCAACGGAACAATGCGGTGGAAAGGAAGCATGAACCACGACACACGGCAGTCGCGCGCGCGTCGAACTATCGCTGCTGTGGCAACACCGAGCGAAGTGCCCGGGATAACGAGCTTCACAATATCATATACTAGCTGCGCCCTGCGGTCTCACCCGCGTGGTCTACGGTTTTAACGCTACCTTGTTTATCTCACGTGAACGGAAAATAAAAATACAATAGTGGACTAAAATATAGAAAAATGCATATACATACATTTTTCTATATTTTATGGATCTAGCCACCGTAAAACCTACAATCTTACTGCCATCACACTGAATGGTCAGTGACGATATGGACGAAGTTGCGCTAGACCTAGATGGTTTACTGGCTCTCGAGGATAGCTCCCTGAACATATTATCTGTTGCTAGATGTTTGATAACAATGTTAACTTCACCAGAAACTCAAGCCGTTAGTGGTGATCGAACCAGCGTCTGTCAGTTGGACAACCGACGCTGCCACCGCTGAGCTATCGCCACTTTACTGCATATAATAATCTAACTATGCTCATTTGACCCGTGGGGTACCGGCCTAGAATAGTACCCCCCCATCTCTACCCGTGGGTGCCGTAAGATCACGTACCAGAAGGTGGGCAGCAGCGCCTTCTGCGGATAAAACCAACATACTGCGGCCCACCTGCCAAGCGTGGCGAGTACTGGAAAATATTCGGGATAGATGTGTTCTCAAGTGAAGACCACGAACAGCCAAGGGCAGCATAGGGCGATCTTCCCCACTAAGCCCACCTACGACTACACCTACAACTCTGCGGGCCAACTTTATTGTAGCGCTTGTGATAGGGTTTTTAAGTCCAAGTTTGGGATAGCGAGCCACTACAGGGCTCACGCAAGAAAACAATGATAGCAAGGGTCGCCGTCATCGACATCGATGAGGAGGACTATAGATATAGGACGATCACAGACAAAGTGGACAGACTGCCTGACTAAGATCGCCGGCGTGCCACTTCTAACTGGCTCTTGTGGAGATCAATGGCCAGCAGTGGACGTCTTATGTCTGAAATGATGATTGTGTCGATCAACATGCGTGCATATCTCCAAATTGCATTACCTTACCACAGTCTATAAGCTGTGACTTCTTCTTCTTATCGTGCCTCTCCACCGTGGCCGTCATCTCAATGAATTTTTCCCGGTCTTGTGCCATGCGAAATAGCTCTAAGCTCATAAGCTGTGACACCTGCTCATCATTTTTGAATGATACAACGTTGATCACTAATCTGACAGCAATAACGAAACTTGATAACGGCGCAGACGCTGGAAGAATGCGCAGAAAGCGCAATGCCAAAGAAGAAGGTAAAAAGACGGCGGGCGCGATCGAACCACGATTTGTCGTTATTTGCGTTCTCTGGCGCGCGGACGCCGTCGTATGACAGCTCTTATCCGCCATCTTGCAGTGTCTCGCCCCTTGACAGCCTCTCCAGATGGCTACCTGCCCCGGCCCGCCACCGAGCATTTCTCACAGAAACAATGAGCGTTTAAGCTTTATTATGACAACAAATCTACACGAGACGTTCCACGCCTGGACTTTTTATGGCCGTATATTTTATCATTCGTATTCGGAGGTGCCTAAGTGTTTTCCTTTGCACGATTCAATTTAATGAAGGTGTTAGTTTAGATCTAAAATGTTATTTTAACAAATAGACTAGAACATTTTTTTCGACACAAAATAATAGTTGTTGCGTCATAATATATATTTAGCTGGTAGAGCTTACCTAGTTGTAAACAAGTTTTTAGTTGAAAGCATTCGTTTACAAAAAAATATCTCCAAAGTAGTTTCGATGTTTTATGGTATTGAAAACTAATAAACGATATTTTTATGATTTTTTTTATATTTGGAATAGGCAGGCGTTTGACCACTATCTCACCTGATGTTAAGTGATACGATGAAGCCCGCCTGCCTAGAAGATACCTATTCAATCGTGACTTGAAGATACCCAGATTTTATTTTTGCGGAAATACAGATTTAGGCAATGAGTTCCATTCGTTAGCTATATACATAAACAGCACTATATATTTACGTTGAACATCATAATAATCTATTGAATTTGCTTAAAATAATAATTACCATTAATTCATATTATATTTATACTATAGATAAATATGTTTTTATTTTATACACCACAGTCCTAGATCATCTATTATTTATTCTTCATCCAAAAGTTGTCTGGAAGAGATCGCTCTTAGCGACAATGCTGCCTATTGAATATTACTTATTGTAAACATTTCTTTTTGTAATCTCTGTAATTTTGTGTCAACAATGTGTATTTGTATAGTATTGTACCATTAAAACCAACACACATTTTTACCCAACAGAAAAGGCCGGGTTAAGACTAAGATCGCAGGCAAGGGCTGGATGCGGGCTGCTTCCAACCGGTCCTTGTGGAAATCAATGGAGGAGGCCTATGTCCAGGACGTCCTATGGCTGATATGATGATGACTATCTAAGTAGGTCATATATCACGAAGAATTAATGCCCAATAAGTTCAAAGCGTTCATAACCGGAGACCACAGACAAGCAAACGCAGGACAAAATCACAGAAAGAGCCTGGTTGCGGGCAGCTTATAACCGGACCGTGTGGTTATAAATAAAAAAATTTAAAAAAAATTTAACTTTTTTTTTGTACTGTATAGATCTCACTTGATGGTCTTTTTTTATTTACTTTTTATTATTGAAAAACTACACACTACGTACTCAACGGTTCGTACCTTTTTTTTTATTACATTTGATTGTGTGAAATTAATCTAGATGAACTAAATAAGCAACTAAGTGAAGTTACAAACTAAGTGAGTTTACACTATACTGAGTCTACACTATTACATTGTGCTATGACTATATTATATTTACTTATTATAATACTACGTGACTACTTGACAAATTTAGATATTTAATTGTTAGCGTATGTCTAAACTTAACAGTTCCCCGATGACTTCATTATTTCTATCTTTTATTGCCATCTTGACATTATATTCCCATATTTGTTTCCCGCTGGTCCGGGTTATTCGCCGGGAGAAGTATCCAATGGCGTCGGAGCTCTCGTCCGTATAGTAAGTGCAAGTGGTGGTGTGTCGTGAGACTGCTGCCGCTGCATGCGACGCGCTCTCTCACTTGATGGTTAGGGACGATGTAGTCGAAGATGTTGTCACGCCATGTGTTTGGTGACAGTTTTTCAAACTTAGGTAGCTAGCCAGATGGGTATTCGAAAGTACCCTACCATGCTGGGAATTTGATAACGATGTTACCTTAACCGGAAGCTCAAGCTGTTGTTCGGGATCGAACCAGAGTCCGTCAGTTTGACAGGCGACGCTCCCCCCGCTGAGCTATTATTGCTTGCAGTCATTTACTGCAGGTATCAGACCCCGAGTAATTCAAACTTAACCTAGAACACTGTAAAGGGGTGTTAAAATAAAAGTGACGATAAAAATAAAATACATATTTGTGTCATATTTTGTTCGCGTTCATGTGAACGAAAGTGCAACGCTCAAACACAAATAGGACTACGAATCACACTAATATTATAAATGTGAAAGTTTGGATGGATGGATCTTTGTTACTCAATCACGCCAGAACGGCTGGACGGATTTGGATAAAATTTGATATGTAGAAACTTCAGGTCCCAGAATAAAACATAGCCTAATTTTCATCATTATCATCATCAATCATCACCACGCGGGTAAAACCGCGGGCCGCAGCTAGTATTCTTATAAATGTGGAAAACTTTATCATCTGTAAACGGCCCACTGAAATGATCTGTAAAATATAAGTACTATGTGAACTGTACCAAGGCAACGGTCACACCCTTTTTACAACTCGCAGGTTAGAAGCAGAGGGCGCCCCGAGCGCGGCACGCAACCTGTAATAATGTAACTCCGACGACGATATCACGCCGACAGATCGCCGGAATCAATTTTAAACAAACTCTGGCCACCACCTACAATTATTATCGAACAATGCATGCCCACTAAATATAGCCACAGCTCAGCTAACAGTTACCGCGTAAATATCGGCCCAGTGTTAGAGGTCACCGCGGTAATGGACGGGTCTTTCCGCATCGCGCGAGATGCAATCGGTATGATTTGTCGATTGTTTACAACTTAAATATTGATATTAATATTCATTTACGATTTTTATCTGTTTCTCTAGTTCGTATGTGAATGAACTCGTCTGTTGTCGATAGACACTGAAGCTCACAATGTTTTCTTTATTTATTGATGAATGATATCAAATAACTAAAAGAAAATTAACTTTCTTCATTTGGCTGAAATGTTGATGATGCCCGTCGTCTGACCGGTAAACGCTGTCGGAAAACAAAAAAGCATCATAACTATAGTCGGGAATTGAGCTAACCTTAGGTGTCTTCTACTTTCCTTGTTAATAAAATAAGTTAATTAACCATAACCAAATATTACAAATACAAATATGTATATTTACTTTTATTTTAAAAATGTGATACACATGCTTACAGATAGAATATTATTTAAGCCTTGTTGTAGGTATACCTTTCTATCATCGGTCGACTCGACGTACGGCAATTCGCCATCGCTATATGGTAGATATACCACCTATACGTACGAAGCGTTTTGCTTCCACTTTCTCAATGCGTACTGACCGAGTCTGTGTTTCCCGATATATACAATCCTGGAGTCTTCAAGTCGCGAGTGAATAGATACCTTCTAGGTTTGCGTGCTAAATCCTAGACAACGTCATCACTTAACATCAGGTGAGACAGTTGTCAAACGCAAACTTATATGTAAAAAAAAAAAAACGTTGACACCCAACCTAAGCAAAACTTGTGTCTTGAATCTCAGGAATGCGAATTTTTATGGTTGGTATATAATCGAACTAAATTCAAATGATGATTTATGATATATGTGGAATCATCATCATCATCTCAGCCATAGGACGTCCACTGCTGGACATAGGCCTCCCCCATTGATTTCCACAAGGACCTGTTGGAAGCGGCCCGCATCCAGTGGAATATATTATGTAGAATACTCCTCCAGTTTTATATATTTCTAACTAAAGTTGAGGGAGATACCATTTACCATCGTGATAAGGTTGATTTCCCTAGGTCCCGTTACACTGACGACTGCCAGCGCCGCATTATTTAGCTATTTACTATTATTTAGTCATAGGTAAATATTTCGTAACAACATAGGATAATAAAACTACAATAAATATATACATTAGAGTCTGAAAACTATCGCGAGTTTCTTCCATAATTGAAATCTAGAGTCCTAATCGGTTTGAAGATTACAAATGAATAAATATTTCCCAATTTGCCAGAATTTAGCGGGATCGTATAACTACCATTACTTCAAAATGATATGTTCTTTAATTTCTTAAATTAATTTCATTGAATTTTCATGTACTTAGATACTTTTATATTATTTTATATACGGACTTTATCAATCGTCATTTAACTTTTGTTCAATTTCGGAGAGCAGATAAAAGTACCAATTAAAATATCTAACGACTTAACCCGCCGCCATTTCTTAAAAATCTTCGTCGTCGTTAAACAGAGAATGCCATATGAAAACAAACCTCTTTATAAATGTTGGTATAAGCAGACTTAATAGAAGAACGCAAGTCACCGATATAGCCCAGCGGATTAGCAAGTTGAAGTGGCAGTGGGCAGGGCACATAGCTCGAAGAACTGATGGCCGTTGGGGCCGAAAAGTTCTCGAATGGAGACCACGGACTGGCAAACGCAGCATAGGACGGCCACCGACCAGGTGGACAGTCGACCTGACTAAGATCGCAGGCAAGAGCTGGATGCGGGCCGCTTCCAACAGGTCCTTGTGGAAATCAATGGGGGAGGCCTATGTTCAGCAGTGGACATCCTATGGCTGAGATGATGATGATGATGATGATGATGATGATAAGCAGCGTATGCCTAATTATCACTTTATAACCAGCGTAAAGCGTTGTGTTAACTTGTAACCTCATTTTGTAACTGTATATAGTTTACACAAAAAGCAAACGTAATAGATTTATCTCTATCAAGTATACGGCAGCTGAAGGCGACACGTTGACGGCAGTAAAATTAAAATTGATGTTCATGTAAAGTTTATTAGTCGCGGCATAAAAAGGTAAAGTAAATCAAAGAGTTCGTACGCAATATATCGCGTGGCGCGGCTCCATCTAGTGCATAGACCCGTTAACACTTTATTGCTTTTCATACTTGTTGCTCCATTCCGAGAAAGTAAATTACCCGTCGCGATCGTTAAATGAATGCTGCGTACGGTAACGCGAGTACTTCGCCATGTCACTGTCAATTTTTATGATGCACTCACTTGGTATCGACTCGGGTTCGATACTGGCGCTGGAAGGAGATTCCTCCAATAAAATAGCACATTTATTACTGAGCTCTATCGTTAATTCCGGTAAA
Organism: Apeira syringaria; assembly: GCA_934044485.1. Classification (NCBI taxonomy): domain Eukaryota; kingdom Metazoa; phylum Arthropoda; class Insecta; order Lepidoptera; family Geometridae; genus Apeira; species Apeira syringaria. The sequence goes on along the minus strand of OW203677.1, from coordinate 10,142,934 downwards.
CAGATCTAAAATTAAATTTATTTTCTGCAAATTATATTTTATGAAGCACTTTCACGTTTCACTCGAACCTGGCGAATCTCGGAATGATCGAGTATCGAGTCGGCGAGACTCGATGTCGAGTAGTTCAATTATATTTCTAATAACAAATTACTGGTAATTTTTAGACTTTCTCGTTTTAAGCGCATTTATTAATAAATCGAAAGGGGCTTAATCGCGTGAATACTGATTGACTAAATTACGCTATCTTTTTTTAAATTATTATTATTTTTGACGTGATAACGTTTTATAAATTGATGAATACCAGCAACACTCATGAAAAATAGTAACGTTCCGCGTAACGTTCCACCTGAGTTTTGTATTACATAAAATAATCAAAGTCAAAGTCAAAGTCAAAGTCAAAGTCGAAGTCAAATTCAAAGTCAAAGTCAAAGTCAAAGTCAAAGTCAGTTAAAGTCAAAGTCAAAGTCATAAATGATTATGACGTTATCACGTAAATCTATCGTCCGTAAACCGACTTTACAGACAACCAATTTTTTTTTTTACTTTTGTTTTGACTGTACTGATATGTAATATATTTAATTGATTCTTTGACGATTAATAATGCCTGTAATCGACCATTGGACATTATATTTATTTGACTATTGTATATTTTTAATTTGACTACTATTTTTCCTTTGTTCCTATTTTATTAGGTCCAAGTATGCAATTTCACGTGTCGGTAAACGGCAGAATAGAAGAACGACAAACTAAAATACAACCATCAATTTACTCAATTTTCGTGAAATAAATTTTATTTAATTTCATTTCATTTGAAAAACATTTATTTATTTATTCATCTCGACGTTTCGACCAAATTGCAGTCGCCATGGTCACGAGAAGTTATATCTTGACTACCATCACTGCTAACAAAGGATACCATGGAATTATTTAATATAAATGTGTCCATGGAGGTGTAAGAAATCGTCAATTTATAGTATAGTATAGTAGTATTAATACAATAAACTTCATATACGATTATGGTATTTACTTGTATTTTTAGTTAGAAGTATTAAAAAGTTGTCAATAGATAGATACAGACAACACTTTATTGCTCACAAATTTTACAAATATAAATTATCCTAATAATATTATAAATGCGAAAGTTTGTGTGTATGTTTGTTACCTCTTCACGCTCGAATGGCTACACCGATTTCGATGAAATTTGGTATGGAGATAGCTTATACCCTGGATTAACACATATGCTTATTTTCTTCATCACCATCATCACTGTTGTTCATCACCACGCGAGTACAACGGCGGGGCGCAGCTAGTAACATAATAATATTAAACTTAAAGTACAAATGGGTGGCCTTATCGCCGAGTAACGATTTCTTCCAACCAAGGGTTTGCTGGATCATAATTCGACAATTATATTCATTCATGTGTACATATTATGTATATATTATACTAATACATATATAAGTTACATAAAATAGTTCTTTGAAAAAAAAAAAAATAATAACGCTTGTGAAAAATGTTCATCATCATCATCTCAGCCACTGGACGCCCACTGCTGGACATACGCCTGCCCCATTGATTTCCACAATGACCTGTTGGACGCGAAATTGAAAAATGTTAAAACCTATGAATAGTTTAAGCAAAACTTAGTGAGTTGTGAGTACTTTGGAAAAGTTATGTGTATGCATTATTAAATTAAATTGCATTTCAACAAAATATTTACGAGTGTGGTAATTTTTCACGTCAGACGGCGCCAAAGCCTGCGGCGGGCTCTAGGTACTTCAGCGCTCGTTTAGACGCCAGCCGCGGCGCTTTGCCACCAGGCCTGTATTAACTTCAAAATTCTAATAATTACACGCAGATCTTGGCCGCAGAATAACGCAAATAAAAGTTAAGCTCAAGAATGGGTGTCAAACCAAGCTGACGGGATCTAATATACTGATAACAATCAGTTGTTCCTACACAGGAGGAAGACATTGGCAGCTGTCACACAGGTATGCCCTATCACAACTGTCAATGATTAATATATGCACATTTTATGATTTTATTTTAACTCTTAAATTATATAATAATATTAATATGGGACAACATTCACACAAGGTCTTCAGGTCTCAAGCTAGGCAGAGCCTGTACTATGGTAACCTGATGACTGATATATATACTTAAATACATACTTATATGTATATACTTATACACACCCAAGCACAGGTCAAACAGACATGTTCATACACACAAATGTTTGTCCGGGAATCGAACCTGGGACCAGCGGCTCAGAAGGCCGAGTGCTACCAGCTGCGCTAACTAGCCAGTTTTGGTTGCCTGGAAGAAATCGCTTTTGGTTGCCTGGAAGAAATCGCTTTAAGCGATAAGGCCGCCCTTTGTATCACTGTATCTATATTTGTTTGCTTGTTTTCTTTATGTGTGTAGTTTTGAAATAGTGTGCAAATAAAGAGTTTTCTATCTATCTATCTATCTAAATAATATACCTAGTTCAGTTAAGATCTTCACATAGGTCTTATGTTAAACTAGTATATGTACCTACTTTGAATTGTTAGTGCTATATTGTAAACAGTATTGATGTAAATTGTGGACAATAAACATTTGTTTTAAACCTTCATGGCATTTTACAATAAAAATATTGTTAAACACGGGATACGCACCATGATTTAGATTTTGATTGAGTTCCCGATATTTCGGCGCGGTTCCACGCACGCACGTCTGGCTTTAAAGTCAGTATTATTGATCACTAGCCTATTGCAAGCCGCCGAATTGATTAAAGTGATTAAATAAAAAAATACCGAGAAATGGAACCGACTTCAAGTCGGTTGAGCGTAGAAGCCGCTTCCATTTTATTTTCACCCCTTTGCTACTCACGGAATTAAATTGTCATTGTGTATGTTAACTGATTTCTTCACCCTCAGTCATCCATCATATCATTTAAAACTAACTCAAAAACCGCTTGATCGATGAAATTCAAATAGAACCACACGGAGAAGTAATAATAATAATAATAATAATAATAGCCTTTTATTCAGACCTCTTAGTACAATGAATTTTTAAACTTATGTAAAAGACAAGCATTAAATACTTAAACTTAATAGATTTGAATGAATTAAACTAATATTTGTTGCTTGGTTATCTTTCCAAGATCTGTTTGCCAGTCGGCAAAGGCCTCCTCCAATCTTTTCCATTCTTTTCTTTCTTGAGCCACTCTGTTCCATGTGACTCCTGCCACTTTTCTAACGTCATCGTCCCACCTTTTCTGTGGTCGGCCTCTGTTCCTTTTGCCTTCCCTTGGGTACCACCATGTCACCCTTTTGCTCCATTTTTCGTGTCCTCTTACCAGGTGACCAGCCCATCGCCATTTGAGTCTTTTGATTTTGCTTATTATATCGGTAGTTTTTGTTTTGATTCTAATGACGTTTTTTTTTACTCTGTCGGACTTTTTAATGTTTAGCATACTCCTTTCCATTGCATACTGGCAAGTTGCTAGTTTGTTTGAGGTGACCTGATTTAAGGACCATGACTGACATCCGTACGTAAGGACAGGAAGTATGCAGGTGTTAAAAAGTTTGCTTTTTAAGTTTATATGGAGGTCTTTATCTTTCATAGCTTCTCTTAGACTCCAGTATGTCTTCCAGCCATTTGCAATTCTTCTGTCCACTTCCTTCTGCATAGGATTTTTTTGAGTTATAAGCTGCCCTAGATATACGTACTCTTCTGTATAGTTGATTTCAGTGTTTCCTAGATCTATAGGATGTTTGCACCCGTTTGTCATCACCCTAGTTTTTTCCGGATTCATTGCCAGCCCTACTCTTTCACTTTCTTTCGCAAGTTCTTTTATCATTCTGGTTAAGTCTTCTGCTGTTTTTGCCAGTAACACTATGTCATCAGCAAATCTTAAATGCGATAGCAGTTGACCGTCTATATTAATTCCGAGATGTTCCCAATTGAGTCTTCGGAAGATTGATTCTAATACTGCGGAGAATAATTTCGGAGATAGAGGGTCTCCCTGCCTTACGCCTTTTTCTACTCTGAAAGGAGTACTTTTCTTTTCTAGTTGGATTCTTGCTCTGCTGCAGCTATATATATTTCTTATTAATCGAATGTACTTGTGCTCAATTCCTTGTTCTAGTAACGCCTCCCATATTTTGTCATGATGTAGAGAATCAAATGCTTTGCTATAATCAATAAATGCGATGTAGTATGTGAGTTGGTAGTCGTTGTATTTCTCCAGAATTTGACGCACTACGTGAATGTGGTCGATCACTGAGTAGTCTTTGCGGAATCCTGCTTGCTCTATAGGTTGGTTTTCGTCTAGGGTTCTTTCGATCCGTTTTAAGATGATCTTAGCAAAAATCTTATATACATTGGACATAAGACTTATAGGGCGATAATTTCCTATGTCATATTTGTCACCTTTCTTATACAGTAGGATAATGAGAGATTCGGTCCATTGCTGGGGGATGGTTTCTGTATTCATGATATCATTGAATATATCTGTGAGAACAGGTAGCAGTATCTCTTTGCTATTTCTTAAGATTTCATTGCTTATGCCGTCAGGCCCGGGTGCTTTCTCACACTTTTGGGTATCAATAGCCTTACTGACTTCAGCTTGGAGGATACTGGGGGTGTTCGAGGTTTCCACTAGACTGATTTCAGCTTGCGTAGTGTTGTTTCGATAAAGATTTTTGTAGTATGATGTAGCTGTTTTTAATATGTCAATTCTGCGATGATCGAATTTTCCTCGGTTGTCTTTCATTTTTACGATCCAGTTCTTCGTGCCGGTCAATTCTTTGAGTGCTTTTTTAGTTCCACCGGTTTTCCGTATGTAATTTTCGATCGTTCGCATCCTTTGTTGTTTTCTATCCTTTTTGATACTTTCCTTGATATCTTTGCTGATTTTGGCTAATTTCTGTCTTCTGTTCGGGGTACTTCTTTCGTTAGTAAGGTGATTTCTTTCTTCTAGGAGTTTTATAGTGGCTGTTGATAGTTTCTCTTTAGCATCAATTTTCCTATCTGCTATGAGTTTGGTTTGGGTTTTGATAATATTCTCTATATACTTGTATTTATCTTGGGTTTCTAGTTCTTTAGTGTTCTCTTTGAAGTCTCTTAGTTCAGCTCTTAGGGCTGTTGTTATTTGCTTTAATTGCTGTTCTTCGAGTTTTATGTTTCCTGAGTCTTGTCTCGGTCTAGTCTTCTTTGGTTGTTTTGTTTTGAGCTCAGTTCTAAGTAGCCTATGGTTGGTGTTGAAGTTGAATCTTTTAATGACGGTAAAGTTTGTGAAGTAGCTGTTTCTGTTGGTCATAATAAAATCAATTTCGTTTTTTGTTTTACCATCCGGTGAGATCCAGGTCCACATGCTCTTTCGGTTCTTCTTGAACACAGTATTTAAGATTTTTAATTTGTTTTCTAGCGCGAAGTTTGTCATTTTTTCCCCATTTCTGCTTCTGGTCTTGTTACTATATAAAAATTGTCCTAGTATTGCGTTTTCTCCTGAGCGTCTTGCTCCAATTCGACCATTGAAGTCGCCCATGACTATAAGGTTTTTGTGGGTATGCTCTTGAATGGCTTCGTTTAAATTATGGTAGAAGTTATTTATCGTTTCCAAATTTGATTGCTCTGTAGGTGAGTATATTTGTACAATAGATCACGGTTTTTTATATCCTGGTAGATTCAAATTCATAATCGCTATGCGTTCTGAGATTCCTATGAATTCTTCCACATATTGTTTTAGATGTTGTTTGATAATAAATCCTACCCCATATTGGCCTTGCGTCTCCCCTATTTGGTATAGTAAATAGTCTGGATGACAAGTAATACTTTCGCCCATTCTTCTCACTTCGCTCAAACCAATTATGTCCCATTTGATAGATTTTAGCGCATATGTCAGTTCCGTAAGATTTTCTTCCTTTCCCAAGGTGAGTACATTGAGGGATGCTATGTAAACTACTGGTTTTCGATGATTTTTGTCTTTAGATGTTGGAGGGTTGTGGTCGCTTTCCCCCTCGAGGACCAGTCGGCTTGGGGGAGACACGGAGAAGTAAAAAAAAATCAAATAAACAAAGAATCATCAAAATCGGTTCACCCAGGCGAAAGTTCTGAGGTAACAAACATTAAAAAAACAGACAGGTCGAGCTCCTCTCTCTCCTCTAAACTCTTTTCTTTTTTATTTTCTTTATAACCGACTTCAAAAGTCGGTTATAAAGATAGCGCTAATATTTCATATATAAACTACTTTTATGCTAATCATGTCACGTCGTGCCATCTGTCGCTAATTATGGACAAAAGTGCGATATAATATTTGATTTGTGCTAAAATAATGCCCTTCAGTATTTCAGTGTGCAGCGAGACAGGCCCGCAGGCCGAGTGCATGCAATTGCTCACATTCGTTAGTATGGGTAAGGGCGAGCAGATAGTTAGCGCATGCGTGCAACGGCCGTATTGTTCCTGTTAGCGGGCCCGTGCAAACATCATTACGCTACAATCATCTGTTTGCACAACAATAAAACGCACCATTTCAACTTTGGAATGCGACATCTATTGGTATGTATGTCTTCATTTTTGAAGTGAAATCTTCTTTCGCGGCGTTGTGCACTTATGTATGGGAAAAAAATGTTTAACTCGCGTCAGATCGTAAGATCGTCAGTTCGTCAGATCGTGACGTCATCGAAACGTCATCATGTTAATTGTATGTGTCGCACTAATATTATAAGTCTGAGAGGATGGATGGATAGATGGATGTATGGGTGTTTGTTAATCAATCACGCAAGAACGGCTGAACGGATGTGGATGAAATTTGGTAAGTAGATACTTCAGGTCCGGGAATCCTTCCTACTAATATTATAAATGCGAAAGTTTGTGTGTATGTGTGTTACTTCGTCACGTTAAAAAGACTACACCGATCTCCATAAAATTTGGTATGGAGATAGTTTAAAGTCTGGATTAACACATAGGTTCATTTATCCCGGAAAAAGTTCCCGTGGTCTAGTTGAGGTAGCGGGAAAACCGTGATCCATGCGGGTGAAACCGCGGGGAGTTTCATGTCTCTCAAGACTCAAGACCACACTTACATTATCCTTAATTATCTTATTGTCAAAAGATGTAAATAAAGAATTTATTTATTATTATTACCAAAATCTAGCACATAAATAAATGCAGGTATAAGCTAACCAATAATAAAATAGAGTAACTTAAAAGCTTACACAAGCCAGGGCAGCTTTTACAAGTATCCAAACGCAGAGATAAGGCGGCGCGCACACCGCCGCGCCATCCTTCAAGGCGCCAGATTATTCCATGAAAGCTCACGAGCGAACATTACGCCCCAACACCTGCAATCAATCCTCCAGTAATTAAGACACTGGAACACAAAACATGTTTTAATCTGCATGTGCATTTTAAGCCTTAACGAGCTACGGAAACGTATGACTGCATGCAAAATTAACGTATTGAATTATCATTCAAGGTAAGTGATATGTTTTATCAAGGTAATGCATGTTAATGATATGCAAGAAAAAATACGTTTCAGGAAGGTACATAGATTAGGATATTATGAAACGATGAATCCTCAGGGCTGGGAGCGTAGTCCGTCGAACAGACGGACAGATAGCTAGCCAGTCGGATATTACCTTGAGGTTAGCTCAATTGAGGGTAGTTTGAAAACTCTCACCAAACACATAGTGTGTTCAGGCAGCAGTCCTTGAGAGCCAGTGAGTATTCCAGGTCTAGCGTGACCTCTAGTATAGCACGCTCGACCACATCCTCACTGACCATCAAGTGATATCTACTGAACCGATTTTGAAAATTCTTGTACCAATAGAAAGCTACGTTATATTTTGTGTCCTAGCTGTTTAACCGACTTCAAAAAAAGGAGAAGGTTCTCAATTCGACCCGAATGTTTTTTTAAAATTTTTTTTTATTTGTGTTTCTTGCTGCATAACCTCTGACTGGGTGAACCGATTTTGATCGTTCTTTTTTTATAAGGTGCTTTCCGTATGGTTTCATTTAAATTTCATCAAACGGACGACCACTTTTTGAGTTCCAAGTCAAAAACTGAAAAATGCGTGCTTATACTACACGATATTATAGTAGCGGGTGAAGTGAACATACCTACACCACAATGACAGTTGATCCCATGGGGAACAAAGATCACTAAAAAGAGTGAAAAAAGAAATGTTTACCAAAAAGTGGAACCGACTTCAACACTCAAAAGTATGAAATAACTTGTCGAAGTCGGTAGTATGAGCACAATTTTTTGATTTGTTACTTTTGAACTATCATGGTACCGACTTCAACATGTTATTTCATACTTTTAAGGGTTGAAGTCGGTTCCATTTTTTGGTAAAAAATTTTTTTCATCATCATCACCATGTGGGTAAAACCGCGGGGCGTAGCTGGATGCTGATAAAGACTTTTTTTTTTTTTTTTTTGGACAACATTCACACAAGATCTTCAGGTCCCAAACTAGGCAGAGCCTGTACTATGGTAACCTGATGACTGATATATATACTTAAATACATACTTATATTTATACTTATATACATATACACACCCAGACACAGGTCAAACAGACATGTTCATACACACAAATGTTTGACCTGTCCGGGAATCGAACCCGGGACCAGCGGCTCAGAAGGCAGAGTGCTACCAACTGCGCCAACCGGCCAGTCAGAGAAAGATATAATAATAGATTCGCGTAGACATGTATTAGGAAAACGTCACGAAATATGATAACCACGTTTAACATGGCAACTCGCTGAATACATTACTGGTTAAATTACATGATGTAATGAATATGATCACCATCACCGAGTGCAGAATATTATGTGCTCAGAACCGCGGTACCCCGCGGCCGACACAATATCATTAAAACTGCTTACATTCAACAACTTACGGTAGCGGACTTGCGCCTCATTTAGCTGACAGATCCTGATCAAATAGGGTTGCCATTTAGCTATAACAATATTTACTGTTAATTTTTTAAAAATCAATATAAGCTATTGCTTCTATGGCGGGCCTTGAGCGTGGAGACCGAATCCAGAAATTCCGTAACGAAAATAACCTAACACCCCCCACTCCAACCGGCACAGCGGTGATACTTTTTAGTTTTGCCATCTATCGATGAATAGCAGAACTTTTAATGACTTTTTTGAAATATCACGCTTCTCTGTTTAGTTTAGCAACTCGCCTCTAGGTTGCATTGGTTGTATCGGCGTTACTGCAAAAGTTATTAATATATTAATTGCATAAGTTGATAAAAAATCCTATGCAATAGCTTTACCGCGGCAGTCCCCGAGTGCCACACGTCTATTTTTTTTAAATCAATATTTATTAATCAAGTTTTTTTACGAATCCTAGTAAATAGGAATAAATAGGACCCTATCCCTAGTAAATAGGTAATACGTTTGACTATTTTATAGTTATTGCTATATAGCACTAAATTTTTAACCGACTTCAAAAGAAGGAGGATTTTCTCAATTCGACACGTGTGTTTTGTATTTTATTATTAAATAATCCTTTCCTGGTAAAAGAGAACGCAAGAAAGTGTGAAATTACTTGTCGAAGTCGGTACCATGATAGTTCAAAAGTAACAATTATCAAAATATTGTGTGCATGGTATTTGTTTTAAAAGATACCAAAATACCTCACTTCATCATCATTAGCAAAAGCTAATTTTTTTTTTCTTCCTGTTCAGTGACTTTTGCAACTCACGGGATCAATAGTCATTGTGGATGTTCACCGATTTCTTCACCCTCTATAAGGAATTCATCCGTAACACTTTTCTGTTATTGTATTGTAACTCAAAGACCGCTTATCTGATTTTAATTAAATTTAATTGGTACAACCTCGAAGGTACTCAGGTACTCCTCGGACATAATCTTTATCAAACAAAAAATAATGTTAAAAAACGGCTTTAAAATAAAAAAGTATCATCAAAAGCGATTCACCCAGTCAAAAGTTCTGCGGTAACAATAAAAATACAGTCGAGTTGAGGACCTCCTCCTTTTTTGAAGTCGGTTAAAATCAACGGAAAATATACCATCTATAAAGGAAAAGGTAGGCCGGGGCTTAACGAAATCAAGCAGCGCGAGCGCTGCAAGCATAGGCATAGCAACTATTTAATGGATAAACCCAGACCCGACCAAGCAAATGATTCCTGCTTTAGGCCACTGCAATAAAACACAATTATAATCATGCATCAGAGATACACCTATAAAAAGAAATAGGTAAAGACACATTATAATTTACTCAAGGATGTATTAAAAAGAAGAGATACGCTACAAATAGCTCCTTAAAGACGTTAACCCTAATCAGGCAAGTGACAGCCATTACTCCATTCTCGGCCGATTGATAAATACGTTCTGAACATGCAACCGGTGACACTTCACCGCTGCGTCGTAGGTACTGCCGGCTACTGTGCGAGCAGGCAAACCTACAAATATATTATAATATGTATATTATTATATTAAAGCTAAATGCACACGGTACTGCGGTATAGTCACAGAGTCTATACGTCGCAAGGCTGAACAATAGAACAAGAGCATCAGCAATTGAGAATATATGTAAGATCATGTCAAAACCATCCCTAAAAGTCAGAAAAGTATTAATCATGAACATCGAGACGGTACTGAGACACAAATATACTGCTTGCTTCCTCTCTTTGATCACCGATCTATAAAAAACGATATGCTTGGTTTCTTTTCACAATGAAATTCAGTTCAAGAGCAATCGATAAGAAAAATCTCTCACCGAGGCAACAAAACTGTATTTGATGGCCGACCCAATCGCACATAACATTTACAACGGTGAAAAGAAGAAGGATTTTAATATATTACATTAAGTGAGAAAGTTTTATAATAATCACACAAAACATGCTTAAAAGCACTCTTCACCCAACCCTGCACCCTACACCCAACTCTGCACCATGCACCCAACCCTCCACCCTGCACCCAACCCTGCACTCTACACGCAACCTTGCACCCTACACCGAAGGCTGCACCCTACACCCAATCCTGTACCCTACACCCAACCCTGCACCCTATTACCAACTGCTGAATGAAAATACGTTGGCTGATGGTAATTTGTGAACTAAAAAACAAATGCTATAATTGAAGCACAATAAATGTATAATTGGTATTAAATAAATGGAAATGAGAATGACAAACTTATTTTTCCCAGTTTCAACCATTATTATGAAAGTGTCTTTTTAGCTATCATTCACGCTACCCGTAACGTAATTATAGAAAATCTTTTATGTTGATCGACATGCATGCAATCCGCCGAACCAATCAACATCAATAATTGTAGTAAATAGTTGTTAGTGTAGCTTAATAGACAGAACTTCGTGGCAAGCCATGCGCTTGCGCACCGCTACCGCTGTGTGTCTGCTACCCAACCAACACCCAACGCCATAAATCGAACGCTTCTTTTATTGCACCACATCCTACTCCAATTGAAATTAACTCGTAATTGCTAATAAATAAAGTAGCAATAAAATTACTTATATGTCAAATGTGCTAATAACTCTGACGCCGTAAACGTTAATTAAATAAATTGTCTGGATTTCCGAGAATATAACTTAATTAAAGTACATTTTTTTTTTATAGGTTGGGTTTTGGTTTTATAGGTTCTATAGGTATGTTTTATAGGTTCAGTACCGCTGGCTATAGTTATTCCGAACAACTACATTTGAAATGTATAGAGTTAACTTATTCACCTCGAGTGTTGATAAGGAAGCGATCAGCAAGTACCAACTATTGAAATACCGGTGACATAATATAACCGGTATTTCAAAAGTCACTTTCACTACGCGATCGAATCAGAAATGAGGAGATCCGTAGAAGAACGAAAGTCACTGACATAGCCCAGTGGATTACCAAGTTGAAGTGGCAATGGGCAGGGAACATAGAAGAAGTGATGGCTGTTGGGGTCGAAAGGTTCTCGAATAGAGACCACGGACTGGCAAGCGCAGTTCAGGAGAGCTACCGACTAGAGGTGCACAGATGACAGACAACCTGACTAAGATGGCAGGTAAGAAGGGCTGCAAAAGGGCCCCTTCCATCCGGTACTAGTGGAAATCAATGGAGAGGACTGTTGGAATCTGTTTATTGAAATTTGTTAATTGAGATAAAAACAAATTGTTCCACTTACATCTATCTCAAACACTTAGGTACTGATAATATTAACACTGTCAACATATTATACAATTACAAGAGAAATAAGTCAATGTCAGAATAGTTGTATACTACAGTCAGATACGTACTTCAGAAATATTCCAAAATTTCTCAATTTTCCAAATTTTACTCTATGTCCAGCAGTGGACGTCTTATGGCTGTGATGATGATGATAAGGATGATGATGACGATCATTTTTGCTCAGTTGTTACTAGAATTACATGTTACTCGTAATGTGTCAGTGTTTATAATAAGTAGAATATTATTTAAGTAGGATATTTTTATTAGTGTATATAAAATTTGGTATGGAGATAAGTTAGACGCTGGAATAACACATAAGCTACTTTTATCCCGGAAAAAGTATAGAGTTCCCGTGGGATAATTAAGGTAATTTCCTTATAAATTAAAATCCCTTTTTTGTTGATGCAAATTTGTTTCATAGAGTAATGGTTAAGTAAAACAAATGGATGATCTATAGATTTGAGCCTCACAATAAATTAATGTTCACAAATGCGCACGACCAGAACCGAACGAACGAATAACTCGACGTCAGATTAAACACAAATATTTACATGTGTACAAAGGCAGAGAGATAAAAGTTCAACCTTTTACAAGCAATTTGAGGTTATTTATCATGTCGAATGGCCGCCACAGTCGCCACAGTCGCCACAGCCGCTCCGGTCGCTTTTTGGTTCAGCTTCTTTATACAGAAGCCATTATAAGTATCAATTTCATATCATAGATCATAAACACATTTACATTGTGAGAGGGCCGGGTTGCGGGGGGTCTTGCGCGTGCGCCTCTCTATTCATCAGATGACTTCTTATTGTACAATGCTTGTCACGGATTCCGTAGGCCTCACTAAACATGCTGCATCATAAATAAGTCTAACGCAACTTTCCGATCTTTTGGATATTTATATGGGGACGAGGAATGTATCTAAATCATGTATGTACATATGAAGTAGCCTAATCTCTATTTTATGACTATCGTAAATTTCAATTTGATGTTTAATAACTTATTTACTTTCTTGCTGCATCATGTATTTTCCGAAATCCATCATGTTGTAATCACTTAAGGCTTCGATTTGATCAATATAGTCCAGTCAAATAAACTTTTAAATCAAAATTTCAGTCTAAAGGCTGCATTTTTGATATTATGTACTTTTAATCGTACAAAAAAATGTGTATAACATTTATGGGTGCGCAACCACCGGCAAGAGTTGAAAAAAATGTTTTGAATTTTTTTGAAAATATAGGTATAAATGCGAAAGTTTGTGTATGTGTAGATATTTGTTACTTCTTCACGCTTAAACGGCTACACTGATTTCGACGGAATTCGGTATAGAGATACCGTTAGACCTTGGAACACATATAACTACTTTTCTCCCGGAAAAACATAGTTCCCGCGGGATAACTTAGGTAGCGAGAAAATCGTAATCCACGCGGGTGCATTAATATTATACATGCGAGAATTTGTATATGTTGTGTTTAAAACGGTTGGAAATATTTGCATGAAATTTACAATAATAAATGTTTAGACCTTGGAATAACTCAATAGAATTTTTCCTTCCAGTAACTAAACAGTTTCCGAGGGAGAACAAAATGTTCACAAAAGGTAAAGTAAGTAATGCAAAAATTAGTCTTCGCGGGTGAAGCCGCTGGACATAGCAAGTAAAAAATAATATATAAATAACCCAACCGCTCTGTGCTAAAAGTCTAGTATTTGAATTGACCAAAGGTCGAATGTACACTTCGACAAAGCAGAGCACGAATACTTTCTCTTTGTAAATCCTTTTTATTATCCACTTAGTTTCAATGGTTTTCGCTGGACAAGTTCCATCTCTGAGTACTGACGAAACATGCCCAGTCGCGTAATAAAATGTTAATAAAGGGCGTATATCAAGATAATGTCAATAGTTAACAGAGTTCGACACAACGAAATAGTTTCAACCGAGGTGAAGAAATTACCTCACGTGTGGATCGAACATAACTCTTCCCGGCTTTCCTTGAAGCAACTGAAATAGCCACGGTAAAACAAACTTTATTGTCAGGCTTCACAATATACATTTTTCTTTCCTACTTCCGAGTGAGCCAAACGATATTTTTACGACTTCATTAGAACTAAATATTCAAAGTTTAATAATCATACAAGTTGTTCAAATTAATTTGTTTTCCACTTTTCCCAGGGACACCTATATAGTTGAAGCTGTTAAGTATAACGTTATCTATGTATACGTTTTCATTAATATCGTTAGAGCTATTTCCGAGATAGCCTGCTGATATAAACGGCAGATCCTCAATTATTATTACAAAAATCATATAATTATATTGTTTAAGGTTTTTATTTTAAGTTAGATTATTTTATTGTATCTATGTATCAACTTCTGTTCATTATTTTGTCTCATAATATAGGTAGTTAATTGTATATATTACCTTATTCAAGCAAAGTGCTCATTCAAAGTAACAATATTGTGTTAGGCTCGCGTTCGGTGATTCTCCATAGAGTTTGTTCAAAGTAGGCGCGAGACCTACTAAGTTACTAATATTAACTTGGTCAACTAGGTCACTCAACTAAGTTAGAGGATCTCGGTAACTTGTGATACTTAATTATTTTATTGCATGAACTAGTTATTATCATTGCTGTGTTGAAGTGTCAGTTTTGGTTGAATACAAATTTCAATTTCGGTAAAGAATATAAGTGATTTATTATATTCATATATTTCATATAATCATATATTTTATACCATATGTATATATATACACAAACAATACAAGTAAACGTGTTTACACTGGATTAGCGAAGTTCAAATGTCAGAGAATAGGAATCCATTGAATACATAAAGTGCATTAACGATGGGTATTAGTCCAATAACGATACATAAATATCTCGTATATTGGTGTAGGCTCGTGGTGGATGCCACACACGAACAGATTCAGTGGAATAGATGTGGCCACGAGGCCACGAAACATACGCTGTACGGTCACGGTAATATTATCTATCCAGGCGTGCGTTCAGCAGCTCCATCGGCCGAGCCATATCTTGCTCTGACAGCGGATGTGCGGCGTTCACGAACTCAACTAGAGCATTATTTGCTCCACCCAATATTTGATCATGACCGTTCACGTCAACCTGTCAGAGCAAATTATGCTCCACGAGACCATAATCTTTCTACCTCTAGAATCGATCAAATCTTGGTCGGCTGTCAAAAGTGGCATATGCAGTAGTAACTATCATGTGATCCATGAACAATGTAAATGACTTCTTCTCCTTCTTCTGTAACATGCTATGAAGTAGCCGTTCGTGAGAAATCGATCAAATATTGGTCGATCAATATTTGGCCGACGAAGCTCCTGAATGCAGCCGTGTACTGTAGCTCGGTCCTGTCCTTGAAATAAGTTCTACAGCCGCGCGGTACGTACACACGCGGTAGGGCTGCCGCGTACCTACAGTATTTTAATTTTATCTACCTACTTTAGTTTCTGTATATTTTTGTGATTATAAATATTATATTTATTATTTAAAAAAATGAAAGTCGTTTTGAATGAAATAGGAAGCGCTCAATATATAGTATATTTCATTACGAGTGAGAACAAATTAGTAGCTTCTTTTTAGAAATATTTGCATGAATCATAAAACCTTCTATGAATTTTTTTTAGTATAAACTTCGTGGTTGGTTTTTTCTTTTTAATAGACATTATTTTGACAGTTGGGAAAGAGAACGCACAAGTTCGGAAAAGGTAAAAAAAGCACGAGTATGTAATAGCCCACTTCCCGAACGCTATACGTCCCTGCAATACGCCACTTTGAGGAACTGTATTAAAAAATACATGTTGTGTTTTTAATAGATTTAATTTTTTTAAAAAACATCCTTATAAATTAGAGGCCGAGAAATATATGCGCCCCGACTGAGGCGTACGAAAAACTTCACTTCATAAAGGAAGAAAATAGAAATCACACGCTTATTGTTTGCAAAACCATCATACTGTTCGTTCGTCACCGTGGCACAATCGCGACTGGCTGCACGCTGAGTGCACACCGAGATGGAGGCGCGTAGGCATAACTAGCGTTTCGGCCGTTTCTATGAAGACAGAATACTGGATAGACAATATTACCGTGGTACTATTACCACCGTACGGTACGTTTAAGGTTTGTACTTCTATTTTAAATTTAAACTGTGTTTCCAATATAGTAGATTGTTTATCTTTGGTAATGAAGTGACCAAAAGTTTACTATCCTTATAATAAAAAGCGAGTTTGTTCCCAATTCATCTAATGTGATCGAACCGAGCCTTCCATAGCGCCTTCTTGTAGGACTTGGCAGTTGTGGTAAAGGCTCGTTTCATCATCTCCTGTGCTCCTGGCGTAGCTCCTGGGTGGTGCTAGACATCTGTCTAGCACCACCCAGGAGTCTCGTGTAGGGTTTCAGATGTTTACGGTACTCGGTATGTGGATGACTCGGCTCCCAAAAACATGTAAATGAAATACGGTAACAGCGATTTTTCCCTGGCTCACGAGCTACAGTCATAGCTTGCGCATTAAAGACATCGGCGCTCGTCCGCACTGGCGCTGGCAGACATCGGCGCTCGTCCGCACTGGCGCTGGCGCTGGCGCCTCGTCCGAGCGCCGAGTGCGTCTAATGCAATTCGATGCGGGATTTTACTATCTAATATTATAACATTTATAAACCACACCTCTGCGTTACAAAGATAATAGCCGACAATCTATGCTAACAGCTTAAGTATTTTTTCATAAATGGACGGCATCGTAAAACGGCTATAAAAGCGAATCGAAAACGATAGACCGTCCGTCTTAAGAGAAATAATGTAATTTGCAATCGATACTTTTTTTTAATTTGTTTTAGTTCATATTATCTTAGTCTCCTTTTTTGTTTATTATATAAAGTCTAGACCCTAAATGAGCCCAAATTCATTTACACTTTCATTTACAATTAAAACATCCTTTAAATTGTCTTGTCATGTAAATACGGTCGAATTGAGTAACCTCCTTCTTTTTTGAAGTCGTTTAATGAGAAGGTCATACGTATGTATATCTCGTTAATGGATAAACATCCACCCGCACCATTTCCCAAATCCACCTCATAGAGTAATGACACTGTTGAAGTGACCTGCCAGGATGTCGCTGCAGCCGTCACGTCTCTCCGGAGGTCTAGATGGCCTCACACCTCAACATTTAAAGATATTTTATTTGGCAGTTCAGATGAGGCACGTGAAACTCTCGTGTGTGAACTCCTAACGGCTTTAGTAAACCTGATTGACCTGATGTTGTCGGTGTGTCATCAATTACATCACTGAAATTTAATATGGCGGAAATTTATTTGCGCAGTTATTAAAAGGACGATGTCTTTAGTTAATGTTTGTATGTAGTTAGTTAAAAAAAAGACAATTATGGGTGTGCGTTGCCTGAAATAAAGATATTTTATTTATTTATTTATTTAGACCTATCGGTGTCTACTGCACATCACATATCGTCGCCTCGCAGCTAAAATAATAATAATAAGTTTAATAATAATAAAAATACAGAACAGTACATTGATGTAACTTAACTAAAATAGACTAAATATAAAGTACAATATAGGATAAAATCTGCTGTAAGGAAACTTTTGCTCCTTATAGCAATATTTTTCAACCAATACAGCTTGGTTTTGGTTCGCGGGGCTGCTGTGAGGCTGCTGTACGTTCACTTTGTAAAAGTGTGTAGAAGTGTTGTTGAAGGTCGATGACAGAAATGCTTTTAACTCAGAAGATAGAGGCACTCTTCGGAGAGGTACTCTTCGGAGTTATGCAAAAGCATCCAAATTAGTCCTTTTATCTTCCGTAGGATGTCAGGGTCAGTGAGGGTGATCACTTAGGTCAACCATTCAATATTTTTCTATACACTTGAAAATCACATTTTTATTGAATTCAATAGAAATTTGTCAAATTAATATTATAATAAGACCATATTGTATGAGTACTAGCAACACCTCTATGTTTATCTATGATCGTGCAAGTATGTATTTATTTATCAACATTCACACAAGGTCTTCAGGTCCCAAACTAGGCAGAGCCTGTGCTATGATAACCTGATGACTGATATATATACTTAAATACATATACACACCCAGACACATATTATCTAATTAAAATTGATTAGTATTATCAGTATGAACAAAAATATATATTTCTCTGTGGAATGTCACCGGTTGTTTCAATAAAACCAATCCAATTTGATAAGAAAATCCCAAATCCCATTAAAAAAAGGTATATTTTAATTTTCACTATTATAATTCTATGACACTTATTCAATTAACTTATGACAATCTAATAAATTAAATAACAATTAAATTGACCAAACATTGATACAATAGGTACTATAATATAACTATATATAATACTATAACTATAATATGTAAAATCGATAAGTAATCGATAAATTATCTACATATGTTGCCTGTAAACAATAACTTTCATACGACAGATAAATCGAACGCAGCAAAAGCATAAAAGCAAGTCCGATATCGATCCAGCGCGTCAATAAAAGCTTGATCATCGATATCATTTCAAATGTGATCTTTAAATTTTAAAAACATTCTTATCTTCTTATTTATATCGATGTACACGTGAAATCACTCATGAATTTAAAGCATTTTATTGTCATTTCGAAGTGAAAACAATATAAATGTATTTTATGTCTCGAGTGATTTATATTTTATAGGTGAGATGTGATTTATTGCGGGCCGATTTAATACAATATTGGTGCAAGGCTAGCTTGAGAGCATGTCCTTTTCCGATTGTCATGCATATCTGAAGAGTTGCGTCCCTATCGTTTCTCGTTGCGTTTATTCTTTTAGTTATTAAAAAATACCTTGACACCTATCACACTATTTTGATAAACTGTTTATAAGTGTTTTAAAATTACAAACGCGTAAATTAACTTCTTCATTCCTACAAAGTTTTAACAATATCAGGCATTCATTTCGACACATACTGACTTGAGTGATTTGCACGATCCAAATTTTATATGACAATTAATAATAATAATAATAATTAATAATAATAATAATAATAATTTTAATAATAATAATTTATTTCAACTAAATACAGTGTACAATCATTCACATATACAAATTCTTAAATCTAACAATAAAAGGTTCATAGAATGACTATACTTCTCACTATCGGATAGCCCTGAACCCTGTACTAGTATTGACTGTGTTACAGGGTTAAACTAATTATCAATAACTACACTATAATTAGATCTTTTTTATTGAAATTGCGGGTAGTTTTAAGTAAAATAAGTCACCACTTATTTGGCACCGACTTAAAGCACCCGCGATTGACCTGCAATTGAATAAAAGCCTTTGGTCAAGAATTCTTAATCGAAGATAAAACCCGTCTAGTATTAGAGCTAGCGTTGTATGGATCTATACGTCTTGAAATTTTAGCGTAATTATTTCATTTTCAAGAATTTTAGTTAATATAACTAGTTCGAGTGATTAACAGAATAAGGGCCAGTAACTAATAACTAATTAAGAATTTTGGTGCTTCTGACAGCCAACGAGATAGGATGCATTGCACTAGGTACATCAAATCAATACAAGAATATTTTTTAAAGTAAATGGGTCCATAGTCCTCCTCGAGAGCAGATTCTGGACTAATGGTGACCAACGAAGTTAACCACAGCGCACGAGCCGAGTAAACGCATTCGTGATAAGGTTTTCGTCAAAAAAAATTTACAAAAAAATAGATTCGACTTCTACACTCAAAAGTGTGAAATAACTTGTCGATGTCGGTCGGTACCATGATAGTCCAAAAGAAACTATTAACAAAATATTGTGCTCATGCTACCGACTTCGACAACTAATTTCACACTTTTGAGTGTTGAAGTCGGTCTAATTTTTTGGTATTTTTTTGTTTGCACCCTTTTCAGTGACATCTGCTACTCACGGGATCAATTGTCATTGCGTATGTTCACCGATGTCTTCAACCGCAACTATAATATCTTCGAGGTATACGTTATTGGAGTCTAAATAAAAAACCGCTAGTCCGATTTCAATGAAATTTAAATTGGACCACAGACTAGAAGCACCAGCTTTAAAAAAAAGTATCACAAAAAAACACATATGGGTCGACTTGAGAACCTCCTCCTTTTTTTAAGTCGGTTAAAAATAGTTAAACCTACAATAAAAAATTGTATGAATGTATAAAACACGGAAGGAGTTTTCCCATGTTTTATACATTCATAATGTGTCAAAACCACGTCGGTTTTAATAACAATAAAAATGGTTTAATTTTTGTATAAATTTATTTACATACTTCAACTATTGTTGGTGTAACAAAAACTTTAAATTCCAAATAGTCGTATCGAATGCATAATTCTACTTGTATTACAATAATACTATTGTTACATTTCTGTGCATGCGCTTGTATTATAACACTATTGTCATGGCGGAGTAAGCTGAACTAGACAGCTCAAACATAATTCAAGTCGTAATTCTCAACAAAAATAAACATCAAAGTCTATTCATGAGATTTACCAACTCCGGGACACAATGACTCAAGCAGTAAGTGTGTATTTATACTATCATTTACCGGCTATTCCTATCGATATCCCGCGAGGTGAATCCAACTAAAGTATCGTCAGAGCCGCTGATCATCCACATCTGGACATCAGAATGCGTTCTGTTTAGTGAAACCATGAATGAGATTACAGATTTACCTTTCAAACATTCCAATCTGCAGGTTTTTAGGGTTCCGTGCCAGTGGTACCCTTATCACTTTGTTATCCGTCGGTCGGACCATTTTTTCTCAGAAACGCGTGAAGGTATCAAACTGAAATTCATATCAAATACTCAAGTCTACTGTCCATTAGAGCTGTGAAAAAATCAAAATTTTTAAGCCAATGCAATACAGACATTTATGCTGCAAATTTTCGACACTCACAAGGGAATCAAAACCTACAGGGTACTTCCCGTGAACTCAGAATATTGAAATTTGGTACGAAGCAACGTCTTATAGTACAGATATTTAAAGGAAAAATTGCGAAAAGCATACATTTTTAGTTCCATCGTATAATAAAAATATTTTTAATAATTTTAAACTTACTACCCCTTTCTTTTATAAGGAACCCTCAAAGTGCGAGTCCGACTCGCACTTGTCCAGTGTTTATTTTTTCCAGTCACAGTGCCCATTCACAAAGGCGTTTCAATTATTTGACGTATATGCGAATAAACTGATATCAAGATGTAATAAAATGCAAGCATATGACCGGTCATGGGGCGAGACGGGATTGCCAGCGCGATGCGACGCGATACCAGCCGTGGCAGCCCGCGTCCGCCGCGACTCGGGTGGCCGCTACTTGTCTTACGATAAACTTATCTTTACAATCGATCCCTGCGATAAAAATAAAAACACCGATGCCTTTAGATCTCGAACGGTTGACGCGCTCCGAGTAATAACATTTCGAATTTTATCGAAGTAGCTATCTCCATCTGCATCTGTATAAGACCCGATACATTTTGTTACCATATTATTAGCATTCCAGGGCCACTAGTGCTTGGTGCATTTTTTACAGAACTATATATTTATACATACTTACAATTGTACAGAACAAAAGGATCACAGAGTTCGGATCTATTTTCTTTTCAAGTCTGTTTTTTTACATACTGTAGATATTAGATCTAGTGTTTGAGCACTATCTCAGTCTGTTGATAGTCAGTGACGAGTGGTCAAAGATGTTATCACGCTAGACCTAGAATGCTCACTGACTCTCAAGGACTGCTGCCTGAACACACTATGTGTTTGGTGACAGTTTTTCAAACTTGAGGGTGGTAGCTAGCCAGGCGGATACTCGAAAGTACCCCACCACCGTGTTGGGAATTTTATAACGGTGTTACCTTCACCGGAAATTTAAGCTGTTGTTGGGGATCGAACCTGTCAAACACAGCCGACGCTTCTCCCCGCTGAGCTATCATCGCATTGGTAATGTATTAGTCTAGCGTTATATATATATATATATCTATTTTCTAATTAGTTACTTGTGTCTGTTGTCTTCCACTTGTGCCCCTTGAATGAAATAGATTTATCGAGTCTCTGAGCTTACAGCTAGGATACCAGTAGAATTTAATCTCATTTTATAGGTATTATAGTATGAATGAATTGTTTATCTGGCAAAATAAATGTCAACAAGCTGGTGACTAAATATTATACATTCAACCGTCAGTACTTACTGATGTGCATATATTTATACGGGTTACTAAGTTCATAACTTTGTTTTATTATGTTGCCATTTGTACCTCATAAATAATGATAATCTTATTATCATAATAATGTCGAATAAATTGCTTAATTTATTTATATCATTGAATATAGCAGAACCTAGCTAATGACATAATTTATTTATGATTCACAATAAACGTTTACAATAAAAATATTTGTCTCACAGAATTTAGTTGTAATTTGATATTATTGTTTGAAATCGAAGAATGATATTGGTTTTTTCGTTTCTTTTTGTATTGTTCGTTGTTTTTTATTGGTCAGAACGTCGCACTGTGTTAGTGTCGAAGCGACTGTAAATGTCGTGATTGAGGCGCGCAGCTGTATCACTGCAGTGCTGGACGCACTAGGTCGGTAACGATGCATTGTTCGGAAGACCGGTGACGTGGATGGCCTACATGTTAGGTGGAGTGTGATGCGCAAGCGCATGGGTCAATAGTAGCGAGAAGCACGCACTTCGGAAATGTCAAGGGTAAGTTGTCGTTGTCACACATAACGTGAAATGACTTTATATAATCTCATACTGAAATACTTTCACCACGAAGATTAAAAAATCAAAAGCAGAACTTGAATGATAGCCTATATAGTCAATATATCGAAATAAATTTCAGTTACATTATGATACAGCTGTTCTATGGACAACTGTATCATAATTAAACTTTTTTACTATTAAGATACAACTTCAGCTGGACCAAGGAGGTTGCAAAGCAGTTTTTCTACATATAATCTGTGGACGCGGCGGAACACGCATGCGCGGTCAGCAAATGGATTTTGGCGCAATGTGTAATAAATGCAAACATATGCTGTAATTGTGCGTAAGTTTCATTTATCTATTTTATGAGATTAGATGAAGTAGTGTATGAAACTGCACATAATTTTGTCTTAAAACACTCTTCAGACTAAAAAAACTCGCATACGGCTCGTTTTATTAACTTACACTCGTATTTTAAGAACTCTTAATATGATATAGTTTCATAAACTACTATATAGAATAAATTATAACTATTCAATTAGAACATAAAATAAACCAAACCTGAAAAATATAATTAGTAATAAAAATAACGAACAATTTTTGCTTTATACATTATTTGACATTTTTGACAACTATTGACAACACTTGATAGTCGGTCAGTGATCATGTGTTTGCAAACGTCTCATTTGACCTAGAAACATTTTAACATATCAGATATGTACCCTTAGATTTCGGCTTCCTAAAAATATGTGTATGGTGGTCACGTTCGCGTTATACTGAATTATCAAAATGTATTTTGATTAAAAACCAGATATACCGTGGGATACTGGACCTGGAGGGGGGGGACTAGGTTTGGTTAGGTGGGGGACCTGTCATGGTACGGTGTTATTATTATTATTTTTTATTTAAACCCAGCTCCGTTCACGGCTACAACACCTGTAATAAACATAAGCTGATGGAGATTCCAAGATCGCTTGCGAAATCGTGCAAATTGACTCATATTATGAGTTTATAACAAGCTTGCCTAATGAGGTATCTTTCACCAACAGTCTTCAGTCTTTTAAACTCAAATTAAAACGCTGGCTCATTGAACAATCTTTTTATAGCTACAATGAATTTTTTAATTACAAATAATGACATTATTTTGATAAGCAAAGGGTTGACTCTTTTCTATTTGTACAATTGTATATACATGTATATATATGAAAATCAGACACTACGTGTTCATGCGTGTTCGTGCGTCTACGCACTTCAGCTTTGCTTTGTTACAAATGTATTTTTCATTGTTTATTGACACTGTTAAATAATTCACAATTGTTGAATGGCGCTAATTAATTTGTTAAATACTTTTACTACCTTTAATAATTAAGAACTAATCACTACCTCTATGCTTAGAGCTGTTACTCAAGTGTGAATTTAAACCAAAACAAACAACCTTACATCTTGTAATTGCAATGAAAGATTCCTAGTATTAATTGTAGGTTCTATTTTAAATGATACTTGCTTAAATACTATTTGCGCAAACATTGCAGTGAATAAAAATGCACTAGGTTACTTTGTATATCACTTATTCTTTGTTAACAAGAGTCTCATACAATTTCGCGCTGCCGGAGCCCGTTTAAGTCTTTTATATTATCGGGCCGATAAACTCGCCATGTTCTATTTCCAACACACACATACGCATAGGTACATGTGCGAAAAATGTAATTATTGTTTATCTATGTTAACTTTGAATAACGGGTTTTTATGGATTATTATGTACATGGAATAATAATCATTATCCTATAAAAATGTGTCTTAGTTTCACAATGGCCCTAATTCTGTTAATCACACGAACTAGCTAAATTTCACTAAAATTCCTCAAAATGAAATAGCTCGTATCCTGTTTACTCTAAATTCAAATTCGTATAACTCCTTACAACGCTCTCACTAATATTAGACGAGTTTTATTCCATTGTTAGCAAATTGCGGGTAGTTTTAGTAGGCACCAAATAAGTGGCGACTTAATTTACCTAAAACTACCCGCAAATATATAATAAATACATTTAACTTTAGTGATGTTTGTTGATAAGTCTCATTCTAATTTAGACTTTATTGTAACCGTATAAGAACTTATCTAATTTTGAAATATTTTAGTTTAGTTCAGTTGAATAAGCGAACCACTACCAATATCTGAAAATGACTCGTTTTATTTGTTTTTTTTTGTTTGTCTCGATAGCAGTGATTAATGTTAAAAAAATATATTCAAAATAATCCAAAGAATCAGACTAAAAATCGAATCAAGTTTTTGTAATTTTCTGTAAAAAAAATGCCGTTTCGTATTACTTTCAATAGACGGCTATCGCGATGGTTTAGAATTTGAGATGGCACGAGCTTACGCAAAGTTAATGAAACATAATAACGCTTTGCTAATTAAATACTATATTGAGATTCAACTGACAAAACGCTCGTAAAGATAGTTTATGCGAAGAGATAAGGCATTTTTTCCTGTTTACACAATCTCAGTTACGCTAAGCGATGAATAGAGTCGACAATAATGAATGAAGCAATCTCAGCAACAGTAAACGTTCTAATCGTTTCTGCTCCATAAGCGAGTCGTGTATTGAAGCGGTCGTTAAGGCGCAAGCGCAGCTTCTGTTCGACAATTAGGCAAAGTGCGCACAGAGCAAGCGGAGACAACATCGCTATCACGGCGCGGTGGTCGACTATCACGCCACAATCTCACGAAAATACCATTCTCGACTGCACCTGTCACAAGCGAGTTCAACGGCCCGCGGAACTTTCAATTAGCCACGAAATAGAAACAACACAAGCTAAGCAAACAAACGTGATCCTGGGGCTATTTGGTTATGGCGGGCTCACATCGATAATACTTCGAAGGCGATAATATCGTGGACGCGTGTCCACAGAGGAACTTCCAACACCGTTATTAACCCCGCGATACAAATCTCGACCGAGAGATCATTTAGTGATACGCTTTATATTAAATTACTCGGCCGTGCGTTGATAAAATATCCCCGGTATTCTATTACCGAAAGCGAGATAAACGCGGCCGGAGGTATTAACAACTAGGAATTATAAAAATATGTAGATAGAAAAATTATTAATGCTCGGAATCGTGGCGCATTATAAAATAGATAACGACAATGGCGTAGAATATAAAACGAATGAGTTACATACGCTAGAAGCGGCCGCGTTGTCCGTAAGTGGACGCGACCGCGATGAGATTGTTTATGTAAATGAATGCATTAAGAAGGACGCCATGTGTCAAGTTGCGTGTTGATATGGGATCGCGACGCATACCTTCGTCGGCGGACGCGACACTTCGTCGGTGCACCTCACTATGCTCGCTTTTTGCCGCGTCGAGGCGTGTTCTCCGATCGTCACTTGTTATTTGCTGTCACATTCGCTCAGTTTATTGCGCGCGTGCGTCTCCATCACGCACCACTTCTCTGTTCACTGGCTACTGATGTTTATCTCGAGCTGTCCAAATAATTTTATTCATAATCATTTATCACACATCGCAGTGAGTCCACACGTCGTATCGTATGTTTGATCGCTATGCCTTTTATCTCATTTAATGATATTCTGATTTATCACGATATATGTACGCACAACGCTAGTTGTTTGTAGTTTTCCCGCAATATATTATATATTTATACTGGCTCTTTGTAAATGTACGTATAGAACGTTCAATACCATTCAAACTAGAGTAGTGCATAATGTATACTATAATATATTATAAAACAGTTAAAACTCTTAACTAGTCCTCGTTCCAGGTCAAATTTCTAGTCTGTCAAATTTACTCCTAATGGCTTGTTGATTGGGTTACGTTAAAGTTTTAAGCCATTTTTAGTTATATGAGTAGGCCAAACTACTTTTCCACCAATTTCCTTAGTGTCAAAATCTTTCATGCGATTTACCGTTTAAAGGTTTTGTCTGAGACATATAAAACAAGTTCATTTTTCGTATGGACAATTTACCGTATTTTTTTATTTTCGACTTCAAATAATGCCAGTTTTAATACAACTAAACATATAGTCAAACCTTTTGAGACACATTCCACTTTCAGTTATATACTCTCAAGTTGTTTTCTCATTAAGGATCTAATTATAATCAGTGTTAACGAAGAAACGAGGTCCGTTTGCGTTCACTTCGTCTTGAGCTGACATATGGAAACCTAAAACTCATTCGAAAATCACTCAAGTGAGAATAGTTCCAGTATTCATACTTTCAAAATGGAAGCAAAGCTGCCAGTAGCTTAATTCGACTTCTACAGTCTCTTGTTTCATTTTGCTTTGTGATAATGTTTGTTCAAGTAACTGCGTTTGTTTTTCTCGTAAATGAACAGTTTATCGACTAATACCGAGCATTAAACCGCCAGAATGCGGTCGGTGCCGGCAGCCGCCGTGCGCCACCGCCTCTCAAGCACGCCATTTAGTAATTTAAACATCGCTGTAATTTAAATTAACGTCTCCCACTTTATCTTTATTCCACGGCTTACATAAAAATCTTAATAAATCGAAACAGCTCGCATCTCTCTCGGACTACTTTGTAAAAGCGTCCGATATGACACGAACCGACACCACAAAATTGTAATACTTGATGGCTCTATCAATTTATTATTTACGTTGACATTAACCGGGATGCATACATTGTAAACGATACACACTTGCGCGTTTCTATGAATAATGGATACAAAGTCAATTTGTAGAGCGGCATCTTTAATATAGATGGAACATTAAATCAAATACCGCTAACGGACATTTATTGCTTTTGCGCATTAAAATTCATGTAATCACTATCGAGACATAAGAATTAAATAGCATTAAAGTTACTTCCATTAAGGTCTCATTAATTTCCTAATCTTCGCTCCGGGGCACGTACCATCGCCGTTTGATTTACAATGAGCCAGCGGGGTGAGGAAGGAACGCGAGGGGGTGGTACCCACAATGCACCGACGAGAATAATTTCCTTCTCTCACAATACTTCTAATTAAGATCATTCGTGCGTCCAATGAAGTTTAAGCTAAGCAGTGTGTGTTCACTGCACAAACTGGACGTTATAAATAACTCAAATCGTAATTCATGCCTTTTTGAACTAGTCGAAGCGACGTTTCCACCTGTGGTACTCCAAATATATACTTTTTTGTTTGGGTGGTAAGGTACAAAGTTACTTTGAATGTAGATGTTGGTACGAGAGGTGTATTGTTATTGTTACAAAAACTTAAATAAAGTAAAACAAACGTTTTTGCTTCGGGGTGAAAACTTACGGCATTTGAGGAACTTCTTTGATTTATTTTAAGACACATTATTTCTATACTCATAAAATTTTAAACATATGCTACAGAGCTTATATTCTAAAAATATTGTTTAACACGGCATACGCACCATGATTTTGATTTTGAATGAGTTCCCGATATTTCGGCGCGCTTCCACACACCATGATGACGGAGAGACTGATTTATATTCTATGTCGAGCGTTTGACTACTTTCTCACTTGATAGTCAGTGACGACGTGGTCCCAAGTGTAATCACGCTAACTCTAGAATATTATTTACTGACTCTCAAAAACGACTGCCTGAACACACTATCTGTTTGGTGACAGTTTTTCTAACATGAGGGGGTAGTTTGAATTTGATAGTTGATGTTGCCTTCAATGAAAGCTCAAGCCGTTGGCGGGGATCAAACCAGTATCTCTCAGTTTGCCGGCCGCGATCCAACCAGTAGGCTACCCCGTAAAGTTAGTCTTTGAAATGCGATCAAAGAGTGAAGTACTTGGATAATTGAGGTGGTGAGAAAACCGTAGTCCACACGAGTGAAACCGCGGGGCGCAGCTAGTATCCCAAAATGAAAGAGATATTTTTCAACAAAAAAATCCTCATAAATATATCACTTTGACATAATGGGACCAAGCAAACTTGTGTGATTGCTTATTGAGTCAAGCGCTCACTCGTCAAAGGCAAATAAATATTGTCTAAACTTCCTGTTTTCAATGTAATAAGAGATAAGTAGGAAGTTAGGAACCATCCGGAATTCAAGAACCACTTAACGTCGCGCCGCTGTCTTGACTCATTACACACTCGCTGTGTTACATTCTGTGCCAGTACCGAAGGTTCTGCTAAATTACTTCTTTTCACAATTGAATTGAATTGTATTTTTCGATTTGTAATTTAATTTAGCTTTATTGTAATTTAATTTAGCTTTATTGTAATTTAATTTAATACTAATTTAATTTAATTTTATTCAATTGGTTATGTGTATGGTTCATAGTAACCTAAAATAAATGTTTTTTTTTTTTTTTTTTTTTTTTAATTATAATCTTTTGATGTAAATTAATTAAGCTGTCAGTTGCTTTTAAGTTGTTTTTAGAAATAGATGTAGTAGATAGATATGTACTGACTCTGAGTCAGAGTCAGAGTCAGTACATATGACCCTGGTAGGGTATAGCAATATGGAGCGACTGATTTATTTATTAGTTTTCAAATTTATCATAGAAAAACTATATTATAATGAACGTGAACTGTGAAGATCTGAAGCTATTATAATACTATTGAAGTTCTATTATGCAAAGTGACTATTATACGAATTCTAATTACCAGAATAACTAGTGAGTTATTCTGATAATTTTAGTATCTATTTTTTTTAAGCGTTGATAGCTCAGCGTGGGGAACGGCGGCTGTGAAGTGACGGACGCTGGTTTGATCCCAAACAACAGCTTGAGGTTCCGGTTAAGGTTCCTTTATCGAATTCCCAGCATGGTGGTAGGGTACTTTCGAGTGGCCTGGCTAGCTACTACCCTCAAGTTTAAAAACTGTCACCAAACACATAGTGTGTTCAGGCAGCAGTCCTTGAGAGCCAGTGAGTATTCTAGGTCTAACGTGATAACATCTTCGACCACATCGTCACTGACCATCAAGTGAGATAGTGGTCAAACGCTAGATCTGTACGGTATTAAAAAATAAATTAACTATTCCACAGGAATCATACATTTAAAGCAGTCCTTATTAGGTATAAATAAAATACTGTCAATGGAAAACGATATAAGTCAGAATATTTGTAGAAGGCAGTAGATATATGTGTGCACTACAGAACTGGTACAGTCATTCAATATAAAAAAAGAAATACAAAAAGTACATTCCAATATTAAAATGTTATTCTCCTTTATGCTAATGAAGCGGAATGACAGTACAAATAAACGAGTTGCAACAGGACGTGGAGTCCACGGGCTGTCAACAGAATCAATAGTGTACAATAAAATTGCTGCTTCCAATGCATCGTAGTTAGGAGTAAATGAGGATTGACTAATGTATGGCGCACACGAAACGATTGCACGGAGAGACCCATTAATGTTATAAAAAACTAAACTTCGTGGCTTAACATTTGTGCTGATTTTTCTCATTATTTTCAAAATATATCGAGTACTTACAATAAACCTAGGCAAAGACTCCTCTCTCACATTTATTCGTGCCAAATCATTGATGACAATTTATTGGCGTGATTGAGTAACAAACATCCATCCAAACTTTGGGATGGGAAGAATAGAGCGTATTATAGCTTGTACTTTACACCAAATGGTTGTTTTTTGCTGAATATTGCCGTACATATTTTTATTTTTAGGCTGTATCCGTATTTAGACAATGAGGCTTATTCTGTTCAAGGTACGAACCGCTATTTCCCATGTGATACAAATAGTATGAATAGCAATGTAGTAACAACAACTGGATACATAGATCCTATATTTATAAAAAGGACAATCGCTAACGTGTTACAATAATAATTTTAATTACATCCTATAATAATACGTTTATGTAGCAAACTTGCCAGAGCATGTATTACATTAAGTAGAGTAGCCTCAGAGCTACCAAAAGAAGAGGTGCTTACATGCTATTTTGCTAGCGTTCAGTCACTTTTTCAGTACGGGCTCGAGCATTGGGGACGCGCTGCTGAATGGAAGCGAGTTTTCCGAATGCAAAAACACGCTGTAAGAGTGATTGCATGCACAGCATCCGATGAAACAGTACGGCCGCACTTCGAAGAATTGGGATACATGACATATGCATATAAATATAGGGATGCATATCCCAGAAGAGTATTGAGCATTGAGTATTCCTCATAATTACAATACTCGTAATTCCAGCAAACTTGCCAATGTGCCTTGCTCCTTAGGACAAACCGCTAAGACAATCCATGGGATGGGATCTCAGGTTAACAATAAGTTACCGAATGACATCCTCGTGTCCAATATCTCAGCATTTAAAATAAAATTGAAAAAATGGCTGGTGGATCAAGAATTCTATTCAAATTCTAATAAAATTAAGATTCTATCTGGTTCGGAAACATTATTGCAAATAGTTTTGAGTCACTCATTCAATTTATCAACACCATGTACAAAGCATCATTCGAACAGTAGAGTGATTATAGACTTTGAGATTAAAGCAATCATTAATTTTGAAGTATAAACTCTGTACTCATCAGTTACGAAGCCGACAAAGGGCCTCACGGCATTCGCTCTGTCAATTTATAATGCGATTAACAAAAATAATGGCAACCGGACTGATTGCACGGATCCTTATTGATCTTACCAAAGTCCTCATCGGAATAATGACGGTCGCTTCCTTAATCGTCAAAGAGTTATTAAGATGGCTTTAGTTAATTTATTGACCTTCATTTGTTTGCCTCGCCCTCTCGGCAGTAGTTGAAAATATCTCAATTAATATTTAGCCTAAAGATAGTATGTAATGAGAATAAGGTAAGAGCGCGTAAGCCGAGTGAGTTCGCAGAAGGTGATTAATAAGATGGAGCGAGCTCATCTATCGACGAGGTAGCTCCCGGCCCATCGGCGGACCACACGGCTACCGACGCACATTCAAACTCACCGGAGCGAGCCGACGCCAGTTTTAATGGTAATATTAATTGCTTCAAACCTTTTCACAAGATTTTACGTGAGACGGGATTAGCGGCCGCTTGTTTGGTTAATCCGTGGCAGTGAAACCCGGTGGGAAACTTCGACCTGATCGATGCCCGAATGCCGATAGCCTCCCGTGAGAAATATTCATAATTACAATCTCATTTTACACCTATGCTAAGAGCTTTCACCTATATAACGAGCGGTCAGTCAAGGTTCACAAAGAAAGCTACAAAAAGAGATATTTCCGGAGAAAATGTCTAACAAGAAGTAACGAGATATAGTAATAACAACGCGTATCGATTTTATGGATTACAACAATTATCTGTTTATGTTACAACGAGCTGTTGGTAAATACAGGGTAATAAAACCGAAATATCGTTACCATAACTAAGTGTGAGAAAGTAAGGTGTCGACTAAAAGCGTATGAGCTTTGTCGAAGTTAGGATGTATCATAGCACCGAGTTTCCCTTTACGGCAATGGGACAAAATAAACACACAATAACTGATGAGAGTCGACGTCTCAAAAAAAGATATTATCAGGCGATTTACAACCGATCGAAAACGGTCATGGGCGTTAGCTTTTCTCACTTCACTAATTTAGACGTT
Organism: Apeira syringaria; assembly: GCA_934044485.1. Lineage (NCBI taxonomy): Eukaryota > Metazoa > Arthropoda > Insecta > Lepidoptera > Geometridae > Apeira > Apeira syringaria. The sequence goes on along the minus strand of OW203677.1, from coordinate 10,110,500 downwards.
ACCAAAGTGGCCCAGCGTTAAATGGAGGATGAACGGTTACACAGTAAATACGGTCAGTTTATATGACCGGTAAACACCGCGACGTGAACTGTACACAAGGTGGTTTTTTTATTTGTGTAGTTACCAGTTCAGGCCCAAATACCCGTGAGAAGCTGCCGCCCAGAGCGGATGGAGAGCAACCAACGCTGAGCAGAGATCGCGTTCCTATAATCTTGAATGACGTAATTATACTGATCTCACCAATAAGCACAAATTTTGTGCTCAAACTGAATACATTACTATTCTGTGCTAACAGTGTTGAGACCATGTTACGGAACGTGACAAATTGATTAACCTATATCGGATTTGCTTTCGATCCGTACACAAAGAATACAAGATACGGGCTTTCGAAAGTATGCTCGCATACGTTATACTTATCAGATTAAAATTTGTTTACATTGACATTGTAAAGGTCAAAAGGCGCCCGACAGTCATCGACGTTTCGTATGCTCGAACCGGAACGTTTTGATTTGACTTTTGTCCAGTCGTCGACACCATCAATTCGAGATTACCTGAAAATCCGACGAGTGAGAAACTTCCTCGAGCCTTAGGCGAATGTCATTTGAATATAAATTGTATCATTCGGGGCACGGCCGCGCGGCGGCGAGCTCTCGCGTTCCTCTCATTGTGCGTATAACAAGATGAGTATCGGCTTAATGACAATATATTGGTAATAAAATTAGATAGTCCATGCCGTCATGCCGGGCACAGTCACTAGCGTGTCTGCGCGCGGTCCGCGACTCTCACATGTATCGCGAACCAACTAGAAACATTATCGAATGGCTTCAATATTCTCGGAATACTACGAGACGTCTTCGATATCGACAACTAAACAAATGAATCTCTATTACACTGGGGCACGTTTTAAAATCCTTTAAGCCCCCACCTAGAAAGTACTTTTAACTTTATGATAGTGGGTCATAACAAAACTAAATTATGGTATAAATATTATGACACTTTTATCTGTTGTGCAGTTGAAAAGTAAATAAAGGTGGTGCGGGGAAGCTGCACGAGTATGCTATTCGCACACGTGTACATCGATGAGCTAGAAAAATATATTACTATTTTACTGTACATTATTTTATCGGATTAAATAAACCACACTTTAGGATTTAGCATCCGATCAATGTACAAATCTAGCTTATTATTACGCTTCGAGGCCACAGAAAATCTTCAGTATTTATGATGTTTAGTGTGATTCCAAGAATCGTTTTAATTTTATGCACCAATGGAATAGAATGATAAGTTTATTTGCTTATTTTTATATAGGTTTAGTAGTTATATACTTAATTTAATGCTCGTCGGACTTAAATGAGGTAAGAAGGATTAGGTAAGAAGATAATTATGTAACACGTAAAATAGCACTGGCCATTTTTAGCATGCTTAGCAGATTGGTCAAGTTATATTAAAAATAAAGGTAGGCTTGCATAATTTCGCATAACAAATTAATAATGATAAAAAGCGCATAAAATGCAGTGAGTTCACGTTCACAGATATAGGATTTATACATTTTTCCGTCGAATGGTACCTATATAGGATTGGTCATAAAAGCACTCCAGACAAAAGTTTTTGATGTGTGAAAATATGAACACGCAAATTTATGCAACGCGTGCCAAAAACCTAAAACAATTACAATTTGAAAATAATAATAATGACTACTAGCTTACTATATAGGTTGTAAGGGCCACTGCTCGGCTGAATTATACAGTCCGTACCAGTGGGATACAGCGCGGGAGGTGTATCGCATAGGGGTGTTTCAGTACCAAAGAAGAAAGAACTAACCTTCAACAGAGTTTTAGCTGCACCGCGGAGATAGTGGCCTGTCGCTTCCCTTCCGCGAGTCCTCCTGATTTTCTGGGCTTCTGAGCAGCTTCTTATTGGGTTTAGGCTAGTACACTCAGTCCGATCTTTGCACACGCGTATATCAGAGGATGCGGCGCGGTTTCACAATTGGCAATGCGGTGCGTGCGGGCGGCGAGTTTGACGGTCGGTTTGAGACTCACTACCGACAATTTTTGCGGTGCGGCGAAGAAGATTAATGATTATAAAAATGCGCGTATATTGAGATAGTTATTAAATGAAAGTATTGCCATAAGCGGCGCGAGCATAGGTACTGATTGCTATTAAACAGTTCCTTAAGTTCAAATCAACATTTTTCGGATCTTTGTCAAATTCAAATTCAAATCATTTATTCTGCAAAATACGGGTAAATATTACTGATGTCAAAAATATGTATGTACGCTCCATATTTTAACCTATCGGTGTGCGAAAATAATTTAGAATTAGTCTTATAATTAACAGAGTGATGCGTACATATTATATTATAAAAATACAACAAAAACATAATTGATGCCATAAAATATTATTAATTCCCTTTTTTCTCTAATAAATAATGTAAAATTGTCGAAATAATAATTCTTCAATATTTTCCTATTGCATATCAAATTACTAACTTATGTCTATCTTACCCTTAATAAATTCATCTATTGAATAATATGCCTTGTCAATTAAAAGGGTGTGTCTTTAAAGTATGTCTTTAAAGGGCTTAAAAGCTGCGTCCAGGTGTCTGGGTATCTGAGTGTCCAGGTGTCCAGGTACCCAGGTGTCCAATTATAAGCTTAACATTTTGGAAATTTTTCGGTTTCTCTTATTTTATTATGTTGAGGTAATTCAACGTATCTCCAAATATTGTACACCCCGTAGACCGAGAGGCGTATTTCCTGAGGAACTGCTTCTATGAAGGTTTTATTGGTGAGCTTTTTTATTTACTTTATTAAGTATCTATTTAATGAAAGTTTCCCAAAACAAGCCGAAGTTTTTTTAAAAAATATGTAGTGAGAGCTATAGATCTAGCGTTTGACCACTCACCTGATGGTCAGTGACTGATGTGTCGAAGATGTTATCATGCCTGGCTTTTAAGGACTTCTGCCTGAACACACTATGTGTTTGATGAAAATTTTTCAAACTTGAGGGCGTTAGCTACTCAGGCGGGTTAGGTACTCGAAAGTACCCAATTAGCATTGGGGGAATTTGATAACGGCGTTACCTTCACACCTGAAGTCGTTGATGGGGATCGAACGAGCGACAGTCAGTTTGACAGCCAACGCTCCAACCGTTGTGCTATCGTCGCTTCACTTTACTCTCGCTTGATAGTAACTGTGCACAGGGGGGGGTTTGCCGATACTTGCCAAGCTTGGGAGGTGGGTTGGCAAGCGCCACGTGAGTGACCCTCAAAAGGCGCTGCTGCCCATATTCTGGTACGTGATCCTTTAGCTAACTCTTACGACACCCACGGAATCACCCCCCAGTGGTACAATTCCAAGCCAGTACCACCACGGCAAGCGGCGTGGCACCAAGGCGGCTCTTAACTCATACTTATACATAAAATATCACTGAGCCTTAAAAAACAAACACAATTTGAACTTATGATTAGCATTGCATTATTGTATTTCAGTGTGGACATAAATCAGTTTTGAATGTCCTCAAAATGTCATACAAGAAAAGTGCATTAACATTTGCATGAATATAATGTGTTACATCGGAAGAGAGTCTCTGTTCTGGGTAACAATGGTGATAGTCATATATTTATTCACCGCTGTCGTTATAGTACCGACGCGGTGTCATCTATAATTACGATTCAAACTTAGATGAAACAAAAAGGCGAATAATTGGCGTTCCATTGACAAGAAACGGTACACAGGAATATTAAAGAAATCGGGGTATCGTGAACTGTTTTCTTGTTTCATTCAAGTTGGGTTGATGCTTAATCCTCTGCCAATGTGCATGGAGGGTTTCGTACATTCCCCCCGCCAGCCTCTACCCATGTCTCATCACCATAACTATGAAAGAGCATGGCCATCGGTCTTATATCTGGCGTTTATATTTTTTGCAGTTTCACGTTTTAATTTAAACCTTTAAACGTGCAATTCTTATATGTATTTATAATGTAAAATCGGAACCTCGGAAACGGCTCCAACGATTTCCATGCAATTAAGTATGAAGGGGGTTTCGGGGGCGATAAATCGATCAAAATTGAAAATGAAACCTAGCTAAGGTTTCATTTTTAGAAAACGTCGTTAGAGATTCGTTAGAATATGACTCTTGCTGACATCTATTGGTGATACTACTTAAACAACAACTAAACTGTTTTGCCGACACAGCAACGCTAAAGCTACTTGACAATAGATGGCGGTGTTAAGCAACACTAAGCCAATCAGTGTTTAGCTTGAGATTAGACCAAAAAAAATCTTTACTTATAACGAAAAATCGAGCTCGGTGACCCAGATATATTAATAATTAATAGACTTATGATTATTATGAATACTTACTAATACATAATAGACTTATATAAGTAACAACATGACTAGAACAGTACATCATAGTTTTGACAATAACCATTCTTACGTTTAATGTTGTATATCTAAAACTGTTTCAGCTAAACAGGATCATGCAGGTAACAATTTTTTTTATATATTACTAGTGATTAAATAGAACATTAGCTTCATCACTATCGGATGCCACAGCAACGCAGGCACGCGATCATCGCCGATAGCGATCTGCGAGATTAACGACTACGTGTGACATCGCCTTAAGACGGCCAAGCGGCGAGCGTGTGTCTTCCCCTTAATTACTCACACAATAAACCTTATCGATATTTCATCGATTGTCACTTATTGCCGCAATATTTAATCGAATAAATCTTGACTCGATCTTTATCTAAAATATGTCATAAGTGCATGGGTGCAATTTGCAGTATTAAATATAAAGATGAGACACTTACTTAGTGGATAACTCATAATCGTTATTTCTCTATCTGTGGAAAAATGAACCACGACAGTTATATTATACACTAGCTGCGCCCCGCGGTTTCACCCGCGTGCACTACGTTTTTCCCGCTGACTCAGTTATCCCACGGGAACCATACTTCTTCCAGGACAAAAAGTAGCCTATGTCCTTCTCCAAAGTCCCATGTATATTTATACCAAATTTTATCTAAATCGGTCAAGCCGTTTTCATGTTATGTCGTGACAACGGAAAACGGGTTTCATTTTTATATATATAGATAACATGAATAGTTATTTCTAGAGCGAGATTTATACGAACAAAGCGCTTTCAGCGGTCTCTATGCTCTATGCTTTAACAGATAAAATATAGGCTTGGTAACTCTGTGATCACAATGAGTTTTTATACCCGTGCCATTTTAAACTTTTTACCTTAAATTTTTATTCCGTATTTTTCTAGCGTTTAGCCACAACCTCACTCGATGGTCACTAATGATTTAGTCGATGTGATCACGCTAGATCTAGAATGCTCACTGACTCTCAAGGACTGCTGCCTGAACACACTATTTGTTTAAGTGACAATTTTTAAAACTTGAGGGTGGTTGGTTGCCACACAACCAACAGTTTGACAGTTTTTTTAAACTTTGGGGTGGTAGGTAGCCAGGCGGGTACTCGAAAGTATTTTACCACAATACTGGAAATTTGGTAACGTTGTTACTTTTATCGAAAGGTCAAGCCATCGGTGGGGATCGAACCAACATCCGTCAGTTTGGAGGGCAATGCTCTCACCGCTAAGCTACCATTGCTTCAAAACTGAGTGTTTCTTAGCTTTCCTAAGCGTTTTAGTTAATCTTGACTTCTCAGAGGAATAGTTGGTAGGTCCTCAAACAGCATAATAGGTGCTTATGATAGCTTCTATTACGCACTAGTGTGTAATGTTATTACGCACGTATGTGTTAGGGCTTGGTATATGGCCCAAGCTAGTGACGCTCACGTTACGATCAGGTGCGTTGAAAAGTTTGAAAAAAAATTGGTTGTCTGTAAAGTCGGTTTACGGACGATAGATTTACGTGATAACGTCATAATCATTTATGACTTCGACTTCGACTTCTGACTTCTGACTTTTGACTTTTGACTTTTGACTTTTGACGGAAACGGAAACGGAACGCTACACGGAACGTTACTATTTTTCATTTTGGCATTCATCAATTTATAAAACGTTATCACGTCAAAATTGGTTGTCTGTAAAGTCGGTTTACGGACGATAGATTTACGTGATAACGTCATAATCATTTATGACTTCGACTTCGACTTCTGACTTCTGACTTCTGACTTCTGACTTTTGACTTTTGACTTTTGACGGAAACGGAACGCTACACGGAACGTTACTATTTTTCATTTTGGCATTCATCAATTTATAAAACGTTATCACGTCAAAAAATTTCACTCCCCTATCCCGTCACCACATTAAAAGGTAGGACAACGTTTGCCGGGTAAGTAATAGACGTAACACTTTACGATAGTGCTCACCCATATCATCGCACTTTCGCTTATAACCTTTTTAATGCAGATGCACAGAATCAGCGACGGCATTGCATAACTGGACAACACATTGCTACGATAATGTTAATCCTTGATTGTTGATGAAAACTGGGTTGGATTCCATGTGCGGTCGGGTTCAGTACATTTGTAGTAATACGTCCTAAATGAAATAAATTGAACATCTGTAATATCAATTAAAAGTTCCGGGTCGTTGTGTAAAAACTAATCTTTCAATTGAAACAATTGAGGTTACTCGTCAGGTTATTAACAGATGTATTCTTTATAAGTACTTCCCAGCGGCCGCCAGCAGTACTAGAATTGGGCATGTAAAGAGTTTCTACTGCAAAATCTAATCTTACAGGAACCCTAGGTCTAATTCATCGTTTTCTATGAATACCTGGAAGGTTTTTATTTTTTAGATCAGGGGCCTAAGTCTACTATTCAATATGGCAATATGCTCGGCTCACAAAAGCTGGTGTTGGCTATAGTCGGAACACTGACTTATTACGTGAGTGATTCCCGTGTCTTATGAATTCATAACAATTTAATAATGTAAGTATAGGAATAATCCCGTGGTGGTACCGGCCTAGAATAGTACTCCCCCATCTCTTCCCGCGGGTGCCGTAAGAGTCGGCTAAGGGACCACGTACCAGGAGGTGGGCAGCAGCGCCTTCTGAGGATCAGAAATAATACTGCGCTCGCCAACCCGCTTGCCAAGGCGATTTGATTTTTTATTGATTGATTTTATGTACAGAAGAACACAGATACTATATTTATATAGACACTACAGATTAAACACTACATAGCGATAGAGCATACAATAGAAAGTCAAAATGAAGATGTTAAACGGGCGAGCAAGGTGAGCGCGGTCTGCTTCAAAAAGGTCGTGTTATACCTACCAACAAACGAAACTGGTCCTTATTCGTAACACATTTAAGTTTAAATTTCAACTACTTTCCCTCCGTCTTACGAATTTTTGACGTCATGCGCCTCAATCAGTTTGCGATCAGTGTCATGTGTCCTGACGCGAGTTTAATACAAAAGTGCACAACGCAGCTAAAGATGTTTTCTCTTCAAAAAAATTATTATATTGGGAATAATACGAACACGTCCAGATTAGTGCACACATTTCCGTCACACGCAATCGTACATCGGATAACATGACGAATAAATCTCGTATTTATTTAACTGCAGGTTTACGAGATTATCTAAAGCCTTTGACAAATGTCTGTACACACGTGCGTAGATAAACGGAATGCAAATGAGTAGAGCTTTACAAAATCAGATCTCTAATTTAGAGACCTCATTGTAAAACAAATGAATACTAATGCGTAGTTATGTCGCAATATCAATAAAGAAGATACATAGGGCTGCCATGCCACTAAAAATATAACACAGTATTTCAATAATGACTAATATTATCTTCGATTCCCTCCAGTGTCATTAGAAAAGATTTGAATTCAGAAGCAAATTAAAACATATGAATGAGTCAACTTTAGTTGAGTTAAATAGATTAAAAAACCGCCCAAGTGCGAGTCGGACTCGCGCACCAATAGTTCCGTACAAACCTGAAGGTATAGTAAAAATGTAACTAAAAATTTATGTTTTTCGCAATTACTCAATTTTTGCTTTATTTGTGTACGTTGCTTCGCACCAAATTTCAAGATTCTGAGTTCACGGGCAGTACCCTGTAGGTTTTGATTCCCTGCGATTATAGAAAGTTTGCAGCATACACGGCTGTATCTTTTAATTGCGTTGGCTTAGAAGTTCGATTTTTTTTCCAGCTCTAATGGACAGTAGACCTAAGCATTCTATATAAATTTCAGCTTGATACGTCCACACGTTTCTGAAAAAAAGGGTCTTGATAGCAGGCAAGGAAGTGCGATCCTATAAGGGTTTCGTTTTTTCCTTTTGAGGTACGGAACCCTAAAAAAACATATGAATGAGTCAATTGTAGTTGACATAAACAGATAGAAAACAGTTGCTATGCAGCCCTAAAAGGTATTAAACTGTGACGAGTCTTATAGGCACGTGTATTTTTTTAATGAGTCCGGGGACATTAACCGCCCAGGTCCGATTCTTAGACTGCGTTCAATACGATCGGTCCGAATCCAAGCTCTTGACCATTCATTCTAATTACGAGGAGCGTATCGACAGTCGATCGACTATCGATACACCGTTATCATTAACATTCATAAAACTGGATACGTTTCATTCATTAATTATTGTCTTTTAACTGTCTTTTTTGGTACTCGTAATGAAAGTATGATAATTAACTTAGGACGATTTAGATTAAGATCGCAGGCAAGGGCTGGATGCGGGCCGCTTCCAACCGGTCCTTGTGGAAATCAATGGGGGAGGCCTATGTCCAGCAGTGGACGTCCTATGGCTGAGATGATGATGATGATGATGATTTAGATTACTTCGTAGATTTGGTTCGATTCACATATTTTCTTCAACCCTCGATTAAGGAGTCGCTCAAGTATACGTAACACATTTCATTTATTGGGGTGTAACTCTAAAACCACCAGAATCTTTTCATCGAAATCGTTCGATGAAATTTATATGGGACCACACGAGAAGCACCAGCTTTTAAATAAAAAAGAATTATCAAAATCTGTTCACCCAGTCGAAAGTTCTGAAGAAACAAACCTAAAAACACATACGGGTTGAATTGAGAAAGTCTTCCTTTTTTTTAAGTAACATATTTAAGCCGATTGACTCCTTACCTATATTATAATAGGTCAAGTGGTTTTTGAGTTACACTCCAATACACACGTGTTACGAATACTTTTCTAACTGGCTCTCAAGGACTGCTGCCTGAACACACTACTTATTGTTTGGTGACAGTTTTTCAAACTTGAGGGTGGTAGCTAGCCATGCGGGTACTCGAAAGTACCCTACCACCACGATGGGAATTTGATAACGGTGTTACCTATACCGGAAGATCAAGCGGTTTGTGATTGAACCAGCGTCCATCAGTTTAACAGCCGACGCTTCCACCGCTGGGCTATCATCACTTCTAAAAATATCACTAGTCCTCATTTTTTACATTCAATTCCGGTGACTATACTAAAATAAATTCTAGTAATAAAAAATAAGGAATACTTTTTTTTTTAACATTCACACAAGGTCTTCAGGTCCCAAACTAAGCAGAGCCTGTACTATGGTAACCTGATGACTGATATATACTTATATACATATACACACCCAGACACAGGTCAAACAGACATGTTCATACACACAAATGTTTGACCTGTCCGGGAATTGAACCCGGGACCAGCGGCTCAGAAGGCAGAGTGCTACCAACTGCGCCAACCGACCAGTCTATATTTGAGCATCAAGTGCGTGCCTCGGCGTTGACAGTTGACAGTGACATACGCACCGATGCGCGGAGAGCTGCGACATACCCAAGCGCGCTCATCACCTCGCGCAGCGTAAGACGCGGACACCTGTACTCGTATTTAAGTGTTATCTGATTCATTAATCAGCCAGCGAGCGCGTGCTGATGTAGATTAATGGGGTGCCGGCGCCGGCGATACCATCGGACGGTATTCCTGGACAGATGGGATCGGGACATGAGATTCCTGGACAGATGGATCTCAGGCGCGCGTATCACGCGAGTGCTTACGTCACCAGCACGTAGGGATACAATGTTGTCTATGGTCCGGTTTCATATTTCTTCCAATGAACTGGTGAACGTGGCGGATATAGCGCAGATGTTTTTTTCATCTATATTAGTATTATAAAGAGGAACGATTTGTTTGTTTGCATTGAATAAGCTTCGAAACTATTGAACCGATTTGAAAAACTGCTCGTTAGCTGTACGCACTAAGAATGTGGAAGCAAAACGCTTCGGATATTCTTATTCTTATTACATAGCAGGAGGCCAATTACAGTTCGTCAGGTATACCAACACTGATTAAACAATCGAAGTAATGCGAACTGCATACACTTATCTTAGGGATAGTCTCTTTTCCTAATAAACGTAATTTATTACATAGACCATTTAAAAAGTGTAAATGTATATAAAAGTATATATTTGAATGTCTTCGGATCGGCTAGACGGTTGTTAGCTAGCTTGTTTTTTAATAACAATTATAATTATGTAACATATATTATATTATATTATATATACGAGTCACTTTACACCGTTGGAAAGCTACACTATCCCCAGGCGACATAGGCTCTATTAGTTTTAAAAAAAATAGGAATCCTTATGTTTTTTAAGTTTGTAATTTTTTACCCTTGCGTAGCCGGGGCGGACCGTCAGTATTTTTTTTATTTTTTTACATTACAACGTATTTTTATATATTTGTATCTTGCTATATTAATGCACTATTTATTAAGGAAAATACCACTTACATTAAAATAGATACTAATACGTAAGCAATATCATCTTTATGTCTCTGAAGAAACAAGATAAATCTGTCGATCAACATGCCAGGGAATTGCCGAATATACATTCCTACATACCGATACGAATGAATATCTAATCATGGAAATGTTAGTGCGAGCTGTTACCCAGGGCAGATGCTCTGTCAATCAATCAAATGTGATAAAAACCGCTAGCATTGGCGTAAGTTTGTTTGTTGTTTGTATATTTGTTAATTCTTCACGCTGGTACACGGTGGCTGGTACTAAACGGATTTGCATGAAATTTGGAACAAAGACAGTTTATACCCAGGAATAACACATAAAAAAGTATATTATGATAAAAAGTAGCCCTTTTATCCCGGCGAAAGTATAGTTCCCCCTGGATGATTTTGTCAACTCAGGTGAAATCGCAGGCCGCAACATAAGAAAAATGATTTTATAAAACTTTTTTTAAACGAAAACTGTTTAATATTAAAGATGTAGACTTAGCACACCCAAGCCCGTTGATATTTATATAAAATATTCGTGTTGTTCATTTGTTTATAACATTAGCATATATATATTTATCAATATCAATATATATATATAATATATATACTATATTTCAAGAAATTTCAACAATTTTAACTTATTATTAGTTAGTTGTAAACATGATAATGGCGTCTAATAGTCAAAGCTTGAGCTGTACATCTTTATCAGGACAGGACTGGTGACAGAATACCGCTCCAGGCGCGCCCTTCTTAACCAGTGCCGCGCGGACAAGAATTCAACATATTTATGAAACCACCATTAATTATCCAAATAATCGATCGCAGTCGTTAGGTGATTTATCTAGCGTCGATAAGATTTTAATGAAGTACTTTGATTGGGCGCACACGGACAGCGCGACGCGCTTATCGCTGTGACGATAGCGCGCGCCATTAACTCTTCTATACCTATCGATGTATTAAGTTATTAAATTAAAAATACACCTTCAATCACCGCAACGAATTTCACACCTTATTACAGTAAACTTAAGATACACTCTATGTGCTGTCGTTCAATTAACAAGGTGAATCATTCAGATTAGACATAGTGAGATATCGACTCGTTGTCCATTGGAGAACTATAGTGACGTTACTACAACTCGATAAGATATCCCGCGCTCGTTGAGTTTTAATTTGATATGGCCAATACATTCTCTCTAAACGCACTTCCCTGAGTTTACGCCATCTATAGCGATCAACTCAGCGATAGCTAGTGGTATACAACTGAGCCCTTCTATGTTTCGGACCGTCAATTCTTATCTTTTTTTAAATTTATATTTATTAACATTCAGACAAGGTCTTCAGGTCCCAAACTAGGCAGAGCCTGTGCTATGGTAACCTAATGACTGATATATATACTTAAATACATATACACACCCAGACACAGATCAAACAGACATGTTCATACACACAAATGTTTGACCTGTCCGGGGATCGAACCCGGGACCAGCGGCTCAGAAGGTAGAGTGCTACCAACTGCGCCAACCGGCCAATAAACTATTTGATTTGATTTGAAAAAAAACCGACTTCAACATTCAAAAGTATGAAATAAATTGTTGCTGTCGCTTCCCTTCCGCGAGTCCTCCTGATTTTCTGGGCTTCTCAGCAGCTTCTTATTAGTTTTAGGCTAGTGCACTCAGTCCGATCTTTGCACACGCGTAGGTATATTAGAGGATGCGGCGCGGTTTCACAATTGGCAATGCGGCGCGGGCGGCGCGGGCGGCGAGTTTGACGGTCGGTTTGAGTCTGACTACTGACAATTTTTGCGGTGCAGCGAAGAAGAATAATAATTATAAAAATGCGGGTATATTGAGATAGTTACTAAATGAAAGTATTGCCATAAGCGGCGCGAACAAAAGTTACCACACAATATCATAACCATTGCAATCCTTAGTATTTTAATAGTATGTCAAACTTACGACTAAGTATTTCTAAATGAAAACACTAATTATAGACAGCCGTAGTAAACGCTAATTAAGTCAAAGTTACGTGAGTACCTACCGCTTGCACCGACCGACTAATGATCGAGAACACATTCATTTGCATCGAACGACACAGTTCCTCTTAATTACGGGAAAATTAAACAAAAATACAAATTAAACAAACGTAATGGGACACAGTTGTTACAATTATAAAGGTTCTCAGACAATTTTAATTGAGACTTATTTTTATTTATATCGTATCTGAAGATCACCATCATCTCAGGCATAGGACTTCCACTGCTGGACATAAGCTTCCCTCATTGATTTCCACAAGGACCGGTTGGAAGCGGCCCACATCCAGCCCTTGCATCTTAGTCAGGTCGTCTGTCCACCTAGTCAGTGGCCGTCCTATACTTCGCTTGCCAGTCCGTGGTCTCCATTCGAAAACTTTTCGGCCCCAACGGCCATAAGTTCTTCGAGCTATGTGCCCTGCCCACTGCCACTTCAACTTGCTAATCCGCTGGGCTATATCGGTGACTTGCGTTCTTCTACGGATCTCCTCATTTCTGATTCGATCGCGTAAAGAAACCCCGAGCATAGCCCTCTTCACAGCTTGTGGTGCGACCTGAACCTGCTCAGAAGATCAATGCCCTGCCCTATCTGAAGATCAATGGTACTCATTTATATGTATTACATTTAACTGATGCATGTATTCTTAGCTGACTAGATATGCGTCGCTGGCTTTAATACCGCGTTTCTGAAGTCGCAAATATCAACATTTTGGGTATCAACGTCTCACAACGTGACGTTTTCTATCAAACCAGATACCCAGGTGCCGGTGACATAACAGAGGCTCGCGGGTGTTTACAGGCGGAGAGGGGGGACAAATCCCGATGCGTGTTTATTAAAACTATATACTTTACAGATGACTTAAGTGCTCCTAGAAAAAATATTAATCACATTTTTAGTCTTTTTAATTTCCTTTCTTCTGATTCTTCTGATGTAGGACAGTTCAAGCGCATTGCCGGTACCGCGACATTTTTTTTATAAAGAATATGTATGGTCGCTCGAAAATATTTTTTCACTAACAAATTAGCAAAGAAAACCAAATTTTGTTCATCAGAATTAACATACATGAAATGTTCTCATAAATTTTAAGGTTTATTAGACACGTAGGACTCTCATCAAACGTTAGTTGTAAAGACTCGAAATTGTGCATTTAACAAATGGACAAGCTTATTGTACTTGTATATGTATTGCTTATGCAATGTCCTTTTTTTTCAAATAAAAATGCAGTGGGATTGTAGATTGCTTTATTCATATTAATCATCTTATCTGCACATTATATCATACCTGAGATTGCTCTCAGGCCAGAGAGTATTGTTCCATCGCTATAAATTAATCATGTAAGATGTCGCTAAAATGTCGGTTTTCTAAAGCACTCGTGGTACAGCGGCGAGAGCCCAGCGCACGCGCCGAGAGGGCATGCGCCCGCGCAGCGCCCGCGCCACTCGCGCCACACAATAAAACCACGTCAACCACTCGCCATCATTTCCTGGCGACAAATCTACAGATACAATCAACTCTTCGCGTCGTTTGCAACGCGAGATATAAATGAACCGCAAGTGAACATTGGGCGCCGTAACCCGCTCGCTAACAACCCTTAGTAAGCTATCAACGCCGCGGCCGCGTTTAATGAACACGAAACGTCAATAAGCCACAACAAAATAATAATAGCACACAACTAAAGCCACTTTACCGACACGTCTCATTTGAATAAAGTAAATTACCTACCTCCGTGTCGATTCTAAAATGTTGACTGCAATTAATTAAACGGGCTTTTCTTAATTATCTATTAAAATAATAGTAGATTTTAATTGGGAAACTTTTATACGGACACGCAAAATAATTAAGTGATCAATTAACTGTACACGGCGGTTTATAAACAGTGGATCCAGCGGTGGACTTATCGGCTCGCATCTACAACATTGTTTATTTATTAGTTATTACTCGAGAGGTGATTAAAACACAGAGATAGGTACAATCCGTGTATTATGTACATACTTACTTATATCGGATAATGTTCGAAGGGTGAACTGTACAAAAGTCAAACCATTGCCATTCGACGTATGGAACGTCGACTCGATACAATTCGACAGTATGTGCTTGTTCAGACATGGCGATATCCGCGCGGTTTGGAGATCTCCATAGTAATAGAACCGCGCGGGTGCCGCACGATCGCGTGTACCTACGCCATATCTGAACCACTCAAATTAAATCATTCTCCTTCGTGCTCAACTATTACTTTTACAGGCACTGTATGGTTCATTTTATCTGAAAGTTAAATCTATCCCTCGAGCTGGTAGCCGTCTAATAAATCGTAAAACATTGAATGTTCCTCCATGCCGAACAAACTATGGTCAGAACTCATCACTGAATCGTTTGTGCTCTTCTTATAACGATATTTGTTGTGAATTAGATATTTTCAGTGCATCGGTCAAAAACATTAAAAGTAAATTATTTCAAATTTTGATAAGTTGATTTTCTTCTTTTCCTTCTTTTGTTTAAATTGATTTTCTTTTGTTTAAATTATTATTCTTTAGTTTTAGAAACAACTATCATTGTGTTTATGTCATAATAACACGTTATTTTTTTCCATGTCTATCCCGACTGGACTATAATGATAATTGTTCAAACACTGATTTATGGTAAAAAAATACTTATTTTAAATACATATAAAATTGCTGCTCAAATGCACGGAATGCCTAAATGAGCGTACATAACGTTAGGTACTTTAGATTGACCTAAATTACCGAGTCATTGACCCCGCGTACTGTCCGGTAACCCGTACAATTATATTATATTATTTTCTAACAACTATTATCTAATTACAGCTTCTAGGAATTTCGCCATGCTACATTGAAAAAGGACGGCCACCGACCAGGTGGACAGACGACCTGACTAAGATCGCAGGCAAGGGCTGGATGCGGGGCGCTTCCAACAGGTCCTTGTGGAAATCAATGGGGGAGGCCTATGTCCAGCAGTGGACGTCCTATGGCTGAGATGATGATGATGATGATAACATTGAAAAATGTCAATATGTGCAGATATGTGATTGACTAGAATTGGCTTTTGACAAGGGGCATATTTAAGAAGATTAGTCTTCTCTTTCGGGACACTAAGCATCGCAGAACGGCGTCGTATTTACACATCTAGAAAACATTTAACATGAGATCTTACATGAGATCTTACATTATTTATTATTATTATTTATTAACATTTACACAAGGTCTTCAGGTCCCAAACTAGGCAGAGCCTGTACTATGGTAACCTGATGACTGATATATATACTTATATACATACACACACCCAGACACAGGTCAAACAGACATGTTCATGCAC
The DNA here is from genome assembly GCA_934044485.1 of Apeira syringaria. Classification (NCBI taxonomy): domain Eukaryota; kingdom Metazoa; phylum Arthropoda; class Insecta; order Lepidoptera; family Geometridae; genus Apeira; species Apeira syringaria. Next base: position 10,094,411 of record OW203677.1, on the reverse strand, counting down.
ACAAATGTTTGACCTGTCCGGGAATCGAACCCGGGACCAGCGGCTCAGAAGACAGAGTGCTACCAACTGCGCCAACCGGCCAGTCAGTTTGTCAGTTAATCTTATGCTGTGATGAACAAAAAAACAAATGCCAGAAATTTTCTACGATTGTCCGGCTGGCTTACTGAGTGTACTTATATCTGTCACTTTTCCGTATTGCCGCCAATGTTAATTCATAACGATTTAAGAATCATTCAGAGGCCGCTCTCCACTAATTCATGAACCCTGTGGCTTCAATTAACACTAAATAATTAAAGCTATTTGATAAGCCGGCCCCGATCGAGCCGTCTTTAATCAGCGCCGTATAATGGTTATAACTTTTATAGTCATTTATGATCAAACAGCCACTTAGTCAAAGTTCGACGGTTCGTTAAAAACCTCATCAACTCACCGAGATACGTACATAGCGGCAGTTGTCTACCTGATGCCAACCCTCCCATGGTTTTTAATATAAATCGCTGATATTATAGACGTACGCACGAGCTAAATTATCAGCATCATTAGTGTAGTCATTAGTTTTATTTTTTTATCACACTCAGACCCCCACACTAGGATTCCCTGTATCGCGGGAGGCATGGACACACACAATCACAGCACAAACATCCAAGACCCAGGACAAACATTTCCACTCATCGCACAAATGTTTGTCCCTGCCGGGATTCGAACCCAGGGTCCCGGAGCCACAGTAGTCATGTCAATGACAGTTACCACTGCGCCACGGCGACCGTCGTATTAGGCCATAGCAGTATATCCGAATGATGACGACATGGCCACGACGGAGTCCAAAGATGGACCATGATTGTCCATCTTTGGACTGCGACTTGCAACATGAAATTCGCAATGAAGATAGCTTATACCCTGAATTAACACATAGGCATATTTTTATCCCAATAATATTGACTGTACCCGTAAGAAGACGGGAAGATACAAAAATCGACAATACCACGTCCATTTCACCGCAGGTAACAACGCGGGGCGCAGCTAGTTTACAATATTAGTAGGACTTGCTATTTATGAAACCAAGCAACAAGCAATAAACACTTCAAACGCTCCGACTCATCGCTGGAGTACCGCGTAAATTAAAGCCAAAACGGGACAAAATTACAACATTGTAACAACAAACAAGCCTTTCGCTACGATGAGCTCAGACGATATAATCTACCTACATATCTACTTTACTACATATTACTCTTTAAAGAAACGGTCTGCAAACTAAGTATTTATGTAATAATAATAGATCGTTTATTTATCGTTCCTCTCGATTACCCACATCACGCATAATTGCTTAAGATATTTTCCCATGCCTCTTCAGTTCAATCTGTACCTACTTACTTATTATAACATTGATCGGTGCTTATTCCAAATTGCGCACAAGCATTATTGGATCGCATAATTACGTGATCGGTATTTGATTAGATATCTAAGCAATTTCAAACTATTCATTTGAATGAGACCTTTTTAAATATCCGAAATTATAATAGTTCAATTTTTTTTATATCACACTCATACCCCCGCTTTACGATTCCCTGTATCGCAGGAGGCATGGACATACACAATCACAGCACACAAACATCCAAAACTCGGGACTAACACCTACACTCATCGTATAAATGTTTGCCCCTACCGGAATTACAACCCAGGGCGGACCAGAAGTCAAGCCACTGACGATTGAGCCACGGCGACTATCAATTGAAGACGAATCATAAAGTGTGAAGAATGAAAGAAGAAAGAATATAGATTTATTTGAGACAGTAACAAAAACACTTAAATTTTAACAAAAATTAAACCCTTGAAACATGCCTAATTAGCGCGTTAATTGTCACGTCTCAAATCGGTCCCAACTCAGCATAATGATGGTTGTAAGCAAACCAGCGCTGGTCTTCCATTGGAACCGTTTGAGCCGGCACAGAAGAAACCAAACAACAGCCTTGTTCCGAAAATTATAAAAATAAATAAATAAATTACATTAACATTTACATGCACTTAGTGAATTAACTAAAATTAAAATAAAAAAAACGTGTTCGCGGTTATGGTCTAAGGCTTCCATAAAATAAATGGATGTCAAAAGTTCAGTTTATAAGTAGCACCAAAGGGATAGCCAGTGAATAAAATGAAATCCTGGCTGGTGAGTTCATTAGTGGCTCCATTCTGGCTGTTTCGACGGGCGAAGGACGCACAAGCGAACACAGCCTGCCGCCTGCCGCCTGCCGCCTGCCGCCCGCCGCCCGCCGCCGCCTGTCTCCATTCGACACTAAATGCATAATAAACGTTGTATCCGCTGAAATCAATGCCGATTTGATTTTGCTACCTTCATTAGGGACCCGGTTCTTCATTTCAATAAGCGTTCGAGCTTTAATGATTCCGCGGTAACAGCGCTTTATGCCGCTTAATGCCGTATTTAGGTATCGCGGCTTTTGAAATCGGCTCTTCGCCTTTTAGGTCTTAGTCGTCACTTTTTATTCTTGTTCATATTTGGCGTCTTATATAAACATTGTGATATCAACACGATTATACACATCACGGCAGATATGTTATGCAAATATTCATTATTTTTTATAAGTACGTGGCAGTTTCTTTACGCTATAATTTTGTCCTCATCTCGCATTTATCCGGGCGATTTTGCGGCATTTCAAACAATGGTGCCTTCCTGGTTCGTTCGATCCTGATACGAATTATGGGAATTGTCACTCAGCTGGGTAATTTTCCCAATGATGTAATTAGTACCTAGGTGTTTTTGTACAATGTAAAATTTATTACTTTTTGCTAATCATCTCAGCCATAGGAAATCCATTGCTGGACATAATGGGCGAGACCCATTGATTCCCACAAGGACCGGTTAAAAGCGGCCCGCATCCAGCCCTTGCCTGCGATCTTAGTCAGATCGTCTGTTCACTTGATCGGCTGCCCTATGCTGCGCTTGCCAGTCCGTGGTATCCATTCGAGAACTTTTCAACCCCAATGGCCATGGGTTCTTCGAGCTATGTGCCCTGCCCGCTGCCACTTCAACTTGCTAATCCGCTGGGCTATGTCGGTGACTTTTGTTCTTCTACAGATCTCCTCATTTCTGATTCAATCGCGTAGAGAAACCCCGAGCATAGCCCTCTCCATAGCTCGTTGTGCGACTCTGAGTCTGCTCAGAACGCCCATAGTCATAGACCACGTTTAATTTCCGTAAGTCATCATTTTTGCTTATAAATACCTATACTTAAATAAATGAACTAAAATTATTAATATCTTTGCAGTGGGAATTTATGTAGATGTTTTTTCTAATTTCCAGACGTTAGCAACTCGGACACATTGTTAATAAATTGATCGGGACTTGATCGTGTAACAAACATTTAGTAATTTATTTATCTCGACGTTTCGACCAAGTTGCATTGGTCGTGATCACGAAGACTAAAGAAAGCGGGTGACAATATCGCTAGAGCGCTTAGTTTCTTCAAGTACCCGCTCTTGATTTTGTTTAAATGTAGGACTGTCTGTACAGCCCTGTAGAGACTAAAACGTATGTCCATTTAAATCGTTTAAAAGGCACAAGAACTACGAGATCGAATTTCATCTGCACGGCATTCACACATAAGTTACGGAATCGCATCGAGAACGCGAGGTTCCGTGCGCGGTTGCCTGTAGCGGGGAGATAGCGCCTATCCAGTCAATTAATATGCCTAATGCTAACATCATTATTACTAGGCAGGGCGCACTTAACATACTATATCCATTTACATTTTGATTTGTGTAGAGCCAGGCTGCGATTAATCGGCGATCAGAGCAAGCGCGCGCGGCGGCGCAGGCGCAGGCGCGCGGCCGCGTCTCATTTATTGAGAGCGCGCGCCTCGTTACAAGTAGGTAGGTATAGGTGCGCCATGCTTTCAACTCCTTTCTTATTCGAACATCATCCAGTTCTTTTTTCGAAGTTCAAATTGCAAAAAATATATTTTGTCTAGATGACCTTAACCTTACAAATGCAAAAATGACTACGCAAAAATTGCTGCAATAAATTCGTTTGATAACCTCTGTATATACTTTCTTTTTCATCAAGACGGTAACATGTTTTGTAGCCAGCATTTTGATTGTCTTAGTACAGAAGTCGTAATACCATTATCGATGTGTTTAGGCGACATCAAAAGTGCAATATTATATAAGACTCAAGACAAGTTTAAACTCATAAGTCTATTCTTGCAACTTCTGTTTGTGAATCCTATTCCGCTCTATAAGTATGTATAAGTTCTACAGTTTCGTTTTTATAAGCAATTTATATATTTGTCAAAGATAATTTAAATGTATACCTATTATAGAATAATTAAGAAAATTTCATTATCGTAATACCAAGTCTAATCGTTATACGGTCACACGTTAGAAAACAAACGCTAAGAAACAATTCTCCTCGCAAAAGTTTTAATTTATAACTTAAAACTAAAAAACAAATTATATAAATTAGCTTATTAGCTATTTGCAAATGTAGGAATATTTAATCCTCTCTAACAATAGATAAACAAATGAAGCATTATTACAAATTACGAATGGTGAAGCGAACTATTTATAAATATGTTGTATGTATTGCTTCCGGGCTGTTTGACTCTCCTTCGCGGCGTCTTCTCTGATACAGTATCAGAGAAGACGGCGCGAAGGAGAGTTCTACGCTCTTGTCGCCGCTCGGACCTGAACCACTGAAGATGTCGACCGCAGTGATCGACGAAACGTCTGGAACACAAGTTTCACATAGACCACGGCCAAACAGCCCGGAAGCAATACATACAACATGCAACGCCGGCCGTGAAAGCCTTAGAGTTTACATATTTATAAATAGAATATTTGTAATAATTACGATTCAAAAAATTTTAGTCGAGGATAGGATACCTACGAATCCCGGCTGGTTTCGTGACTTTTTAGGTCACCTTTTAATAAAGGGCACGCACAGCAAACGCTACGAATCAGCCGCGTCCCATGCACCAGATATTGATGATACTTTATTCATTATTAGCTGGTGCATCCCATGTGGTCCAATTTAAAGTTGATCAAAATCTGACTAGTAGTGACTAAATCTTCGTCACTGAACATCTAGTGAGATAGTGGTCAAACGCTAAAACTATACAGTATATACTGTACAGTTTTAGCGTTGGCCGACTGGCCGGTTGGCGCAGTTGGTAGCACTCTGCCTTCTGAGCTGCTGGTACCGGGTTCGATTCCCGGACAGGTCAAACATTTGTGTGTATGAACATGTCTGTTTGACTTGTGTCTGGGTGTGTATATGTATATAAGTATATATATCAGTCATCAGGTTACCATAGTACAGTCTCTGCCTAGTTTGGGACCTGAAGACTTTGTGTGAATGTTAATAAATAAATAAATAAACACAATATGACATGATGTACATTGATAATGAACACGATGCTAGAAGCAGTTATACTGAACCCGTCATGGAGATTACGATCTGTCCCGGAATGAACCAGTTCACTTCACGGCTCTATTTCTGATAAAGAGGTAACTAATAGGTCTGGAAAATCATTAAAAAAGTTGTTTTAGCTCGTAAAATGCTGTGGGTCGGTACAGTAAAGTGCTAAATGCTACTTATTAAGTTATCTGTAGGTAAATAGCCCTTATAATCTTCTCGTTGATTGACTCTCTCGGACGCATACCATTTAGTGCGCGAGATGGGCAATTTACTAGATACATGTTGAATAATTCCAAAGTGCAACATGGTAACACCGTAAGTGCGTTTTGTATATTACGGCTATTTTCATAAGTTTTATTTCATTACAGAAAATTGTTTTTTATTTTAAATTATTCTTTTTGTGATAGCAAGTTTATGGTCATGATAAAAATGCCTTTATTTTTCTTTTGAATAAAACCTTAATTAAACTAATTAACTACTTAGCTAAGAGCTAATAACGCTAACATCTGTGAAATGAAAGACAACGCTTGTCGCCCTGATTTACTTTGTATAGTTATTGAACTATATTCAGCGATATAAAATAGGGTAGGTACTCGATCGCCCGCTCGAAAACGGCACCGTCAAAACAAGGCATATGCCTTGTTTAGCTCTCAGTCGCGTGTGACCGCGCCAATCATGTGACGTGTCGCGATGCGGAAGTGAATTTAAAAAGTAACGGTTGAAAAACTCTCACAAATGTTTTACAACGCTATTGCTAGGATGTTAAGGTTCATTGCTAAAATGAAAAAAATATCTGCATATGGGCTAATTTTATATTAGCTGTTGTGTTGCGGATTTCTATGAAATTTGGTATAAGTTTATACCCTGGTTTTAGCACACAGGCTTATTTTAATCATCACCATTATCACCACGCGGATAAAACCGCGGGGCGCAGTTAGTAAATTATAATGCAAAGCTTCTGAATGTGATATAAAATTACTTATAACTTTTCAGAGTAACAGATCAGAATACCTTTGAAATGCAGTTTCGTGGACTATGACAAAGTTTTTGAAACGAAACATATAATACAGTCAAACCTGGATAAGCGAGAGTTCAAGGGAGCACAATCTCATTCTCGCTTATAGAGCTTTCTCACTAACCCGAGTTTCTCGCTAATGCAGGTTCTCTCTTATAGAGGTATGCAGCAATAACAAGTTACAGCAAGTACGAATGTAGTAAATATGTAATATGATAAAATTATGTGCATAATATGCACAAAATATATTATGTACATATGTATATGTATATTATGTATATATATTTTTAATAGTGTGTAAATATTTCCACGTCCATCAGAGCACTCACACTTTATAGAGTCTTTTGATTTTATAATGTTATAATAGGTGGAGTCTGGTAAATGAAACTGACCGACTTTCCGGATTCAAACGCATTCACTATTTTAAGTTTATCACTTAATGACAGTACTTTAATTTTCCGTTTTGACATGATGCAGAACAGAACTATTCTTCGCAATTGATTAACTATAAACTGAGTAAGTCCGACAAACAGGACGGTACACAGGCACACGAGTCCTCTCGACGTGTAGTTCCACGAAATAGAATAGGTACTGATATTGACGAGAAAACAATACAAAAACAGTGGTTGGAAGTTTCTCGAAAGTTAAGAATGAGTCGTAAAATAGCAAATGTTAAATTTGTAATTGGTTTTGTCATTTGTTTGTATGTGTGTAACTTTTATGTATGTATTTTATTGTAGCTATAGTTCCTCCTAAATAATATAAATAAATAAAGCTCGACTCTCGCTTATAGAGGTATAGATAAGTAGCAGTCTCACTTACAGAGGTCCATGAGGGAAAAACGACTCTCTCTTACAGAGGTTTCTGTTTCTCGCTAATAGAGGTTTTGGGAGCTTAAAATGATGGGTCCTGGCTATAACTCTCACTTATAGAGTTTTCTCACTTATCCAGTTCTCACTTACCCAGGTTTGACTGTATGTGTAGGTGCAAGATCGCCATTCAATAAAAGTGAAAGATATGATACTTAACCTAATAACCTTACCCTAATTCTGTTAATCACTCGAACTAGCTAACCTTTACTAAAATTCCTCAAAATGAAATAACTTGTATTCTATTTACACTTAAATTCAAATGCGGGTAGTTTTAGTAAGCACCAAATAAGTGGCGACTTAATTTACTATTTAATAATGTAAGCGGTGTTATGGCGTGTAATTAGTTTATAAATAAAAATTATACGTCGTATCATTTGGAGCCTGAATTTATAATTTACTACAGCTGTTATAGCTCTCGTATGGCTTGATTGATATACAACTACACCATAATCGAATTATACAAGCACAAAATACAATCCTGAAAGTGGATGCAATATAACCTAAAGTGGTAGCACACTAGAAAATAATCATGGGCGGACTCAAGTAGGATCATTTTGTGTATATAGTGGTACAATTACCTTCTTACTACCAATTTATCTAGATAAGTGGTAAAGGAACAGATTGACTTAGTATGGGCTTGTCATGAGGAGGGTTGAAGAAAATATAACAAAAAGTGTACTTAACATGAATGTGGATGGATATAGAGGTAGAGGAAGGCCGAAGAAGGCATGGATGGACTGTGTGAAGAATGATGTGTTTATGAAAAATGTGAGCACTGAGAAGACCAATGATAGAAGAGAATGGAAGAAAAAAACGTGTTGCGCCGACCCCACCTAGTGTGGGATAAAGACACGAAGAAGAAGTGGTGTATTTACCTTCTATAATACACCCGAGTAGCTACAACATGGGATTCTTGGGATAAATATAGAGTTTCACGAGTCTTGACAGGCTTGGCAATGTATTTGAATGTCCCATGACTGTGTTACAGATATACATAGGCGACATTGGTAAGAGTTCTGTTTGTTTGCCACCTTTTACTTATTAAAAACCAAAATTATTAATAATATTTATAATAATAATTTATAATATGGGACAACATTCACACAAGGTCTTCAGGTCCCAAACTAGGTAGAGCCTGTACTATGGTAACTTGATGACTGATATATATACTTAAATACATATACACACGCAAACACAGGTCAAACAGGACATGTTCATACACACAAATATTTGACTTGTCCGGGAATCGAACCCGGGGCGAGCGGCGAGCGGAGGCATAGTTCTACCAACTGCGCCAGTCGGCCAGTCAAAGATTTGAGAGGCAGCTGTACTGGAGAGCGGGTCATCATCTAGAATGTTCCCTCAAGGTCAGCTGCCTGCCAATATGTATTTGATGATAGTTTTACAAACTAGAAAATGGTAAGTGAGTAGAACTACCAGCAAACAACCGTTTTGCTTCCACTTTCTTAATGCGTACTGCCGAGGAATGGAACTCGTTGCCCGAGTCTGTGTTTCCCGATATGTACAATCCTGGAATCTTCAAGTCGCGAGTGAATGCTCGCAAACCTTCTAGGTTTGCGTGCTAAGTCCTAGACAACATCATCACTTAACATCAGGTGAGACAGTTGTCAAACGCAAACTTATAATATGTATGAAAAAAAAACAGTTTGAGCCGTTATGGTAGTGAGGAAAAAATCACTAAGGTATACTTCCTGAAAAAAAAAAAATATTATGTAAAATACAATTTAAGTAAAACAGGTAAAGAAGCTTCTAGTTCCTAGACTAGGCTCAAAAAGACCCGTATGATAAGTACCAGGACTCTTTTGTCGGACTACAGTATTATTTATTATTTATATAAACAAAGGAGGATGGCAGACTCCCATACATTTGCAGCCTAGAAAACAAAAACCGCGTTCATGAATGAAACTTATATGTATTGATAGAGCAATAAATACATTGTATATTGTATATTCAATCATTTTCCTAGAAGTTGGGAGTAAAAAGTTATCATGGAAAATCATCTGTATCAGTATGCTAACTACACGTCCATATGCGAACCATTCAATGGATCGCTATCCATCTATAGCGTCGTAGACAGAGAAAGCAATCATCATCATCATCATCGAGAAAGCAATATTGCATTATTATTGATACAGATTACTTATTATATTCTGGAATAAACTAGGCATGGGTGTGTTTACGAATGCAGTCCGGGTCTACAGAGCAGCTGACTACAGATTATAGAGTGACAATAACAATTAATGTCAGAGCGTAAGTATTCGAACGCAACAAACATAATGAGAAGTATAGGGTGCGTTCGAAAACTACAAACACCACATAAATAAATAAAATAAAAGTCCTTCTGATTACCAACTTTATAAATAATGCAAATTATTTATCCACAAAAATATAATCTAAATTTTCATATAATTATAAAGAATACATGAACGGGTTGTCATTTCGTTTTTCGGGAGCAAGGCTGGTTCTGCCATCCTCCTTTAATAAATTAATTATTTCTTAGTATTCACACAATTCTTTCTTAATCATCATCATCATCTCAGCCATAGGACATCCACTGCTGGACATAGGCCTCCCCCATTATTTCCATAAGGACCGGTTGGAAGCGGCCCGCATCCAGCTCTTGCCTGCGATCTTAGTCAGGTCGTCTGTCCACCTGGTCGGGGGCCGTCCTATGCTGCGCTTGCCAGTCCGTGGTCTCCACTCGAGAACCTTTCTTAATAATAGTATTCAAATAATTAATTAACACTAGGTAATACAAATACTACATAACACTCTCATAAAAATATTGAAGGAATAAATAAATATTCCTGAAAATTAATGAACATAGCATGTGATAACAGAAAACGATGAGCAACTGGCATCTGATAAACAACAAACATGTTTTAAAACAAATTAAATCATTGAAATCAAAGCTTTGATATTAGTATACGTAACATTTTCACGCATTTCATTTTAAAGGCACTTTTCCAAGGTCCTCCAATGTTCAAGGTGTTTGCCGATAGTTATTCTGTATCGTAATATTTATCCAAGCGCCTACCACCTGTAGATTTGATGTTACCTCCACCGGAAACCGTTGGTGGAGATCAAACCAGCTAGCGTGAGGTTGACAGCAAACTCTCACAGCAAAGGCACCAATTGCTTAATACTTAAATTGATTTAACAGAGCATAGTACTGCCGCACCACTGGCCAATAAAGCATAAGTGCTGCCACTATATCTCAAAGTTTGACGTAAGACAATTCCTGAGCTGTTTGGTTATATGGTGCGTACGGCTAGAAGCGGCATTAAATCAACTATCATATGATCAGAGGTAAACGGTAGCAGTTATTTAGCGGGAACAGCGCCGCGCGTCGGCGACGCCCACTGGCGTGATTTATCCGCCCGTGCTCGACTTGCGCTTGCGCCGATTTGTAGCGCTGCTGAAGTATCAGCGGATCTGTGACGAAATACATCATCACGGTCCTCTACTGCAACTGGCAGTAGTCCCTTCCGTGCAGTGCAATATAGTTCAGGACCGAGCATTGAGAATTAAACTATTATAAGTAAGTGTATTTACAATGTATGACTGTATGCTGTACAGCTTATTATAACTAACTCTCTAACTAACTTATTATTATAATTCAAAGTGTCACCGGTTGTGGGTCCAAGAACTGTAGGCTTAATATTAATTATATTTAATATATTAATTGATGATGATGAATATATTAATTATAAACTAAGGCTTACCTAGGTAAAATGTTCTATGTCTAAAAGTAATTATCTCCAATGTATAGCACAAATGATTTTTTATTGTAAATTCTCGTGAGTTTGACACATTTCAGGTATTATTAGTTAGGGAGCAATTAATTTTGTGTCAACAATATGACTTATATTTACATGTAACAATTAAAACGTGTTCATTCGGTATGTCCATATTTGTGTAAAATTCACAAACTATTATTACACAATACTAGTTTATATACTACAATAAATTTGAATTCTCCAAATAAGAAATTGAATCTATTTTAAATATTAGGGAATATTTAAAATAGAAAATCAAATCAAAAAATCAATTCAATCTAGCCAAAACTCCCCAAAAATATCTAAAATCCACAACTCTTATTTGGTCCTTTTTAAAATTCAAATTCGTATAAGTTTTAACAAAACGATTCCAAATATTTAAAAGTTTTATTCTATTGCGGGTAGTTCTAGTCAGCGTCAAATTACACGATGGCTTACTTGTCGTGAAAGTACCTGCAATGCAATAAAAGCACTTGTAGGGTTATTATTCATAAATGGTTAACCAATTCCGTCTTTATCGTAACTGTTTAAGAACTGTCTATCTTCACCAAAATGCTGGCACATTTTTTTTTTATTATTTTTTTTACATATTATAAGTTTGCGTTTGACAACCGTTTTTTATATATTTGGCTCAACCAATCAGCAGCGTTGCAATTCAACGTGGCAATGCTGCTAGCATTCTGGGCATGCTGCCATCCGGTAACGGGTTAGCCGTTAGAGCATTTGAGTTATCTATAGACTACCAATAGCTAGTGGATTGCTCAAATGTTATTGTAGTAGCTGCAGTTTTTCAATTAGTTATTAGTATTTAATTTTAATAAGGCATCGGCTCAGAACTTTCTTCTCAGAACCGCCGATAATTGTTAAACGTCTTTATATAATTAAAACAGCCGCCCTTTTAATAATTCTGGTGCAAACGTATAGGAATTTAATAGAATAACTCTGGCAACATTAAGACGCTAGGCGGCGGTAGTCGTCCTTTGCAACACGAAAGAGTTTTGTTACTATTATTTAACATAAATAAAAACAATATTTAACCTAATATTCTGATATCTTTGGTTAAATGTAATCCATTTCAGCGACAAATCAGGTTTGAAACTCAACTGGCGTGATTTGTCGAAATCCGGTTGACAAAGGTATTGATGAATTGACCACGGACAGATTTGATTTTCAAAATATGCGTAGGCGAGATATAAGCTTATGTTAAGCATAGTTTATGATTTTCACTCCATTGATATCACCAGATTACAGCATGTTTAAGTATTATATCTATGATTATTATATTATTACTATATATCAAACAAATTGCGGATTTAGAACATTTATAATTTAGGGGATAAAGCATTTTATATATTATCATATCGTTCTTAAATAAAATCTGTTAATTATTATCGTATTATGTCAGTTGAAGTTTTTGTGCACGATAATATTTTATGTCGGGAATTGGAGATGTCTTGAATCAAATTAATTTGTAATAATTGATGAAAATATTAATTTTTACATTTACAAAATCAGTCGGTTGTTATTTTTTTATAGCAGGGGGCTAATAATATTTGGCTCGTTCAATTATAGAATGAAAAATATTATTTTATTTATTATCTCTTTCAAAAGCCTCTTGCAGCTAAAATCTACTAATAAACATTATATTTTTATGTAAGAGTAGATTTTTTTTTAGATTGTAGATTCTTTAATAGTAGATAATTTTTAATTAACGACCAAAATCCATTATAAAGGCAATGTTTATTTTTCATAAGCGTGCATATTCATATTCCATAGACCTACTCAAATTTGAACACTAGATATGGTTCAAATCATGCTCAGAATACACAACTGACGCCTAAATTTAAAACTAAAATGAATAAAAAATCAACGCGCATTTGAGGTCCATGTCTAGCACATCTTACTTGACTTAGAATAATTTGTATTCAAAATATTTTTTAAAGTATTTTTTCACAACTAATATTTTTGTATTTATTACCATAAATATATATTGCTTTCAGAGCAGATTAGTCCTGAGAACATCCTGTATCTCGCGCCGTCAAGAACACAATACAAACGCAACAAGCCCACCGTTTCATAACTCTTCAGCGCGCAAACTTTATCGCAAATCTGGACTTCCAATAAATCTTCCAGCCATATCTCGGCGACTCGACCAACACTGCTGAGGGATACTTTCATCTGGCTTGTACCGGGTGTCAGACCAGCTCGAGGGTGATAATATACTGAGTGGACGGCGTGGACAGTGTGCCTCCGACATTACCATACTTGTCGTTTTATGAACCCTTGTAGTGTTTAAGCGCCCACTCGCTACCACTCGGGAACCATTTACATTTATCATTCGTGGATTATTGCTTATTGGAACAACTGTCTCAGATATACGGAGATAACACTCTCCGAGCTGCGCCTGCGTCACATTTCGTTACTAAATAAAAATACGCGAAGTTAACTACGACTGTCATAATTTACTGTGCGACTGGTTCTACTCCACAGAGTTTAGCTATTACTTTTATATATTATAAAAAAGTAATGGCAACGCTACCAGTGTCTACAAAACAACTAAAGAAGTGTATGATAATTTTGCTGTATCCAGATTTTGTTTTTAATTTCGGTGTTCCCGAGTAGCTACAATATGGGATTCTTCAAAAGGAGAGTTAACACTCTTAAAAATGACTGGCAAAGTGTATCGTGATTCTAACAGTCAGAAGACTAAACTCTGACTTTGTTAAATTTGAAGAATAATATATAATCGATTTAGATACTTAAAATGTATGAACAATATCGAATAGAGTCGATTCGGTAACTTATCGATCATTTTAAATCAGGGACCTCAACCTGTCTGGTTTAATTTACATAGTTTTTGAAGCAATATGATATACATATATTATAGAACTCTCCTTCGAGGCGTCTTCTCTGTTACTGATGTACAGAACAGTACTTCAGTAACAGAGAAGACGCCGCTCGGACCTGAACCACTGAAGATGTCGACCGCAGTGATCGACGAAACGTCTGGAACACAAGTTTCACTTAGACCACGGCCAAACAGCCCGGAAGCAATACATACAACATGCAACGCCGTCCGTGAAAGCCTTAGAGTTTACATTTACCTAAGTTTATTGCCACATTCTTAGTATCAATGTAGAACTATATCATCAGCATCACCGAAACACGTATCCAAAGTGTATCAAGTCAGTTTATGCGGTACTCCATCTCGAAAGCTTCACAAGACCTCAAAAGCCATTATCTCCGAATAATGTAGCGCGAGCACTCGACTTATCTAGCAATTAAATCGACATTCAGAAGCTGATGCAGTACCGCTGCGACTTTAATGCCATGCCCTCAGAAGAAGAAAAAAGAAAGATGAGTCATTACTTACAATCAAGTGAAGCCGTAAAAACCATGCCCAACCATTTATTTTACGCTAATGCACACAATAGAAACAAAACCATGCCCAAACGACCCAACGATTACGAACGGATATAAAGACGTGGTAAGATATTTAAACTCATATAATTTTCTCTTTGTCTACTTACGTTTATTTATTCATTTATAGTTTTAAATATTTCAAAGTCCTAATAAATATAAAAATATTAAAATGTTTCAAATTTTAAAGTCACAGAGATATGATTTTTAATGTTTTTGCCATTGGGAACAAGACATTATTCAGAAAGACCTTTTAGCCACCACCACTAGCTATCTGCACCCCGCAGTTTTGCATATGCGGACTAAGGTTTTCTCGATACCATTTTCTGGTATTTTACAATTTTCTGCACAATTCGAGGGTGAGAGAGAAAAAATAAATTTCATAAATTATCTATTCGTAAGAAGCTCATTAGAAAACGTTGAAAAAAATATTAATTAAATATAGCTTTATAAATCGCCAAATCAACAAATTATTCAAATCACATGGATATATTTTAGTGATTTTATTTTTCTGAAACACTTCTTACCTACACATTTAAAAAGGTAGTTTCTTTTGTTTTAGTTAGCAATTCGATGTCTTTAAATTGTTATCGGTCTGTGGCCATGGTTTGGTAGTACCGCAGTGGCACCGCCAAACGCACAATGACTCAAATACATGACAAATAACGTTTTGATTGAATACTCGCGTAACAAATGCCGAGGACTTATCTCCATTATACTGTTTATCATTCCAGCTTTTAATATAAGGTCTAACTTATTATTATCACTCGCACATATGTGATATTTTTTTCATACAACATACTTTCTCTTTTATTATATATTATTATGATTTACAGATTGACAGAAATCCAAGACAGAACTTAATGAAGGTGAATCCATCATTTCTGTCATGATGCGGGCCGCTACCATCTGGTCCTCGTAGAAATGAATGGGGGAGGCATATGTCCAGCAGTGGACGTCCTATAGCTGAGATGATGATGATGATTGTAAAAACGAAAGCAGTTTCACGTTCCACAGTGGAAACATAATTGCTTATACATATTCTCAATATCCAATCACAATAAATTATTAATTAATGCACCGTAATAACGAAGAACACACAACACACAAAAATATCGCTTAACAACAATCAGCATTCCTCATAAGAATCTAAATTATTAAAATCAACAACTAAATTTATCCACTGATTGAAATCTCTAATGATCTTTTTATCCGACATCTAAATTATTACGTCATATTAGCGGTAATCTCGTATGATAATGGAGAACCTTCTGACAGAATGATAAAGTCATCTGCGTCGTTATACGTACCATAATGAACATTATGTGTTATAACTTTCGTATCATCTCTATGTGCAGCTAGTATATAAGCCGGTGGGTGTAGGAATAAAACTACATGTAGATCATAGTCAAGTTAGTTCGTCGGATAAATTGTAGATGGCGCTTTCCAATGAGCAATTAACTTTCTGAATCGCGGTGACGAGATTCTCCGTGTGTACCATGTACGTCTTAAAATTAAAATCGAAAAATAGCGAGATCCAAAAGTATCCGACTCGGCCATTTCCTTATTCTTACTTAACTCAATGGCTGATTAAGTTCTGCTGCGCTTGCGCCGGTTCGTTCAGTGGGATTAAATCATTGATTATTCTTGAATTAAAGTTTCATTCAAACGATGAATTGTAATTCAACGAACTGTAATTGTTTTAACAATAAATTTGTAATCAATACAGAAAATGTATATCAGATACTAATATCTCTCTGGAGCGATGATAGCTCAGCGGTGGGAGCGTGGGCTGTTAAACTAATGGAGTCTGGTCCGATCCCCACCAACGGTTTGGGCTTCCGGTGAAGGTAACACCGATATACAACTCCCAGCATGATGGTAAGGTACTTTCGAGTACCCGCCTGGCTAGCTACCACCCCCAAGTTTGAAAAACTATTACCAAACACATAGTGTGTTCAGGCCAGATCCTTGAGAGCCAGTGAGCATTCTAGCTCTAACGTGGTAGCATCTTCCGACCACATCGTCACTGATCATCAAGTCAGATCTATACAGGATAAACAATGTAAGATTTCATTCAATTCGTTTTTAACGCAATAAATCTAGATCGGATAGTATTGCCGTAAAATTATTGTAATTGTTCATTATTAGCGAATTGTTGCCAGCGTTTATTAAAGATTAGTCGGCGGTTTTTGTATCCTCACTGGCAATATTAATTTCTCCCACCTTCACAACAACAAACGATGATAGTGAATCCAGTCCATAGAATACACACATCCAGCCAATGAAGTTGACACTAACTGATAAAATAAGTTTTGGCTAATGGACTTGTATCCAAAGCCGTAATATCATTATAAAAAAAAACACCTTCACAATGTCACTCGTAACCTTGATTAGCCCCTTGTCGATTGGCGATTCACCGGCGTTCATCGTGGTTGGTGCGCCGGCGCATTCTCGTTACTTTTAAACCTTTTCGATGGATTTTCAGTAAATCCAGTACTAGAATCCTAAATTATTCGGACTGGTTGTGAGTGTTCGTGTTTTACGCCGACTTTTCTTGTTCAGATGCCTCCTACAATAAGCCACAGCTAGAGGAAAGAAAAGCGTTTAGTATTCTTCTAGGGCTCTCGTACGATGGGTCTAATCCTATCCTACTCCTACTAATATTATAAATGCGATTGTGTGTATGTGTGTATGTTTGTTACCTCTTCACGCTCAAACGTCTACACCGATTTCGATGATATTTGGTATGGAGATAGCTTATACCCTGGATATACACATAGACTACTTTTATTCCGGATATGGGAAAAAAGTAGTCAGGCTTACAACCAAAACATATTATTTGATATGTGTAAAAGCGAACTCAGTATAGCTGACATATTGTATATATTATCGAAACCTACATCAAGTGATGCTGAAATGGTTTATGCACTAGTTAAAATCGTTTCATAAACGACGAAGTTATCTGCTAATACGGTCCAATTGAGTAACCTCCTTCTATTTTTGAAGTCGTTTAAAAAAACAATGTTGTCCACAGATTAAGAGTCATGAGTCGATACTTAGTTTGTACATATTAAATTATTTTGCTATACTTTCATTCGAAACGCCACTGAAGTTTGGAGTATTTACTCCTTAAAAAAACCGTCGAATCTTGACAGTTGACATACCCGTAACAGGTCCAGTCACTCATTATTATAGGGGGTTTACCACAAAGTGATCCTATGTTTCCAACAAGATACGGAACCTAAGAACGTAGTTCTGTTTACAAGTAAATACGCAGGCTCTCGTTATTTTTTTCTACTTATATGTGAGTCCCGCCGCACTGGCGGTATGAGACCGGGACGGGGCGTGTCCGGGCCGGACTTGTAAATATTCATGACGTGAGTTGGCGACAAAACGCTTCGTCGGCCACCCGACGCGCAACTTATGGCTTAAACTTACGAACCTGGCGGTGCCCATATATCGCCATCTACATCCATACATAGTAAGCGTGTTGTCTAAATGTTTTGATCGACAAGCGTAGGAAGATACCGAATACAACCATTTTTAAATGTATACGCATTATAAGTAAATAATATATGATAGCATCATCTTTATCATCATCATCTCAGTCAAAGGACGTCCTCTGCTGAGCATATGCCTCCCCTATTGATTTCTACAAGGAAGCGGCCCGCATCCAGCCCTTACCCGCGATCTTAGTCAGGTCATCTGTCCACCAGGTCGGTCGCCGTCCTATGCTGCGCTTGCCAGTCCGTGGTCTCCATTCGAGAACCTTTCGACCCCAACGGCTGTCAGTTCTTCGAGCTATGTGCCCTGCCCACTGCCACTTCAACTTGCTAACCTGTTTAATCAATGTATTATGTAAACTATTTATTTACTTATATTAATACCTTTGTAACCGCTGAAAAAAGTTATTCTTATTCTTACTCACGTTCAGTAAAGTTTCTATCTTCTTGCTCGAAGCATTGTTCTTCATAATACATACAGTTAATAATATAATGAACCTCATTACCTGATTCTGTGTTACCCCATAGATAAAATCCAAGAGTCATAAAGTTAGCGTGGAATAAGTTACGTCTAAGAAAGCCTGATTCATTTACGATCGCTGTGCTGTCTCATCTGATGGTCAGATGAGACTGTTCTTCATTTAAATCTATTTAAAATAAGAATATTTGACTTCCTTTTGCCTTTTGGAATGATATTATTCTGTAAATGATTACCTTAATGAAAAGAAGTTTCGATACTGTATTACAATTATTAACTTGACATAAATTATGATGAGCGAATTTATTTATAACTTAACCTACTGGAACTTAGACATAATAATATTATCTTAGCCATATAAATAGGTATATTGATATAGAAAAATATAATTAAGAAATTATACGCCTGCTAAGGCAGAATTTTGATGGATATCTATCTACTAAGCTATAACATCTTAGCACAACTAATGACCAAAAATTCTTATAAATAAACATTTCATTTCAATTCAGATCAGGATGTCAATTCTCTTATTCATTAAGATAATCCGTTCATAATAAACAAATATAACAATGCAACAATCGTTCAAATGTTATCATAAATAAACTTGATATTCCGCTAAAATAACAATTCCATCTCGATTGCATTGTAGACAATTGAATTGCGGTAGAAATTATATTTATGTAGTCATTACAATTATACTCCAAGTAGAATAGCAAAACTAGAAAAAACGACGATTCATTGACAATCTATGAGCAATGTGTTAGTAGAATTGATTTGACCTAGATTTATATGGATTAAAAATGTTAGTTGCACAACACCAACACGATTTCCAATTTTTACGATCACAACACCGAGAGAGCTAATTTTCGTTCAATCTTTCGCGTAATAACTTAGAAGCGTCGTGCTGCGCAGGCCATGAATGCGCGCGCGTCCTCTCCGACAATATTCATAATGAGTATTTAGTTAAGTTGTAGCCCTCTGCGACTTTTATGGCCGCGTACACAGTTTATGTTATATGTTTATTTTTATGTTGTTGAATTAATAAATAAATATATTATCGTAGATCAGGTTATAATAAATATAGATACCTGTTATATTGAATAATATAACTAATTTCATTTAGACTTGTACACCGCTGGGTTGTCTTGGCAGTATTTCGGGGAATTTCTCGACCACCACATATTTGGAAACTAGTTTTATGACGTATAATAATAACTCACATATTAATGTCAGTTAATAATATAGTAGTTGAAACTGTATCATATATATATAAGAGTACTTAAAACACAAGTGTAAGTTAAAAGTTTTATAGCATTACACCAGTTTTAAGACCAAAGTATGTGCAGTTTATACTTTATCTAATCTCATAAAATAGATAATTAAATTTGCGGAAAATTCACAGCATATGTTTGCATTTATTTGCAAACGTTTAGCGCCAAAATCCATTTGCTAGTCGCGCATGCGTGTTGCGCCGCGTCCACAGACTATGTAGAAAAACTGTATTGCAACCTCCCTAGTCCAGCTGAAGTGGTGTCTTAATAGAAAAAAAGTTAACATTTCGATACAGTTATCATAGAAGAGTTGTATCATCGAACTAATATGTACTATTTTAGTTTATTTCGATGAGCTGTATCTGAAGTCCTTTTAAATTTATTTCGATACATTGTCTATAAGTTTCAAGTTCTGTTTTTTTATTTTTTAATCATTATATTACAATATGAAATAAGATAAAATACATTATGATTCTACATATACTGAATGCTTTAATCATGGTAGCATTTTCCCTCACAGTATCTTAATCATACACATACGTTATATATTTTTCCAGTCGTCGGAGAGTATGTCGCAATTATAGTGGACGTCGAGAATCTCGCGCCGAAAGAGAGTCTCGGTCTCGGAGAACTTGCGTGAGAAACTCAGTTCCTCATACTATTAAAATAGGGTCCTGCACTCAGGAACAGAAAACACTTTGTTTTTCTTGCCTCGAATGTAACGTTCTGGTACAAAAAGTATACACAAATAAGAATGTAAAATAGGAGAATCCACTTTTCCACAAATTATTATAAACATGATCAGTAACTGATCTTCGATCTTCTAACTTCTCAGAAGAACTCAATACAATATAAAAAGGTACTTATTGCTAATAATATACAGGAACAACATATGACCCTGGTGGGGGGTCGCATATAAATGCAAACGGACCGATTCATTATATATATTTTCTTTAATTGTGTCATTAAAAAACTCGTTGATGTTGTAGTAAGTTTTGTTACATACTATGTCTTTTAGGTGGCTATAAAATGTTACGTCTTTTTCTATGGTTTTAATGTTGTCGGGTTGTTTATTATACATTTTTATACACTTATGGACCCGAGCTGTGCATTTTAAGCTTAGAGAACGGCAAAACCAGCTCGTGTACAGATCTAGTCGCATACCGCCGTTCTAGATCTCCTTTTTTTAAAAATAAGTGGGGGTGTATCCTTACATATTTGTATCCTAGAGCCCCCAGCAAAAACATTGTCGGATACGTGTTTGGATAGACCAAGATTTATAAACTCGTTTCCACCCGTACCAGACGCAGGGCCGGCTGCGGCGCGGCGGCGGTGCGGCGCGGCGGTGCGGCATACCTGCGCAGGCGTCGCCTCGGGGTTCCGAATTCGCCGTTCCCACAACAAATCAAAAAGTCAAAGTTCAGCGCCTAATTGCGCCGCGTTATCGACAGATCCAACCGCTCCAGGTGAGAATATTTATCAATAACATGTAATTAAAATTATTTAGTTTCTGGTAGAACGGTTTGTCCCCAGGCCAATTATTACACATTCGCCGCAAGAGGGCCGTCATTAACCGGGACATTTTTATTCCTTTCTCTTTAATTTCCGTCAGCGGACATAAATGATGGCGCTAGTACCGGCGCAGCGCCGCAGGGAAGGCCCACGGTCTATGATTAACGGAAAATCAAATATTTTAAACTCTTAATCCTGCTTCACTCAAACGCTTTATACAATGTGGTATAGTCAAATTTAAAATTAATTCATGAAATTTGTACGTAATGATTTATAATATCATCGTATTATATTCCTAACCACAGTCATTGTAGTCAGCCTACTATTACCTATATGCTTTGTACACACATATGTTACAATGTAACTTACTTTATAAGCTATCACAACGGACTAACACAATCCCTTACTCACGCACAGCCACACACACACACCCATACACACTCAAACACTCACACGAACTCTCTCACACACACTCATATGATACAACGCACCATCCATAGATGAATATTTGCGCAGACAATTTGCTGTCATATTGATATAAGTATGTAATTAACTTTGTATACAAAATTAATTTATTCCTCTCTACTGCTCTATAGACATAATATAACGACTCCAATTTAATGGGAGAAGCCACTGGCTCTTGAAACACAGTTATTCTAGTTCAAGAGCCTATGGACTCAAGAAACTGAATGTAATATTTATGTCAATAAAAATAATTTGTATTTGTATTTGAAATGAGCAAATTGGCATATAAAATATAGCAGTAATGTATACACACACAGAGACGCAGAAGTTATACAGTACTAGGTATATTTACTACAAAGATACGGGTGTTTGCACACAGTTTAGTGATTAGAGCCGCAAATGAAGCGAGTAACCTTAATTTCAATAAAAAAAAAATTGGTTGTCTGTAAAGTCGGTTTACGGACGATAGATTTACGTGATAACGTCATAATCATTTATGACTTCGACTTTGACTTTGACTTTGACTTTGATTATTTTATGTAATACAAAACTCAGGTGGAACGTTACGCGGAACGTTACTATTTTTCATGAGTGTTGCTGGCGTTCATCAATTTATAAAACGTTATCACGTCAATAAATTGTATTAAACAAAACTTACCTTCTCCGTTACCAAAGGAGTCGGGTAGATTGGCGACGGAAATCCTATCCTAATAATATTATTAATAACTAGCGGTCCCCTCCGGCTTCGCACGGATAAACAAATTGAAAATTAAAAATTATAAGGATCCTTATTTAAAAAAAAATATATAGCCTATGGTACTCAGGGCACAGTAGTTATTGAGTTTATTCATTTTTTTTCTTTCTTTTTTATTCACAATAGACAGGTGTTTGACCACTACCTCACCTGATGTTTAGTGATGATGCAGTTTACAAACATACTTACATACAAATCTTTCCTCTTTATAATATTGGTATACATTATTAATATTATACATGCCAAAGTTTGTATGTATGTGTGTAAGTGTGTATGTGTGTATGTAGTTTCCTCTTCACGCTCAAACAGCTACATCGATTTCAATGAAATTTGGTATGGAGATGGCTTATACCCTGGATCAACACATAGGCTTAGTTTCACTATCACCATCATCACCGTTTTTATCACCACGCGGGTACAACCGTGGGACGCCGCTAGTCCTACTTTAAGATTATAAACGCGACAGTATGACGTATGTATGTTTGTTAATCACGCTCAAACCGCTAGACGAATTTGGATGAAATTTGGTATGTAGAGACTTCAGGTCCCGGAATAACATATAAGCTACTATTCATCATCATCAGTCATCACCACGCGATTAAAACTGCTCGTCACCCGACAAAGAAAAGTAAAGGAAAGTACTTTATGGTACTATCGGTTGCATTAAACTTCGATATAATATCTATTTTAACGATTGTAGACTCGTGAGTGCGCATAATTATGGCACGGCATACCACCAGGCAGCTATCGAGATACCATCATTATACTCTAGTGTAGTAATATTAACCAATTTACGATAAGTACGAGTCTCATTGCGGGCGGGCGACATAACACACCAATCGTACAGTCACGCTCAGATATACATTCATAAAAATAATACAATAGGCAAAAACATTTATATTATTTGTAAGAAAAGGCCCATGAGTACTCTCAAAATGGGTATTTTCGGTGGTTCCAATTTATACAATTTTGGGTCAGTTTAACACATGGTAGATTAGTTTAGCGAGGCTCTTGTATGGTCTGATGAGCGTGGTTGAAGCGAAAGAAGTATGTCGGGATCGTAGCATTTGGAAGGGTGTGGTCTCTGCCTACCCCTACGAGAAAGAGGCGTGAGTACATGTACGAGTATGTATGTAAACACATGTAACATTTCTTTTAAATTGAAAATAAAAATGTAATATATTAGTGCGAGAGTTTGAATGCGTAATATTATAAATCCGAAAGTTTGTGTGTATGTGTGTATGTTTGCTACCTCTTGACGCTCAAACGACTACACCAATTTCGATGAAATTTGGTATGGAGATAGTTTAGACCCTAAATTAACACATAGGCTACTTTTCATCATCATCAATCAATCATCACCCTGCGGATAAAACCGCGGGGTGCTACTAGTACTTTAATATGTTTGTTACCGCTCAGAACTTCAGCTCGCAGTCCACGCGGGACGCTAGTATTTTCTTATGGCACAACTAGTAAAAGTACTGCAGTAATTACAAATTCTAATACGGTGAAGCCTTAAAAATAGCCTTCTTGTAGCCCGGTCCGTAGATAACATACCATTGGCTACAGGTAAGTGCCTCCATTGTCAGCTACCGCCCTTCGAGATAGAGAGGGTAGACTTATCTGATATAGCGACACTAAGTGGCCGGACGATCACGGAATAACTTTACTTGATGAATTATACAAACACCAACCAGTTAATTATTCTCTTGACATCGCTCAACTTCTTATCGCGCTCTGTGTTCGACATAATTGATATGTTAAGTCTGTAGAACAATCGCGCCGTCTCTTGGACTTCGAGATAGAATGCTTTGACGCACGTCTCATCTTTATCCAATAAAATATCAATTTTTTTTTTTTTTTATTCACAATAGGCAGGCGTTTGACCACTATCTCACCTGATGTTAAGTGATGATGCGGTCTACGATGATTCACGCCTGCCTAGAAGATACCTGTTCACTCATGACTTGAAGATGCATTAATTCAGACAACATTAAACAGAAACTTGGGCTCTAAGAGCGTGCCCATTTCTATGTATGCCTCTATATCGCGTGGTAATTGTAATTGCTATACTGTGTTTTTATCACAATAAATAAATAAATAACTGTAATGTAACAAACCGACTAGAACTCACGTGGTAAACACTGGAAAATTACTCTCCGACCAGTTTCGAACTTATTTGCAGTTCTTCATCTGGTAGTTATGATCGTGCCAGGCGGCGAGCGCGAGCCTCAGCACGTAACTGGAGAGTAATTTTCCAGTGTTTACCACGTGAGTCCTAGTCGGTTTGTTACATTACAATTATGGAAGAAACTCGCGATAGTTTTCAGACTCAAATAAATAACTGTAAGCTCTAAGGCTTTCACGGCCGGCGTTGCATGTTGTATGTATTGCTTCCGGGCTGTTTGGCCCGATTTTGGATAGAAATACTGCACAGAAAATAACAAAGCTACAACATTGAAACCAGACATTAATAATGTTTGTCGTAAAACATTGTAATTAATAAAGCAAAGATCAAAACAATTGCAATAAAATTATAATCGTACAAGGACTGGCTCAGCGTGAACCAAGCACAGTAATTAATAAGTGCGCACGCGCCGATAACATACAATCGTTTTTTAAAAAGCTACGTATGAAGATATTGGTCCGCACAAGAGTTTAATATACAAAATTGAATTATAAAATCCTACTAATATTATAAATGCGAAAGTTTGTGTGTAAGTGTGTTTGTGTGTAATGTGTGTATGTTTGTTACCTCGTCCCCTCAAACGGCTACACCGATTTCGATGAAATTTGGTATGGAGATGGCTAATACCCTGTTTTAACACATAGGCTTATTTTCATCATCACCATCATCACCGGTTTTCATCACCACGCGGGTACAACCGCGGGGCGCAGCTAGTAATATAATAATATCAAAGTACCTAGGTTTTAGCTTCCCTAAGGCAACATAGCTACCGCTACCACACGACATGGTGGTAGGATACTTCCATTACCTGCCTGGGTAGCTACCACCTTCAAGTTTGAAAACTGTCACCAAAAACGCATGTTCCGTTCAGCCAGTAATGATTGAGATCCAATATATATACATAGGATGATTACATCTTCTACTACATCTTCACTGACCATCAAGTGAGATTATGGTCAAACGCCAGATCCATAAAGTATTAAAAACTCTATCTCCAAGTCACGAGTGAATAGGTATCTTCTAGGCAGGCGTGCTCCATCGTAGACCGCACCATCACTTAACATCAGGTGAGATAGTGGTTAAACGCTTCCCTATTCCCAATAATAATAAAAAAAACCTTTCGACCCCAACGTCCATCAGTTATTGTAAGTCATCAAACATATTACCTATATTTAATTATGTTCCATAACCAGTCATTCAAACCATGCATTGCATACCTTTATAAAACACCGACTTTATCATAAATGAATACGATTGAATGATTAGTATCAATTAAAGGCATCAACATGTAATATACAGTAGCTACTATATTCAAATTGATTCTACGCGTGACTGAGTTCATTATAAAAATATTTCAAGTGACGAAACTTTGGGATTAAACGTGATAGGGTAACTAACCCATTGCATTAAGTTGAAAGCTTTCACCTTATAGGCGAGCGCCATAACGACTTATCTCCCTACTCAAGGGAATATTACTGTCCTAAGAGCTCGTACACGGAATTCATATGCGGAATCCAGATATGTGTTATGGCTTGTTTATCGACGAGCCTAGCTAATCAGAAGACGGTAATGTACTATGCGAAGAAAGTTTCTCCTATTGTGATTAGCTCTTTAAAACCACGCTTAGCACAAGCCACGCAGGCACACTCAGAAGTATTTGGTCCTATAATATTATGGGCCAATGCCTTTTTAAAAATAAAATACTAATAACTAATTACAATACTGCAGCATATTTAATACATATATAATTGATTATTTGGCCCTTACATATGAAACTGCCGCTCAGAACCAAAAAAACACTTAAAAAAGGGGCCATTTTTAATTGTTCGCTGCGTCAGCTCATTCCAGCTGAAGTAGCACAGATTAAGTCATCTTATATGTGTCTGGGTGTGTATATGTATATAAGTATATATATATCAGTCAACAGGTTACCACAGTACAGGCTCTGACTAGTGTGGGACCTGAAGACCTTGTGAATGTTTAAAATGTAAAATATTAAAAAAAAAATATAAATAAAAAATATTTAAAAAAAACATATTAAAACTTTCAACGAATGAAATGTTCTTGACCTTTAACTGACTTCAAAAAATGAGGCGGTTCTTCGGAACTTCGTCGTTAATGAACAGATTTTGATGATTAGTTTTTTGTTTGATATAGTATATTACCATTTAAATCTTATCAAAATCGTTCAAGCGGTTTTTCAGTTGCACTTCAAAAACTCAAAAATGTTACGTCTGGATGCCTTCCTTAAAGGAAGTGTGAATGACGATCAAAGTGATCCCCTGAGTAGTAAAGGTCACTAAAAAGGGTGAAAAATTATTTACCAAAATGGAACCGCCTTCAACATTCAAAAGTCTGTTCAAAACCGACTTTAATTCGGTTCCATTTCTAAGTTTTTTTTTTTTAATAGTGTATTTTTAACTTAACATATACCCATACTTCTTTGTTATGTAAAGAATGAAGGCGGTTTAATTTTACATCGCTGCAGATGTCATTGATTTACAATTCACATTAATCTGTTACACTTATAGTTTCAGAAAAGATTCTAAAAATCACTGATTACTTATACAATCGCACGATTAGAATGTGGTACAGTTCAAGTCATTAACTAATTCATTAAACTCACTATTAGAGGACGAGAGGAAGGCGCTCCATTTCTTAATCTCTAAAAAGGCTTAATACTATGACAGAATGGTGATATATCATTAGAAACCTTGGAGCAATGCGGCATCGCGCGGGCTCCGACCCCATCGTAAAAGAATGTCAAGTGTTGGATTAATAATTTGTAAATATTACATATTCATGAGCGGGCCGAGAGTACGGGTCAAACACTTATGTGTAAGAGCCCGGGAATCGAACCTGCACTCATATTTATTAAGGAGAAGCAGGTCATTATCATAACCGACTTAACGGCACATTCGAGCTGCCCAGCGACAGATATGGAGAACCGATTTATAATTTTAGTGAAAATATTGGACCAGATATATATATTAGGTTACCGATTTCGAAAGAGTCGATAGGGCAAAACATTCCATGGCCAGTCGTAATCCGGGGAGTATGATCAATTAATTTAATTTATTATAATTGAATTGTGTTACATAAAATAAATGAGGCATCAAAAAGTAATATGTGTAAATTAAAAACGGGTTGAAATAGAGTTGAATAATCGAAATCCTATCTGGCTCAAAGTGTAACAGCATCGTCACCGGGTGAACAGTGGGTCACTTTTTTTTAATAACTCATTATCTCAAAACCTATCAGCCTGATTGCTTAAAATTTAGTTTGATGTATTTTAGTAGCTCTCAGAGATACACTTAGTCATTTTACCCTGATAATGGCGAGCAAAGAAAATAAGGCTATTTTAAAAGAGCAGAAATGATCCACTGTTTACACCCAGAGATGAACAATAAGTCACCCCCTGGTTAATAGTGAGTCGGGGGGTTTAGGTGAACAGCTAAAGAAGCTAAAGATTGCAGAGAAAAACAATCGAGAACTCACTATTATTATTACTGTCATTTTATGAAAGAACAAAATATAAATAAGAAATACGGCTATGAATATATCACATATAATGAATCTGAATGTGGGTTGGTTTATTCCTTACGCTTTCACGTTCAAACTGCTGGATCGATATTGAAGAAATTTAGTATGGAAACAGCTGAAACCTTGGAATAACACATAGTTTACTTTTTTATGATCATCATCAGCACCGTTTTTCATCACCACGCGGGTGAAACAGCTGGGCGCAGCTAGTATATGGCATTTTCTATCCCAAAGTGGTAAACAGTTCTTTTGAAACAACCGAATTAACAGAAAAATCATGGCCACAGGAGTGAAATTAAATTTAGTTACTAACTGTGTAACTGAACGCAGAACTTTCTTTTTTTTTTCTTCTGAAGTCAATCAAAAACGCAATTTCATTTTGTGCACGTGTATTTGGCTGGTATTAAATACAAAGCCTGCCAAGCGTGACGAGTATTGGCAAATCCCCCCTATACTGGGGAGGCATATGTCCAGCAGTGGATGTTTAAGTGCTGAGAAGAAGAAGAAGAAGAAATACAAAGCAATCCTAAATTAAGTCATTAATATGGTAATAATGGCCTACATTGATTTCCTAAATGTATTAACCTGTTTATTAGCTGTTCTTGTTTAATGCAATATAACGAGTCTGGACAACCATTTCTACATGATAATTAAATAAAGACTTAAATCAATTATCGCCAAACATTAAAACCCCGCCAGCTATGCATTAACAAAATAAGAAAAGAAAGAAGAAAACATATTTATCACTGACAAAACACTATTATCCCTAATTCTGTTAATCACATGAACTAGCTAAAATTCACTAAAATTCCTCAAAATAAAATAGCTTGTATCCTATTTACGCTTAAATTCAAATTCGTATAACTCCTTACAACGCTCTCACTAATATTAGACGAGTTTTATTCCAATGTTGGCGAATTGCGGGTAGTTTTAGTAGGCGGCAAATAAGTGGCGACTTAATTTACCTAAAACTACCCGCAAATTTATTATTTAATCGGAATCGCAAATTTATTAAATACATTTAATTTTAGTGATGTTATTGATAACTCTCATACTAATTTAGACCTTATCGTAACCATATAAGAACTTATCTAATTTTCCTATATTATAGTTTAGTTCAGTTGAATAAGCGAATCACTACCATTGTATGATAACTAATATCTACTCTAACTGCACTAATAACAATATAACTAGTATCAATAAATAGAAACATGGAACTATATTGCAGTGTTGCGAGATTCAAGCAATGAGTTTGAAATTTTTGATTTTAAAATGTGATTCCCAATAGAAATAGTTGGTGCTCATTACATTGAGGTAGGGGCATAAACTTGGCAAGCATAATTTTATATATTTAAAAGATAACATATATATCTTCATCATAAAAACAGTCTTGATAACGACGATTTCAACACATCATAAACTTTGATGTTACATACTTTTGAATTATAGTAAACTATATCTTTGAACTCATTTAAATGTAATAAAATTTGATACCACAGACATTTAATAACGATTCAAAAATGATAAACCTATAAAAATTTCTTACCGATCTCCAGAGTCAAATGTAATTGATATACGAGTATGTCCAAACTGCTGTGGAAGTTGGATAGATTATTACATTCTTTATAGATAATAGAGTTTTTTTTCTGATTTCGTTGTATTCTTACACAAGTTTTAGATTTTTACGGTTAGATGTTAATCTCCAATTGTATCGTATCCTTATGCAATCTTTTTGTTGACTGTCCGTCTGTCAAACACCTATTTCCTTTAATATGCGTTTCCCGGTATCTCCTGCGTGGAGTGATCGATTGTTCCGATAAAATACTAGCGAGCCCAAAACATATTCACATTTATAAAATACAAAATAAAAGTCAATAATCTAAACAGTTTTCAGGATAAAGGTGATCTATCCGCGGTCTTTCGAACAAAATTGCATGCGTATATATATGAAACATAATGCAAAAGGTGAGTATGTTTGTGACCCCTGCAACGCTACATCGAATAATAGGATTTGTATGAAACCTGTTATGAAGATTTTAGAAGTTAAACTATACGGTGCATTTGAGATAATGAGATTTTTAACCAGAGGTAGGTCGATTGTAGTCCACGCGGTTGAAACCGCGGTGCGCAGTAATTATAAAAAATATTTAATGTTACCACATACAAAATAAAATACGCATATATTATGTCCTATAGTTACCATCATTAGAATACGAGTACAACTCACACTTGGCTAGTTTTATTAATACTTTTAAAGGGATTACTTAAACTTTCAATCAGTAACTATATTTAGTAAAAATATATGAACTACAATCTGAAAACAAAATAAAACGAAATCGATTCAAGTTTCATTGTAACCAAAAATCCGACTGATTCTTTGAATAGTTCTTTCAGTTCTGCTAAATCTGCCTCGACAAAGAGTGGATATCAGATGGAGGATAAGAAAAAAGGTTCAAAGGTAAAATCGAGAGAGGAGTTTTAAATATCACTTACCTTCAAGTATTCAATTAATTTATTTTTCTAAATATGGGTTTTTTTGTTTAATGTCCGTTAAGTACTAACGTGCGAGTAAATGATGTAGGTAATAGTAGGTAATGTATATTGTAATAATTTATTTATTTATTTAATTAACATTCACACAAGGTCTTCAGGTCCCAAACTAGGCAGAGCCTGTACCCTGTTAATAATGTAATTATAATGAATGTGAAAGCAAAACACTTCCATAACAGTAGCGACTATAGGCTTAATAAATAACCAAAAGTATTGATAATATAAATAATAAAGTGGTGGGAAAGTGTTAGATCGGGAGCAGACAAGTAGCAGATGGATACCGTGGGCGGAAGGCGCGTGCGCCGACGGGCCGGGCGCGCGCCGACCGAAGACGCATGTAGAGGTGTGGGCCGCGCCCGCGCAGTAGTCGTTCGGTAGCACCGACGCCAGCCACAAATTAAACATATACATTTAGATGCCACATTAAACAAATAAATCTCAGTCGAGAATTAATCCTCTGGTCACCGATACGCGCCACTAAATCATAAAACCTGTTTTCAGTTCATATAAAACTCAGCAAAGGGTGAAATGGCACGCTTTTTAAAAGATACACTTAAACCAAACTTTACCGCTTAACAAATTAATCTTCACTCTTATCATAATGAAAGAAAACATCCACTATTCTAATAAAACTGTCATAAATAAATAGAAACCACGTATCCCATGCTCGAGGGTCTTATATTACGAAACGAATGTACCGCCAAATCCATAATTTTATGGTAATGACAGTTAAATTATGTGTGGACAGCATAAAAAGGTTGTAAGAGAAATGTACAAAAATATGAAGTGACACGTCCCTAGACAACCTTTGAATGATATACGGAAGAAGCGGAGATCGAGGGCGCGCGGCCGAGCGGCGCCGGCGCCTGCGCCCGCGCCGCATGCGTCGCACCGGCCGCGGCCGCGCGGTGTTCCGTTGACTTATGACCGTGTTCCGACCGCGATGCCTCTATCACTCATGAATATTTATTTTTAAAATATATATTTTAATGTATAATGTCATCGAATACTCATGTTTGAAAGTAATAAATATATCTTGAAGAACATTACGTTCAAATTCAACATGCGTAATTATTTTAGTTTGGGTAAATAAAATGAGACGGGCGGTCTTATAAGCGCATTAGGGATGCTGTTAACGGATTTCAAATGTTACTTCTCAAGTTGCAGCTCTCCACGGGTAAGGAACAACTCTTGGTTTAGTTATTACGTATTTAATAATCTATAACGCTATTTTCACGCCGAGCTGTCATTATAACATAGTCAGATACGAAGATAATTCAGGGTATAAATTTCAGTCGTGAATCAGACGGTAGTGGGATTAACCCCTCTCCTCGGACTAGAGCTCTTAGTGAAACACACATAAAAAAAACACACAGATTCATACAAATTCACAGCATGGGTAGGGTACTTGTTAGTATCCGCCGTTTAACTAAAAAACACCGATGTAGCTACTACCCTCATTGTTGATTCAATTAGCTAAGAAACATCAGTTACATAGCACATTCTTAGTGTTCAGCTAGCTGTTCTTGCCAGCTACTTACCATTATTTATCATAATCTGATTTAACCTTTGATCGTATTGTCACTTACCATCAAGCGAGACAGTCGTCATATGCTTGTTTGTGATGTTTAGAGTCCTGACTCAGAATTATACGCCAGGGTCGCCCCTGAGCGCTGGTTATCAATCGGGGTCAGCCTCAAGTAATTTAACATTCGATTCTGTTTAATGTATGTGTTTGTAAACTTAAATAAAATAAGAATTTAACGACCCGTGTCAACAATAAAATTGATGAAAAATAGCATCAAACATTAAGTTGCATTGAATTATGCTAAAACTCCGTATTCCAATCTCCATTAGACCCATTAATTTGTGATGTTACAAGACATTCATATTTGAGAGTCATAAACTGCGTCTTGTTTGCGTTCAATTAATTTAAATATTACATAAAATGTCCCAAAGCTATAAAAGAAAACGTATGTGTAGTTTTTCAAATCTGTATCGTGTATGGTCTCAGTGTAACGGCTCTTGGCTTCCCGCGGCTAATAAAATGCGGGGTAGTCATTAAAAGTATATTTTATCGTGTTTAAAATAGTTAGATATTTATCTGGAGAAAGTTAACTTTAATTTGGTTCGTTACTAAATGTCAGACGTGTAACTGAATCCGTCTAGGAGACATCGTCAGGGACCACGTCACCGCGGAGGCCACTCCACCACGGATGGCGACGGGATGTAGAATGGCGCGCGATCGAGTCAGTGGCGATGGAATATCACTTACGCTTCTTACAGCTTATTTTGCCTCAATAGCCATGCGTAAAAATAAATAAATAAATAAAATAAGCCTTTATTGCTGTTTTACAATACTTAACACTACAATATTAAAATATTTAACATTTTTACTACTAACTATCGGTTTTACAAACTTGCCCTTCGACAAAGGCCTCCTCCAATGATTTCCACCCATCTCTGTCACGTGCAATTCTGATCCATTCTGGACCAGCAGCTCTCTTGAAGTCATCTTTCCAACGTTTCGTTTATCGACCTTTGCTTCTTTCGCCCCCTCTGGGGTACCACTCAAATATGATTTTGGTCCATTTCTCATTTTTCTCTCTTAGCATATGACCTGCCCATTTCCATTTAAGATTTTTGCATCCTTTACTGGCATCTTTAAATTTAGTTACATTTGTTTCAATCTTACTTTATCTTTTCTTCTTACTCCGATTACACTTCTCTCTATTCCATTTTGAAAAACATTTATTTTGTGAGCTAGTTTCTCCGTTAATGCCCATGTTTGACAGCCGTATGTTAAGCATGGCAACATGCACATGTTATAAACTTTTCTTTTATCGTTAATTGGCATGTCTTTGTTTTTCATAATTTCACTAAGAGACCAGAATCTTTTCCACGTGTTGGCGATTCTTCTGTCAATCTCTTTATGCATAGTATCCCTTGTGGCGATTAGCTGTCCTAGGTATACGTATATAGCCACACGTGATGTAAATCAAATTTTAATAAATTACTTTCATCTGAAGAAAGTAAAGTTTAATTTGGGTCATTATTAAGTGTGAGCGGTGAAACTAAATCCGTCTTGTGGATATCGGCAGGGACCACGTTACGGTGGCGTGGCGAATGGCGGTGTGGCGTGGCGGGGCGCGCGGTCGACTCATTGGCCACGGAATGTCACTAATGCGCGTTACTGTCCGTGTTGCCTTAATAGCCGCACCTAATGAAAATTAAATGATAATAAATATCACCGCAACCCGTTACCGAATTTGTTTTATGTTCTTCCTTGTCGTATACTTGATTACTGAAGGTCGTGTCCCTGAAAGGCATAGCTTTTTGTACAATATATTTCCCCATCCCGTTCGGTCTTGGGCCTCTCTTAAGGCTGTTGTGACAGTGAGAACAGTGAGGATAGTCACTTGGTCTGACCAACGGGTAGGTGATCGGCCGCCAAGTCCTTTTTCTTCAAATTTTTCTATCACTTGTCCAAATTTTCTTGCTTACTACGGGCAATGTGACCAAAATAGCGCAGGATTCTTTGGTAGCAGATTGTGGAAAGTCTAGTGGTTATTTGCAGTTGTTTAAGGATAGATTTGTTAGTCCCCACAGTATGCAGAGCATCCTTTGCCAACGCCACATCTCGAAGGCTTCTATCTTTTTTCGTTCTTTCACCCGAATCGTCCATGACTCTGAACCATACTGAAATATTGAGAAGACCAATGTCCGGAATAGATGCATCTTGGTGACATTGGCGACTTTTTCCGACTATCAAATGCATATGAGCTTGCTCATTGCAGTTGTAGCCATTTGAGTCCTTCTCTTGACTTCCCGTTCACTGCCTCCCTGGTCAGTAAGTAGCGATCCGAGGGAGACAAACTCGAACTAGATCCGTTCTCCCGTTCTAGAGAGCTGACCGGCACTATCGATCACCATCACTTTAGTCTTCGACTTAGTGATGGTGAGTCCAACCAGTTCACTCTCGCACTCCACTCTTCGAAACAAATGAGCTCAATCATATCTTAGATTGCTATTCATCCCCCCTCCCTCCAGTCCAACGCAGCGGCCGTTATTTTAATTCTTCTCTCAGCCATGTGCGTCCACTGCTGGACATATGTCACCCTCATGTTGGGGATTTGCCAATACTCGTCACGCTAGGCAGGCGGGTTGGCGGGCGCAGTATAAATTCCGATCCTCAGAAGGCGATGCTGCCCACCATCTGGTACGTGGTCCCTTAGCCGACTCTTACGGCACCCGCGGGAAGAGTTGGGGGAGTACTATTCTAGGCCGGTACCACCACGGCCCGGTTACTTTAATTATTAGTAGTTATTAAGACATTACAAATAAAACCACCGCCGTAGTTACGGCAAAGGCTTGTGACAACTACGAATATTTCAATTTTAGTGATAAACATGTGTCATGCAAATCGAATAAAAAAACTGTTACTCACGCATCTACACCGCATGGGGTTAAATTAATTTTTTTTAACCGACTTCAAAAAAGGTGGTTACTCAATTCGACCGTATATTTTCTTTTTTATGTGTGTTCGCGGATAACTTCGTCGTTTATGAACCGATTTTGTTAGATTATTTTTTTGTTAGTTAAAGTATACTTCCATGGTGGTCCCATTTAAATTTAATCAAAATCGGACAAGCAGTTTTTGAGTTATACTCCAATAACTGAAAAGTGCTACGCGTATCTTGATGATAGTATTGTTTAACTTATCTTGATGATATCTTGTCTTTAATAATATCATTCAGCGCAGAACACACAATGACAATTAATTGATCCCGTGAGTAGCAAAGGTAAGAAAGCAAAAGGGTAAAAAAATAATTTTAACAAAAAATGCTACCGACTTCAACACTCAAAAGTGTGAAATAACTTGTCGAAGTTAAATGTTGAAGTCGATTGCATTTTTTGTTACAAAAATTTAATTAATGAATGTCGATTAAGAAAACGTGTCTTGCTTTTTAATGAGGTCAATAAGTCTGTGCATTATGAGATCAAGCAAAGGGTCACCCTGAGTGAATTTACAAGAGTACTCAATTAAATATAATTAGGTAGGTACATCCTTAAGCTGCTTGAACTATTACGAAGTGCATTCGGAATGTGCCGGAGATAAGACTAGAATTATCATAAGTTTCATTAAGAAATTTTATGTAACCTGAGCGCTCATGTACTTCATAATGTGATCACTTTAAGTCCCATTAATGCATACTTGTGTGGATTATAATAATTTAGTTACATCAACGTGAGCAAGCGCATACATTGGGAGTGATACTCTTGTTCATCTATACTACGATTCTGGAAAATAAGTTCTTATATGGTTACGATAAAGTCCAAAATAGTATGACACTTATCAATAACAACATTAACATTAGGTTATTATTTTTAGATGACTTACATATATGATATTGCCCAGCGGATTATCAAGTTGAAGTGGCAGCGGGCGGGGAACATAGCTCGAAGAACTGATGGCCGTTGGGGTCGAAAAGTTCTCGAATGGAGACCACGGACTGGCAAGCGCAGCATAGGATGGCCACCGACCAGATGGAAAGACGGCCTGACTAATATTGAAGGCAAGGGATTCGGGTAAAAAAATAAAAAATTGTGAATATGGTTTCACAACATTAAAACTTATAGCTCGATATAAACGTGAGTATAACTAGTTTGTTCTTATAATTACGTGAACAAATTAGCAACCTGTGCATGTATGTTCATGAGCACAATTGTATACCTGAGTCAACAATTGAGGCACAATTGAGTCTTCCGTGACCACGACCAATGCAACTCGGTCGAAACGTCGAGGTAAATAAATTACTAAATGTTTTTCTCGCGATTAAGCCCCGTTTGATGTAATAACAATGTGTTTGAATCGCGAAAGTCTAAAAGTTACATTTGTATACCTATCTAATACTATTATATAGATGTATTATCCGGCTTTACTCACGTTTATAGTCGAAGTTTCGACCTAGGTTTCGAGCATGTCCAATGCCCATCCTCAGGTTTGTTTACGCTGCCAGATGGTCGCCGCGATCTGGCAGCGTAAACTGCGACATGCCCTACCTAAAACTTCTATATAAACGTGAGTTAAGCCGGATAATACATCTATATAATAATGTGTCAAACTCACGAGAATTTCCAATCAAAAACTATGTAATACTTTTCACAGACCTTTTTTTGGGAGTCGAAAATTCAGCTTCAGAGTGGCGTTCTTTGCGTCCGGCGCAATGTCAAAATGCTTATAACTCATCAAAGTAAATTTAATCGAATTAAATCAATATAATCACAAAGAGTCTGAACTTAATCATAATTTTAGTGTCATAAATAGATATCTCTAAGGATCGTAGAAATTCGTAGTTATGTATGGCTCTGTAGTGATGACTTATATTCTTAACTTATATTCTTCTTCTTTGGGTGCCATCTTCTAACGAAGGTCGGCGATCATCAAGGCGATTTGTACCCTGGACACAGCAACTCTGAACAATGAACGGGTGCTTTTGTTGAACCACTGTCGTAAGTTACTTATATTCTTAACAGTACTTAACTTTTGACCCCAGCTTACCAGTGTGGTAAAAGATAAGTACCTACTTAAATGCACAATATGTGAGAACATTACAAAAACACACGCTATGTCTAAAATATAGGTATACCAAACTTCTAATATAAAACGGAGATTCCACAGCACGCTGGGCAGTCCTCGGTGATAGGTTTGATTTGATAGTGGCAAGCGATAAGATGTTTATCGCCGCACAACTTGCCACAACTCTGGCTATAAAACAGTCAAAGCATAGTGTGAAGTCTTTAAATTTAATTAGAAAAAGTTTTTGCTTGAGCGTATTATACTGGCCGATTGGCGCAGTTGGTAGCACTCTGCCTTCTGAGCCGCTGGTCCCGGGTTCGATTCCCGGACAGGTCAAACATTTGTGTGTATGAACATATCTGTTTGACCTGTGTCTGGGTGTGCATATGTATATAAGTATAAATATCAGTCATCAGGCTACCATAGTACAGGCTCTGCCTAGCTTGGGACCTGAAGACCTTGTGTGAATGTTAATAAAATAAAATAAAAATATTATAACATGGAGGAATTCCTGAATGATAAAGTTTAATGACATAATGAATATACCCAAAAATATAATAATATAATAGTTGTAATGACATAACTGTCTAATAATTTAAATGACGCATATAATTTACACACTTTCACATGTTGTAATAAAGAGCAATATACAAATTTAGCCCAAGACCTTTTTGTACCTTTATTCAAGCAGATAATAATAATAATAAAATAATAATAATATGGGACAACATTCACACAAGGTCTTCAGGTCCCAAACTAGGCAGAGCCTGTACTATGGTAACCTGATGACTGATATATATACTTAAATACATACTTATATATATATATATATATTATATACATATACACACCCAGATACATTATTTTGATTTGATTTGAACTAGTGCTTCGACCTCCTGCATGTCACTTCGCTGCCTTATTGAAGTGAAAACTTCTTTAGCGGCGCTGTGCATTTTTGTATGGAGAAAAAATGTTAAACTCGCGTCAGATCGTAAGATCGTCAGACCGTATGATCGTGACGTCATCGAATGCGTTAGACGGAGGGAGAGTAGACCGCCGTTGAAATTTAAAGTTTTTTAAGTATTACGAATAAGGAACATTTTCGTTTATTGGTAGTTTTATTTGTTTTTTTTTATTCCTTATTTGATTGTATATATCGCACTAATATTATAATTTGGAAAGTTTGGATAGATGGATGTTTGTTACTCAATCACGCCAGAACGACTGAACGGATTTAGATGAAATTTGGTATGTAGATTGTTCGGCCTGACACGAGTTGCAGTGATTTGAAATGATAAATGTTATTCGCTGTTACTAAATGTTTATTGACTTATTGTTCTATATACTAAAATGTTGTAATAATGTTAAATGAATGCTAGCGCATGCCGCAACGACGTATATAAGTGCGACACCCGGCCGATTCTGCAATGTAAGGAAAATGTTTGGTGTTATACCAAACATAGATACTTCAGCAACCGGAATAATACATATAGGCTACTTTTTAAACGACTTCAAAAAAGAAGGAGGTGGTTCGACCGTATATATGTTTTTTTTTTTTATATGTGTGTTCGCGGATAACTTCGTCATTTATGAACCGATTTTGATGATTCTTTTTTTGTTAGATAGAGTATACTTCCGTCCGTCCCATTCAACTTTCATCAAAATCGGACATGCGGTTTTTGAGGTATACTCTAATACCTGAAAAGTGCTACGCGTATTTTGATGATATTATTGTCGCGGTTGAAGACATCGACATCCCGTGAGTAGCACAGGTCACTACTGAAAAGGGTGGAAAAAATTTTTTTTAACAAAAAATGCAACCGACTTCAACACTCAAAAGTGTGAAATAACTTGTCTAAGTCGGTACCATGAGCACATGATATGTGATGATAGTTACTTTTGTGTGAACTATCATGGTACCGACTTCAACAAGTTATTTCACACTTTTGAGTGTTGAAATCGGTTGCATTTTTTGTTAAAAAATTTTCATCATCTACATCAATCATGTTCAAGTTTTCACTTCTGCCGCCACTCCCGGAGTGCAACCGGTTTTTTATTTTTTTCCCGGTTTTTTTTGCTACGGTCAATCGTGACCATGCACGGGACCCCTTCTAGATCTATTTCAACATCAGTGTATATGAACACGAAACACGGAGCCACCTGTAAGCCTAACGTGTTCCCGTCAAGTGCCAGTAAAAGGCATACGCTTGCTGGCAGGGACCACTAATTGCGAGTAAAATGATGCGCACATAAATATAATCAGCTGAGACTTGTGAGCGTACCCTCATTTGTACCGCGGTCGCGGCCGACGGCTGTCATGTACCGGCATTAATATCGATGAATAACAAATTCGTTATGGATGGGCTACAAGGCTGACCATTACTGTGCGCTGCTCTGCCCCTGGCTTACGTACTGACTATGTTGTACTCTGTTGCTGACGCTACCATTCAAACCTGTCGACTCTAGTTTTTATCTACCAATATCTGTATAGGCCCGTGTACAGTAATTATTCATTTTATTGTGTTATGCAGATGCAGTCAGGGTTCGACTCGCTAAAGCTTTTTTAAACATCGAATGTTTGCTCATTGTCTAAATTATATATATAGTTACTCATAGTTCTTTTTAAGTACATAAAGTTAGTTATTTTCTATGCATAGGTATCTACATTGGTACAGCTTCACCAGAGGGGGGGCGAGCACAGATGGTGCTCAGCCCGGTATTTGTGCGGGCGCAGAAGGCGCACCGCCTAGCGAGGCTAGCGCTGACGGCGCTGTGCCACTAGGAGAGGACGAGGACGCGACTAGCTCAAGGGCACCACTGAGGTTCGGACCTCGGCTTGAGCTGTCGCCAGGACAGGGAGTTATCGGATCGACTTGCCCCGGTACCAGAGTGGTCCGTAAGTGGGCCCTAAGGATGTTTGCTCTTTGACTATTTGGAGAGAATCTAACCAGGATGTTTTTGCCTCGAGCTCGCCGTCGAGCTCGGTGTCGGACTGAGCTCGGTGTCGGACTGTTCAACGAAAACGATTCGTTCGAAATCGAAAGTTTTAATTTACAATTTTTAACCGATTTTAAAAAAAAAGGAGGTTACTCATTTGCCGTATATATATTTTTTTATGTGTGGTAGCGGATAGCTTCGTCTTTTATGAACCGATTTTAGTGATTCTTTTTTGTTTAATAGAATACACTTCCGTGGTAGTCCCATTAAAAATCATCAAAATCGGACAAGTGGTTTTTGAGTTAAAGACATTATTATAGTTGCGGGTAAAGACATCGGTGAACATACACAATGACAATTGATCCCGTGAGTAGCAAAGGTCACTGAGAAGGGTGAAAAAAAAATTTTCAAGAGTTCAAAAGTAACTAGTAATTATTATTTAAATTTTGCAATAATGAAACATTTGTATTTCTATTTAAAATTCATTCACGGATGCCTGGTAGAAATCCGCTGCCTATTGTATCACTATATTAATTGATAAGTTTGTAAGACTAATAATATGTATAAATGTGTTTGTGATACAATAAAGCATTATCTGTCGATCTGATCTAACTGGTCTGATTGACGGTACCGTGGCGCAGTGGTTTGTGTCATCGACATGACTTCTGTGTCACCGGGACCCTGGGTTCGAGTCCCGGCAGGGGCAAACATTTGTGCGATGAGTGTAGATGTTTGTCCCGGGTCTTGGATGTGTGTGTGCTGTGTTTGTGTGTGTCCATGCCTCCCGCGATACAGGGAATCCTAGTGCGGGGGTCTGAGTGTAATAAAATAAATAAAAAGAACTATCTATTATCAAAATATTGTGCTCATGGTACCGACTTCGATAAGTTATTTCACACTTTTGAGTGTTACATTTTTGGTTTTTTTTTTTCACTCTTTTCCGTGACCTTTGTTACTCATGGGATCAATTGTCATTGTGGTGTAGGTATGTTCACCGATGTCTTTACCTGCTACCTACTATACGATCGTCTAGGTATGAGCACGCACTTTTTAGTTATTACAGTGTAACTCAAAAATCGCTAGTCCGATTTTCATGAAATTTAAATAAGACTACACGAGAAGCACCAGCTTTCAAACAAAAACAGAATCATCCTAATCAGCTCACCTAGTAGAAAGTTCTGAGGTAACAAACATTTTTTTAAAAAGGGTCGAATTGAGATCCTTCTCCTTTTTTGTAGTCGGTAAAAAAAAGAATAGCTTTTTAAAGTACCTGGTACTTGGTGTAGTTGGTAGATGTGCAATCAACAGCGGCCGCCAGCGAGCCATGTCCACCCAGGAGCGTCCGCGCGGGGGGCCCACGAATCCGTCGTCCATCACGAATCGCCGAAACGCTACGATTATTATACTCGATTACAGTCGATAATCGATGAGCATTAAGTGAAATTAACAATCGAGTAATGGAGCCGGGTCGTGCGCGTGCGCGTGCGCCGGCCGCCCGTATTAGTAGCAAGTCGTGATCGCGGCGCATTGCCGTTAAATAATGCCCCCAA
This sequence comes from Apeira syringaria, assembly GCA_934044485.1. Classification (NCBI taxonomy): domain Eukaryota; kingdom Metazoa; phylum Arthropoda; class Insecta; order Lepidoptera; family Geometridae; genus Apeira; species Apeira syringaria. The sequence goes on along the minus strand of OW203677.1, from coordinate 10,052,539 downwards.
TAAGAACGCGATTATTGCTAATAATTACAATAATAAGTCCCATTTTATATAAGCTTTAGAGAAGGGACTTGTGGGTAAAATTCGAGACCTCAAAATTGGACATTCCTGTAGACAAAGCTATCTATGCTTGCAAGTACAATCATATGTTATGAAATAGCTAAGGACAAAAGTACCTATATGTTTTATATGGTAAACACAGTTTAATATTTTTAATTCCTAGAAATTATCCTTTATCGACTTGTACCGACACGTGTACTATACACCGATTTTGTTGTTTGAACTGTCGAGGTTTTGACACATTACGAATGTATAAAACGCGGGAGCCTACTAGGCGAACCGCGACCGCGTCCGCGAGCGCCCCGTATCCTCCCTGAAAAGAACCACCGAATGTGGTTGAAACTATAGTCGGAACACTCTGACTTATTACGTGAGTAACTCCCGTGTTTTATACATTCATAATACATACACCAAGGTATTACGTTATTGAATAAAGTTTGTTCCTGAGTAATTTTCGATGCATCTCAGTATAAGTAGTATTTTTGCCTGAAATACTTTTTTAGATGTCTATTTTGATACCGCTTATACTCCAAGACTGCCACCGCTTTCAACACGTGTATTTTGTATTTTCGCATTCTGATACCAAATGTGACACTCCACCATTCAATCGAACCAGAGCATCCTTCAGTTTGACAGACGACGCTCCCACCGCTGATCTATCATCGCTTCAATGATCAGAACACATGCAATTCGCCATTATTCATGTACATACTTAATAAATGTTAATACAATGTTATTAATACAACACAATTAGTTTAATTTCCAAAACTGGGTCTATTATTTCAACTGGTACTTGTTCCCAATTTATGCCATTTTTATGCGTCTTCTTTAGAATATTGACAGTGCTTGAAAACTAGTCACTTTGAAAGGACTCATTCCAGAATTCCCTGTCAGTCTCTGTCCGTTTACGCACTAATATTTCAATTCCCAATACACGTCTGAGCATATAAACATTACGCCCAACAAACTATGCTCATGGGTAATGACTTATCGACCCCCATAAACGGATTGGGTCCTTATATGATGATTTACTTACGCAATTGTTTCCGTCAATCGAGCTCTTAATAACACCATTGATCATTGGCAATCATGATAAAGGTCATCTACGGCTATTAGCCATTTTAGAACTGGCAGCATCCATTTACTTCAACAGTATGACATCATTTCTTATGCTACTAATACAGCTGTCACAATAAGTTCAGACTCGACTAACCCGTGTATTACTTTGTGCAAACCTTGAGTTCTTGACTGTACTCCCTTCCCTGTCCTGAGCGATAATGGTTTTTCCATATTAGACTTGTTGTCCTGGTTAAGTTATGTAGTCACCATTAACTCGCTGTGCCAATGGGCTTGGCAGGCACGGAATCAATTTTGACCATAGTTCAAAACGCTGTAACCTGAGATCGTTCAAAAGGTCACCAGATAGTTATGGTACCTACACAAGATCTTCAAAGGTGTAAGAAAGCAACTGCAAAATAGTTTCCAGAGTATTTTAACCTCTATTTCGTCTACAGAATTGCGACCTATGTAACTACAGGTACGTATAAGTACAAGTAACTATAGTGATGTATAAAGTTGATTTTCTTGATTTTCAATTTTATTTCTCAGTTCAAATATTTGTTATTTCAATTCAATTCAATTTATTCTCATAAAAAGTATACAAATTTCACTTAAATATTGACGTGCAGAATCTACACTAAGAAATGATTCTTGTGTCGTAGGTTCTGCATCATCTTCGATTGGTTCATTAAGGTAAGGTCCCAGAGGATGAATAAATTGTATCCTTTAGAGTAATAAACGTGTGTGTGTGTGTTGAAATTTTTTTGAATTTATTGCATATTAATTTTGAGGTCTAGTGTAAAAGTAAATTCGCCCAAAATACTCACTTCTCTATCTATAGCTTCTTCCCAATGAAAAAGATAGTGAATAATAAACAAATGCCTCTCAAGACTTGAGCTCCGCGGTCTCGACCGTGAAGTACACAAAAGTGGGTAACGAATGATGTCCGGCGCTCACGTTCAGTGCCGGACTCGAGAGCTCTTATCACTACAAATAAAGGAAAGAACAATGAAATGATACCATTACAGCTATACTCGTTACCTGTTACTGATCGGATGGAAGTCTCTTTTAAACGGGTCGATTTTATAAAGTCTGACGGTCTTGACGGTCTTGCGACGTCTTGACGGTCGCCGTGGCGCAGTGGTTAGTGTCATTGACATGACTACTGTGTTTCCGGGACCCTGGGTTCGAATCCCGGCAGGGGCAAACATTTGTGCGATGAGTGTAGGTGTTTGTCCCGGGTCTTGGATGTTTGTGTGCTGTGAATGTGTGTGTCCAAGCCTCCCGCTATACAGGGAATCCTAGTGCGGGGGTTTAAGTGTGATAAAAAAAAAGGCTGTCTTATGAAACACTTGCTTTTTTAGAATTTCTGGCGAAATACGCAACAGGCTCTTAATTGGTTTGTGTGCCATTAATATAGTTTCATTCATTCATCGTAGCCATAGGATGTCCACTGGACATATGCCTCCCCATATAGGGGGGATTTACCAATTCTCGCCACGCTTGGCAAGCGGGTTAGCGAGGTGGCGTAAGGCGCTCCTGGTATGTCCTGGTACGTGATCCCTTAGCCGACTCTTACGTCACCCACGGAAAGAGATGGGGGAGTACTATTCTAGGCCGGTACCACCACGGCACACGGTTTTATATTTATTTCTGATAAAATAACTAACCTATACTTTTCTTGCATAACCCGTTTCAAATTAGCCATTTCTGATTTCTTGGGTTATACCTATATACCTTGAGCTGAGCCTTGAAAAAAAGAAATATATGTCAAGTTACTCAATTTTGATCTGACGCTATTAGGCATCTGTTGCATGTTACAGTTGCAATTGACTAGAACAGGATTTACTTTAAAGCTTGATTTTTTTCATTGGGCAAATGCCTTTATTAAAATAAAACACGAATAACTTATTACAATACTGCAGCTACTACAATAACATTTGAGCAATCCACTAGCTATTGGTAGCCTATAGATAACTCAAATGTTCTAACCCGCTACCGGCTGGCAGCGTGCCCAGAATGCTAGCAGCGTTGCCACGTTGAATTGCAGTACTGATTCGTTGAGCCAAATATGTGCCAGCATTTTGGTCACGCGTCGCATCGATCAAACGCTCAGATAAAGTTGCGAAAATCCGATGAGCTCCCGGTCTCCACGGGCCCAATATCTCGACCCCAAACGGTTCAAATATGTAACCAATACCAAGTTTAGCATATTTTCGCCGTTTCAATTGCTCCGCCGAATAAGCCGCGGCGCTTGATTAAATCACACAACAATAATAAATTACTTTAAACAATAAAAATGGAGATAAAATGATACTTCCTCCTTAAAAATCGTGAGTTATAAAGGGCATTGGCACGAGATGACGCGCGCCATAAGCCGAGTGGCACGCCCGCGCCCGCGCATGCGCCGGCGCGTGTGTGGCCACCGTTACTGTCCGGCAACAATGAACCACTGATATAAAGAAAATATTATTTATTTAAACTCACAATAAAATGCAGCTGTCGCTATCCGCCGGCCGCCATGTTGTAATGTAGGTTACGGTCGTGCACACCAACATATAGGCGTCAGGCGTCCGGCGTCAGGCGTCAGGCGACAGGCTATAAACGTACGTAAGTATACAACTTTTATCTACACTCGCGTAATTTACGACTTTCGAGACAGCGCTGGAAAATAAGAGGAAACATTTTATTGTGGTATCGAGAAAAATCTATAAAATATCAGAATTATATTTGATTGAATACACCTGCGAAGCGATCTTTTATGGGAGTTACACGAACATATTACACGATACATTTTAAACAAAGTGTTAATAATAAAGTTTCATTTAAAAATTTCGTTGTGACATGGTTATATGGTGGTATGCCAATGCTGGTTTTTGGACGTGGAGCAGGGGGTGCTAAGAATCTCCGGCAGATTCCCGGCTACCACTCCCTGAACAAACGACCTCTGATAATGATGATGATGATGATGACATAGTTTAGTGGCTCTTAGTGAAGCGATCACAAATACTCCAATCTTTTTGTTGTCATTATGTCTCCTTCTCCTTGTCCTTATCCCAGACTAGGGGGGTCGGAACAACATGTTTTCCTCTTCCATTCTTTTCTATCATTAGTCTTCTCAGTTCTCACAAACTTCATAAACATATCATAATAACATACCGTCTAATAAATCGTAAAACATTGAATCTTCCTCCATGCCGAACAAACTATGGTCAGAACTCATCACTGAATCGTTTGTGCTCTTCTTATAACGATATTTGTTGAGAATTAGATATTCTCAGTGCATCGGTCAAAAACATTAAAAGTAAATTATTTCAAATTTTGATAAGTTGATTTTCTTCTTTTCCTTCTTTTCTTCTTTTGTTTAAATTGATTTTCTTTTGTTTAAATTTCTTTTGTTCAAATTATTATTCTTTAGTTTTAGAAACAACTATCATTGTGCATGCTGTGTTCGCACAGAGTAGGGCGTTCAGTAATCCATGTTCTCACTGTGTCTAAATTTTGATTTGTAAATGCTGTTTCGCTCAGTTTGCGAACCTAAAAGTAAAACAAAAAAAAAAATATCATTCTTACACAGTCCTTCCATGCCTCCTTCGGCCTTCCTCTTCCTCTATTTTTGTTATATTTTCTTCACCCCCCGTCATGCCCATACCGAGCCATTTTAGCCGTAGCCGAGCCGTATTTCCTTTCAACCTATCAGTCACTGGTGCTAATTTCAACCTTCCTCTTTCCTCTTTGATGTCATTATGTAACATTGATCGTATATGTACCTTTTTCATAGCTATTGTTATGTATGACGTATAAAAAGAGAGTAGATACCTCTATCTTCTTCCTTTTCTTAAAAACTTATTGAGTATTACTACTAAATTTATTAGCATGTAGCAACAGATTTGAGAACTGTTGATCTTTTTATATTTTAGGGAAAAAATAAGTACAACTGATTTCACAGATTGCATGGATGTCTGGTTCTTTAACAACGGTATCTAACATCTAAGCAATACAATTTATTTACAGTTGTTGAAGGTGCAGCAAACATACAAATTTCTTGCAAGCACAAAAGATAATTAAGTGATATTAATGGATGCGCCTGAGTGGATCTGAGCCGGTATAGATCAGAACCATGCGCCGACATATCCAGTATTGCACTCGATTAATTAGTCACTTCAATAAGACCGCAGAACCAACAGAAGGCTTTAATTGTTTCTTTATTGATTTTTAATTCTTGTTATGAAGTATTCCAAGGAAAGGCATCCCGCCAGGTTTGAGAGAAATGCGTCGTCCCTTTATTTTGCTCTGCGGAATCGGCGCCGGCGCCGGCGGTCGGTCAACGGCGGTCAAATAATTAGCACTATCGCTATGGAAGTTCAAAGATTATGCTCAAGTTTTAGTGAGAGGCTAAATTTTTACCTCAATACGGCGAATCAAAAGGCGAGTTATGAATAGTCTGGTACTCCACGGCAAACACAGATACTGGTACGGACGGTACCGGATGTATGTTTGCCGTGAAGTACCGGCTTAGAATATACTTCCACATCACTTCCCATGGGTGCCGTAAGAACTGGCTAAGGGATCACGTACCAGAAGGTGGGCAGCAGCGCCAACCCGCTTGCCAAGTGTGGCGAGTGTGCGGGCATGAGAGTGTAAGAGATCGAAGCGAGGCAAACCCTCCCCCAACAACGGAGGAGGCCATCGGTCTTTGCCCACCTGTGGACGTCCTATGGCTGAGATGATTAGGATTATGATGTATCATAACTGGACAAACGGACGAGGTTTCAATAGTCGTTACTATTGAATGCACTTTTGATTGCCCATTAGTATTTAATACGTATATAAAGTGATGTTGAGAATAGCCATGACGCAAGCGCCGATTGTGAGTGACAAGTGATTTTAAGCCTTAAGGCAATGTGCACGTATAAGTGTATATAAGCACGGGTATCCTTTAACATCACTTTAACTATGTCTTCATCATCATCTCATCCATAAGACGTCCGCTGTTGGACATATTCCTCCCCCATTGATCGCCGAATGGCCCGGTTGGAAGCGGCCCGCATACAATATATGAATATGTATTTTAATAATATATATGCAAGCTGTCTCTGTATGATCTCATCAGTATCAGAGAAGACGCTGCAAAGGAGAGTTCTACGCTCTTGTCGCCGCTCGGACCTGAACAACTGAAGATGTCGACCGCAGTGATCGACGAAACGTGTGGAACACAAGTTTCACTTAGACCACGGCCAAACAGCCCGGAAGCAATACATACAACATGCAACGCCGGCCGTGAAAGCCTTAGTGTTTATTAATTATTTTCATCTTTCATACTTCTTAGAGCATTCATTTTCAGTAGTAAGATATTCTTTCCGATCTTACTTTTTATTTACATTGCGTTCGACTTTAATTTTTTTTTTGCTGATTCATTTTTAAGTTGATTAATATTACTTAAACAGATATTAAACTGTCGCTTGCTTGAAATCAATTGTCAATTTATTTGTATAGCTTGCTGTAAAACGGATGTTGCTTGTCTGATACTATATAATTACTAAGATTAGTTCAGTATTCAAACTAGTTACAGTAGCAGTAGGTACAGGGGGTATTAGATACGAAACCAGTATTTTCTTTTGCCATCAAGTTATGCGTCTTTGCCGTGGCGTGGTGGTACCGGCCTAGAATAGTACTCCCCCATCGCTTCCCGGGAGTGCCGTAGGTATTTGCTAGGGGTTTACATACCAGGAGGTGGACAGCAGCGCCTTCTCAGGATCGGAAATCATACTGCGCTTGCCAACCAACAAAAGGCATATGTCCAGCAGTGAACATTCTATGGCTGAGATGATTATGTTTATACTTAATATATATTATTATAACATGATAGCTCAGCGGTAGGAGCCCATCCCCACCAACGGCTTTGAGCCTCCGATGAAGGTAACACCGTTACCAAATATCCACCATGGTAGTAGTGTACTTTCGAGTACCCACCTAAATAGCTACCACCCTCACGTTTGCAAATCTGTCACCAAACACATAATGTGTTCAGGCAGCAGTCTTTGTGAGCCAGTATCTAAGCATTCTAGGTCTAGCGTGATAACATCTTCGACCACATCGTCATTGACCATTAAGTAATCAATTTTTTTAATTATATATGTTAGGCATATACAGTATAAAAAAAGCTGAAAAGACTAAAATTGTCTAATAATCAAAAAGCCTTGCCTAGCCTTAATCGAAATACTTGTTGATTGCATGATGGTGCGTTCTAACTCTGACTTTATTTATAAAGGATTAGAGATGATTATTCGATTGAGAATACACAACTACTAACTAAAATATGTCTGTACAACTTTGTACATCAATGTACTCACATCCAATGATAATGAAATTCACGTCGTTTTATTGCCATTCGAGTGCAATAAAGGCCTATCTCATACGTTTAATAGAGGCCAATTTTATATTTCAATAACCGGTCCGTACATCGTGTTCGAGCAAAAGTATTATCACTGATCAATCTGCTTTTGACATGTTTTATAATTATCATCTCGCAGGTCCTTCATAAACGGTGCAAAGTACAGGCAAGTAAAAAAGTGGTTTAGTGACATTACAGAGTAGACACGCTGAAATAAAAAAATCGTATGAAACGGATCCAAGGAGTAAATCGTAATACGGACCGTAATGAAACCGTTAGTAATACCTTCTTGTAAAGAGTTTAAATATGGATCACTATCTGCGCTCTGGGTTTCCACCGCGTGGACTACGATTTTCTGTTATCTCGGTTACGCTACAAAAAATGCTAAGTATTTTTTTTATTGTCTGTTATTATTTATTTGTCTGGCCGGTTGGCTCAGTTGGTAGCACTCTGCCTTCTGAGTCCCGGGTTCGATTCCCGGACAGGTCAAACATTTGTGTGCATGAACATGTCTGTTTGACCTGTGTCTGGGTGTGTATATGTATATAAGTAAATATAAAAGTATATATATCAGTCATCAGGTTACCATAGTACAGGCTCTGCCTAGTTTGGGACCTGAAGACCTGGTGTGAATGTTGTCCCATATAAAAAAAAAATCCTATGTTTCTTCTCACAACAGATTTCGACTGCTTTCGAATTAAGTAAAACAATCAAAATCATGACAGTTCATAAGTAACTATTATCCAAATATTGTGCGCATGGTACCCACTTCAACAAGTTATTTCACACTTTTGAGTGTTGAAGCCGGTTTAATTTTTTTAATAATTTTTTTTTCACCCTCTTTAGTGAGCTTTGCTACTCACGGAATTAATTGTCTTTGTGTATTTTCACTAATTTCTTCACTTTTCAGTTATTGAGAGTAACTCAAAAACCGCTTGACCCATTTGGATAAAATTTTAATGGGACCACACGGAAAGCACCACCTTTCAAATAAAAAAGAATAATCAAAATCGGTTCACCTAGTCGAAAGTTCTGAGGTAACAAACATTAAAAAACAACATACGCTTCCAATTGAGAACCTCCTACGTTTTTGAAGTCGGTTAAAAGGATGAAGTTTGTAACCAAAAAGTTTCTTTTTTTTTTTACAAAATACGTACATTTCTAATGTAAGGCAGTCGATTCAATTTATCATTCACTTGGCAACAAAATGAACGCACCAGCAGCATCTGTAGAAAATGTTATATGGAATAAAGATAAGCAGAAACAGCGTTTACATCTGATTGTACTTGTACACGCACGGTGCGGCTCTTGTAATAACAACATCGTGTGGCCGGCACTTGCTATCACACTCCTGTCATGGCGACATTAGTGTCGCGCGGCGATATCTGATCGCCGCTCGGTTTTACTCTCCACTGAGATCAGAACTTTTACACCATAATATTAAAAGAAAGAAAGATAGAAAGAAAAAAGTAAAATAATTTATTTCGGATAACACAAACAATAAAAAGCCACAATAAAAACAGATACATATTCATTAATTACTAATTAATACTCATACATATCAAACATACTTTATGAAAGGATTAATAAAAGTAACATTGCTGCTTTGTGTAGTCCGAAAATGGACGCGTGCCGGGCGAACCCACAGCGCTGGGCCAGCTTTCAGCCAAGACCTGAGTGTTGTGGACAGATGATACGATAAATAGATAAAATAGTTATAAACAAAGCTATTATTAAATTTAAGTTTTAAATATCTGTATTAGTTTTTTAATTTATTGGTTCTAAATATATTCAGTCATTCGTTAATAAAAATACCATCATATTTGTACGTCCATTGCCCGAAAGGTTGTCTCGAAGTGGTCTTCTTCCAGCGTGCTAGTAGATTTGTTATCAGCCTGAGAAGTCGTCGCATTGATGCAGGCTCTAAGCTAGCGTAGGCCGCCTTTCTGTCATCTGGGGCCTTACTATCAACTTTGTAAAAACCATTCAAGTTCCGAGCAGTAAAACCTGGCTTAAGCCGCTTAGTGTGAAATCATACCATCACCTCGGCATCACGCTCTTTTAGGTGAACGGTTTGAAAATTATTATACTCAAAGGTGAACGGTTATTGTTGTCTCTGGCATGTTTTAGCCAGGTTTTAGAACTGCTCGGAACTTGCATGGTTCTTTCAAAGGCCCGAGCACACGAAAACTTTTTGCCCCATTCCAACCCCACATCGGTAAAGTGCATTGTTTTTTTAAAATTTAATTAATTAATTAACTAAGATCTTACTACCTCTGTGGGTTCATGTGGGTAATTCTTAAAAGCGTATATTTAAATTACAACAAAAGCGTCACCGCGTGATAATGCGGCCGCCCGTCGCATACTTTGTTGTAGCAAGGATTTGCATTGGTTTGATCTTTCGGGACTCTGTTGAGCCAACAGAATCTTTAACATTACTAACTTTATCTGCCCAATTTTTATTTACAACCTTTTAATAGCAGACGCGTGTGCTTCACCTTAGGTCTTTTGTGTACAAAAATATTTCTAAGAATTCAAAATTTTCGCGAACAGCCACACTATTTATACTACTGGTTAATGTCTATGAATGGTTTAAATCTGTAGAGAATCCGTTTGTAACTGACGATGAGTCATTAATATTGTTAATGTATATACATTATATTGTTAATGTATATTGTTATTGTAGATACGACCAAGTCAAAACTCTGTCGTATTTTATGCAAATTATGAACAGCCGGTTTTGATAAAAGTACATTGCAAGCAGTGGCGGATTTACGCATTTGCCGCCAAGATGCTAGTTTTTGGGTGTATTTCTATGATAGCTCATATAGAACTTAAGGCTTAATCCTTAAGTTCAATATTGTAATATAAGGTTACCTTTAAAGTACTTACACAATATGAACACATCTTACACATAATAATTTATAATTGGTAAATTTTGGTTAAAGATAACCTTATCTTACCTTATAGAACTTGAGGCTTAATCCTTAAGTTCTATAAGATAAGATAAGGTTACATTTAAACTACTTACACAATATGAACACATCTTACACATAATAATTTATAATTGGTAAAGTTTTTAAATACTTTGAGAGCTTAAAAAAATAACAATAATATTTCCATCATTTTATAAAATGTACATGCTAACAATCCGCTTCATGGTAACAATGAAGTTAATTGAACAATAAAGGTTTTATATTGTCTTTTTTGCGATGATTTACTTGTGTATGTCGACCTAATAACATTTAGGTACACGATAACGCGGCTGTTTATTTATTTACAAATAAAATTTTCGATTAAACTCGCCGCCCCAAAAACTGCCGCTCTAGGCTCCAGCCTACTCAGCCTGCTGGTAAATCCACTACTGGTTGCAAGTAAATTGCTATCACCCATTGAAGTGGCAAGGTATAATTATTGCATATAGTCCGTTGCCTTCCCCGGCGAGTGAGAATGAGAGATATCTCATGCGTCGTGTGTTGTCGCTTAATTACATGGTGCACCAAGTTGTAATAGAATTTAATTTGCTTTTGCTTTGACGCTTCGTAACTTGTTCTGTGTAAATACTTGTTCATGTGGCATACCCCCTTGTTGAAAGGGTCTCCGATTGTTGACCCGTTATAATTAGTAAACAACAAGTTTTACCTCAGCGTGTTTTCAGTAAGAAAATAGGCATCGGACATGCCCAACACCCAGATCGAAATTTCTACTTTAAACGTGAGTAAAACCGGATTATACATATACATATAATAATGTGTCAAACCCACGAAAATTTCTAATCAAAAAGTCAAGCGTTTGATCGATGCGACGCGTGACCAAAATGCTGGCACATATTTGGCTCAACGAATCAGCATTGCAATTCAACGTGGCAATGCTGCTAGCATTCTGGGCTCGCTGCCAGCCGGTAGCGGGTTAAAACATTTGAGTTATCTATAGGCTACCAATAGCTAGTGAATTGCTCAAATGTTATTATAGAAGTTGTAGTATTGTAATTAGTTATTAGTGTTTTATTTTAATAAAGGCATTTGCCTAATGAAAAAAAAGTCAATAACGATAATAAATTTTGAAATAAGAAACGCTCGCTTGTTATGCCATAACTTGTATCTGTTTTTTTTTGCCGCCGTATATTGTAAGCGTTCCGAGCAATTTATGAAATAGACGTCTTTATTAAGTAATTATATAATAAACCTAGGAATTATCTTAAATAAATTAAAACGCGTTAACACTAATTACTTGGTTTTTACCATTCTGTATTTATAGACATTATTGAATTATTAAATAAAACAGCTGGAACTAGGTGGTCAGTCGGTTTTAGAGTGAAGATTAGTATTTTTGACGTCTTGTGGCTTAGCAATTCTTTTATGTGCTTTGTTCTGTTATTGTAAGTTGTTACTAAATGTTATTAATATGTCGTTTTTCGGTATTTGGTATATGACTGGTATATACCTTTTGACATATGAAATTGCACGTGCTTTTATTAGTGTGTGGTCTAGAAACAATACAATAAAGATCTTGATATGAACGACATAATAGTCATTTTGAATTGTGTCTTTATCTTTTGTATCAGTGTTACAACACTTAATCACACATCAAAAAGTGCTGAGTAAAAGCATCCATCATCGTGTAATACGATGTAATGTTTAGTTGCATGTGATCTCATACCGAGGAAAATAATCCGATACATCTGGCCATTACGCAATGCACATATAATGAATTGGGTAATTTATGGCAAAATATCACGAAAAATTCAAAGCATAACCAGCTTAAAAACGTGCTAATGACCGGATTTTAAAATTCATACAAAAAAAATTTATAAAGAATAGGGAAAATATTTTCTTTTTTTAACCGACTTCAAAAAAGGAGGAGGTTCTCAATTCGACCCGTATGTTCTTTTCATAGCTTCTATCGCGGGCCTTGAGCGTGGAGACTGAATCCAGAAATTCCATAACGAAAATAACCTAACACCCCCCACTCCGACCGGCACAGCGCTGATACTTTTTAGTTTTGCCAACTATCGATGAATAGCAGAACTTTTAATGACTTTTTTGAAATATCACGCTTTTCTGCTTAGTTCAGCAACTCGCCTCTAGGTGGCATTGGTTGTATCGGCGTTACTGCAAAAGTTATTAATATATTAATTGCATAAGTTTATATAAAATGCTATGCAATAGCTTTACCGCGGCAGTCCCCGAGTGCCACACGTCTTTTTTTTCTTTTCATTTTTTTTTATTTTTTATTTGTGTTTGTTACCGCATAACTTCCGACTGGATGAACCGATTTTGATCGTTCTTTTTTTATTTAAAAGCTGGTGCTTCCCGTGTGGTCCCATTTAATTTCATCAAAATCGGACGAGCACTTTTTGAGTTACAAGTCAAAAACTGAAAAATGCGTGCTTATACCAACACGATATTATTGTAGCGGGTGAAGACATCGGTGAACATACCTACACCACAATGACAATTGATCATCAATTGATTGAGTAACAAAGGTCACTAGAAAGATTCAACTGAAAAGACTTTAACAGGTTATTTCATACTTTTGAGTGTTGAAGTCGGTTCCATTTTTTGGTACAAATTTTTTTTTTGTACATAATATAATCAAATTTATTTTCTGGGCGTTCGAACACAGCGGAAAATCAGACCAAATTTTTCTGTTTTGAAGGTCTCTTTTCATAATTAATTAATGAAAAATAAGGAAAGTGTAGGAACATCCGATAGAGGCCATACATCTTTAAATTACTGCTCTACAGGTGTTATCCAGGGAGGAAATAACCCTCCTTCTTTCGCAGTCGGGTAAAAAGGGGACTACGTTTGTATGGAAAAATGGCTGTTGTGTATGACTTGGCCAATGTGTTACCGGAGCGCACTGCAGTCACTGTACAGTGTACACATAAGTACAGTGCACGTGTAGAGAGGTTGTTACACGCATTGTACGGCGGCGGAGGACGATGATACATTATTTTTATAACAATAAATCGTTGTCGGTAAAGCACCCGCCCTCGCCGGTGGTCCACCTCGAGCCCGCTTACCTCGGCGCTGCATGTGAGTGCAATTACTTTGTATTAACTAAGTATCGAACCGACTCCTTCACTTTCTTTATCTAGTTTAGGTACCTATAGGAATAGGATAGAGACTTATCCTCGTTACTCTTATGTATTACAGAAAATGATTGTCACATATTTATTAGTTCATATTATTATGGAATTTCAATTATTGCACGGGATCTATAATTTTTCCGGGATAAAAGTAGTCTATGTGTTATTCCAGGGTTTGACCTATCTCTATACTAAATTTCATTGAAATCGGTACAGCCGGTTAAGTGTAATGAAGTAACAGAAGTTTTTTTGGAATTATTTTCGGGGTAAAAAGTAGCCTATATGTTAATCAAGTGGCTTAAAATATCTATATAGCGTGAAAAACAAATATGCACACTGCTATCCCACTAATATTATAAAGGCGTAAGTTTGTATGGACAAACTTTCGCCTTTGTAATATTAGTGGGATAGCGCAGTCCCGACTCCCGTGGTACCGCGCACGCGCACGACGATAATACGCCCGACATGAACCTTCACGGAAACCGCATCAAAATCTTTTGCGTAGTGTCAGAGTAGTTGGCGAACAAACAGGCAGACGTGGACAAAGTACTGCATATACATACCTAGATGACGTATAAAGTTAAAATTTATTTTTGATTAGGGCAACTACATTATTTCGAATCCTTCAGATCATCGTATTAATTTGTAATAAACCTACCTCACGTTTAATAACAAATCACGATTCAATCATTAATTTATTACCGAATGACGAGATCTAATCTATCGGTCGCATAGACGAGTACCTACACAAAGATAACAGTATGGGACACGTTTACTCCGAATGGGCCTTCGATGCTGTGATAGTGCTCGTAAAAATTAATAGTCCTTGACACGGTTGTTTCAATTTGCCTTGTAATTAGCGGGTTAATACTGAGGTCATTTATGACCGCGACACATTTCATGAATCAATAATCAAACTCCTTCAAACAAATATACTATAGAAACACAGTCTCTATGAAAATCAAACCCCAAAAGTTTCCACTCGCCAGTGTTTACTTATACCACTCCAGCCACTATAAATTTAGTCCACAAGCGGATATTGTTCCATTTCAATAATAAACCTTGGCACCCTAGCAATAGCGTTGTAAAGCGTTTATAAGAGTTTTCCAACTATTACTTTATGGATTCTCACTTCGGCATCGCAACACGTCACTCAATAGGTGCGGTTACACGCGACTGAGAGCAAAACAAGGCATATGCCTTGTTTGGACGGTGCCGTTTTCGATCAGGCGATCTGGTATCTACCCTATTTCATATCGCTGTGAAACTCCATTGGGTTTCGGATAAGGGAACAAAGTGAAAAGGTAACAGACGGCGTGGACTCGGCCACAGCGGGCGGCGGCGTTATTGGTGATAACGCCTAAATCTTAGATGACTTATTGAAGCGAAACGTGGTTCTTACTATTGGCCTCATAAGGAAAGCTCTAGGTCTCACAATAAGCTATTAAAAAAAATTGGTTGTCTGTAAAGTCGGTTTACGGACGATAGATTTACGTGATAACGACATAATCATGTATGACATTTGACATTTGACATTTGACTTTGACATTTGACATTTGACATTTGACATTTGACATTTGACATTTGACATTTGACATTTGACATTTGACATTTGGCATTTGGCATTTGACATTTGACATTTGACTTTGACGTTTGACATTTGACTTTTGACTTTTACTTTTACTTTGACCTTGACCTTGACTTTGACTTTGACCTTGACTTTGACTTTGACTTTGATTATATTATCTAGATCTAGATAAAACTTAGGTGGAACGTTACAGGAATGTTACCGTTACTATTTTTCATTTTGGCATTCATCAATTTATAAAACGTTATCACGTCAAAAAAACTATATGCTAGAGGTTCCTTTACGAGATGAACTCAACAAATATCTCAGGAAGAAGGTATATGCAGGAGGCCTATGTCCATTAGAGGATTCCGTATGATTTAGAAAGATTGGTTGGACGAAAGTTAGAACTATAGATATGATATTGGAATCCTATATATAAAATTAAAATAAAATAAATAAAATAAAAATATTCATTTATTGCAAAGTAAAAGATTTCAAGTAATGCATAAGGCGTTACATTAATAATAATCTTACATCTACAATCTTAAATATAATTTGAGTACATAATTGTCCCTACTTATTCCATGTTAGATGTGTACTTTGGGCAATTGGAATATGCTCAGCATAATGCAGTGTTCACGGTGAGACGTGTGAACACTGCGCTGGTTTTCAGCATATCCCTACTCGCATAGATGTTCAGCGAGTGGAAAAAATAGGTAAAGAGCGATTTTTTTTTTAAATAAACCAATGCAAGTTCTTATAACATATAAAATAAATGTAACAGAAGACAACAGTGCATCTTCTAATAAAAAGAGAAAAAAAAAACATAAGTGCTTATGGGCTTGTCAGCATGTATAGAAGTGCTTATGTGTCGAGTAAGAGAGTGTATGTGCTTGTTGTTTGAGGTGTGTGTAGTGTGTTTGGGTACATGTAGAGTTTGTGATTGCTATAATTTTTGGAGAGTGTGCTTATGATTTAGTGTTTTTTTTTGGTCTTATACTGAATGTCTTAAAAGTTGCTTCATCAGTTATGTTTTTGTCTATCGATATTTGTTCTTCGTCTTTACAACATTATTTTCTCAAACCATCTTTGTCAGAAGTTTTAGGGACAAGGGTCAACGACAACCTAACTCATTATCTATCAACTCTAGGTAGAAAATTAATTCCACATTTAAATTCCGAACGCCGTATACACCTTTAAGCTGTAATTATATCCAAACGTTTAATCATAATAACGAGCCCAGAACCAAATTTAACTTTGGATTAAAACTTGTTCAGTTTAACTGTTTGATAGGAAAGACACAATTACGACAGTGTATAATGTCGAATTCTCTTAATCAAATGTCGGATTTGGTGAAATTCGTTTTAATGATAGTATTCGCCGCGCTAAGCTCGTGTGATTAATGATTCCACAGATATATGGAGGTTACATTCGAAGCTGTTATAGCCCGCGCACGCGCCTAATAGACCACCCAAAATAAGAACTATGAGTAAAATCTATTTTAATATTATCATGGCAGGTGTCTATTTCCTTCCTTCTCAGCAATCGGACATCCACTGCTGGACACATGCCTCCCCCATATATAGGGGGGAATTGCCAATTCTCGCCACGCTTGGCAGGCGGGTTGGCGAGCGCAGTATGATTTCCTATCCTCAGAAGGTGCTGCTGCCCACCTTCTGGTACGTGATCCCTTAGCCGACTCTTACGGCACCCACGGGAAGAGATGGGGGAGTACTATTCTGGGCCGGTACCACCACGGCACCACGGCAACGGTGTCTATTTATTATTCTGTAAAGTAGTATTCAGTAAAATTGTTAGCTTTAGAATGAGTCGTCGTCTGTTAGTCTCAGACATAGAATATCTACCGCTGGACATACGTACTATTTAGATCCATGTATTTTTTTAGTGGGGGTTTGCTAGTACTCGCGGCGCTTGGCAGGCGGGCTGGCGACCGCAGTATGTTGATTTATACGCTGCTGCCTTCTGGTACGTGATCTCTTAGTCGACTCTTACGGCACCCACGGGAAGAGATGGGGAGGTACAATTCTAGGCCGGTACCCCACGGCGCCAGATTATAGATTAGAATGAGTACTGAACCCAAATGAGCAATATTATCAGGTGCACCCATTATGACTGGCTGGTTGGCGCGTTTCGTAATGAATCTCTCAGAAAAAAGTAGAAGCACATGCATAGCTATGTGGCTAATGCGTGTAAACGCGCTGCGCACGCGCACCGCGCACGGGAGCGCTATCGGCTTCCCATCTCAGTGATTTACCGGGCTGGCGATCTCGCTCGACGCACAACACGCTTTTTACATAAATCTAACAAAACAAATTAAGTAACTTACTATCAAGCATGAAATGGTGAATCGAATCAATTTGTAATTTACAGTATAACTTTTACCCGTAGCAGACAAACTATAATTATAAAAGGCTCTGCCGGTTTAAATAGTCACAATTAGTGTCAGTTAGTCACAGTTTAAGAGACTTATGGCAACACGTGTCACAGTTAGTTCGCATGGTCCAGAGATGGAATGAAAAAAAGAGAAAGAAAAAGAAAGAAAATTGTTTATTGTATAGATGTAGTATCCGGCTTTACTCACGTTCATATTCGAAGTTTCGACCTAGGTTTCATAGTGGTCGCCGCGATCTTGCAGCGTAAACTCACCTGAGGCATCGGTTGGGCATCGGACATGCCCAAAACCTAGGTCGAAACTTCAACTCTGAGTATAAACGTGAGTAAAGCCGGATACTACATCTATATAATAATGTGTCAAACTCACGAGAATTTCCAATCAAAAATTGTTTATTTATGACATCAACACTACAACATTTAAAGAAGAAGAAAATACATTAAAATAATACGATTAAAAAAAACATTACCTATCAAAGCTAAGTAGTTATATTGCAGTGTTGCGTAATGCCAGAAATGAGTTCCTACTCAGCGTTATGAGAGGGTTTTACAACCTTCGCGCTGATTTTGAAAGCTCTGTGTGTATCATAGCGTAGACTAACCAAAACTTTTATCTGCCAGAAGTTAATAGCACAAACCTTAACAGTTTTCGTGTAAACCCTAAGGCTTTCACTGCCGGCGTTGCATGTTGTATGTATTGCTTCCGGGCTGTTTGGCCGTGGTCTAAACGAAGATGTCTAGATGTCGACCGCAGTGATCGACGAAACGTCTGGAACACAAGTTTCATTTAGACCACGGCCAGAACAGCCCGGAAGCAATACATACAACAACTTAACAGTTTTCGTTCAAAAAGGCAATTCACCCAGGAAGCATTAAAGTAAAATCACAATTCATTAGTTGGTCATTGAGCACGCAAGCGCGCAGCCGGGCCCTGACGGACCATTACCCGGGATGACGGCGCGCGTGCTCGAGGATACCCAACCGCCACTGTAACTCGAGCCCCTCTCCCCCTCGTCGCGAACCACTTTACGGCCAGTCGAGGGAACCGCGCCAAAACCTCGCGGCTCCTCATTAAATGGAAACGCACAGACCGCCGTCGCCTTTAAATAGGAAACGACACGTTTATCCAATTAGAAATTCACCATATCTTTGTGATAGTTGAAGAGGAAATTTGAGCAATCAACTTGCAGAGCGCCTCGGCGCGGCGCGCGGCGCGCGGCGTTCCTATCACAGTTTATTCAATTGAGGACGTAATGAAGTTATGCGCGCCATGGACGGGACGGTTTGGAATAACCATTCCGCCTTTGGAACGCTGCGGTGGACGAATATCTCTCTGACCACTCACTAATAATGCTCAGATGATTTGGATGCGTCAAAATTGAACCGGTCGTGTATAGTGTCAATGATCTGTATGATTTTGAGTGAATAAATCAATTTTTAACCTACTTTAAAAAAGAGGAGGTTCTCAATTCGACCCGTGTGTCTTTTTGTTCTTTTTTTCTTTTTATAAGTTTGTTACCTCAGAACTTTCGACTGGGTGAACCGATTTTTTACATATAAATATATTATAAGCTTGCCCACTTGTGACCACTGCTTCACCTGATGTTAAGTGATGGCGTGGTTTAAATGTAGCACGCAGGTTATTACATTTATCAATTCGATTTTAAGATTTATTGAAGGAAACTGCAGTAGTCCATGCGAAGAGCTGAAATGACTTAAAGTTGACATATGACACTTAGACGAGCTGTTAAATGTCTGTTTGACCTGTGTCTGGGTGTGTATATGTATATAAGTATATAATCAGCTCAAACACAAACCGCCATCCAACATAGCTTATAACTATGTAAATAGTGTCCTCACATGTAGCAAGTGTTCAAGAACATTTACAGCTAAAAGTGGATATTTAAGCCATGTGAGGGCCCACCAGACATGACAGTCACCTATATATAAGAAGGTCGCCGTTGCCGAAATCGGCATGGAAGATTATTATTATTATTATGTATATAAGTATATATATCAGTTATCAAGTTACCATAGTACAGGCTCTGCCTAGTTTGGGACCTGAAGACCTTGTGTGAATGTTAATAAATAAAAATATAATCGTGTGTCTTTGAAGTTTCGACCCTATTTATCTATGATACTTTATAAATTTAACGTTTGACCAACTATCTCACTTGATGGTCAGTGACGACAATGTTTCCTCGCTCTCAAGGACTATTGCCTGAACAGTTTTACAAACTTGAGAGTGGTAGCTAGCCAGGCGGGTACTCGAAAGTAGCCCACCACCATGCCGGAAATTTGTAAATGGTGTTACCTTCACCGAAAGCTCAAGCCGTTAGTGGAGATAGAACCAGCGTCCGTCAGTTTACCATCCGACGTTTCCACCGCTGAGCTGTCATCGCTTCAAAAGCCCAACAACGTAACTAGCAGATTACTTACCTGGTACAAAATGTAGTAAACACAAATCTCCGGGATTGAGCGAAACGCAAAAATAGATACCACAGACAAAAGAGTTATAGACCTGTAATAAGATAAGTATGACCTCAATTCTACATTCAAAATGAACTGACCAGTTTGAAATATTACTTCCCATTCTAAATAGTCGACTAAATTTACAGAGAGCATAGGCTGAGAACAAGTTGTTATTACAAGGTGTTGAACCTGGTTTTCTGATTTATTGTTGCATGGTATTTGCAATGATCAATGTTGTTTCGAGGTGTCTCTTTGTTGCAGGCGTATCTGCGATAATTACGAAACATAATGGAATAATAGCGAGCGCGTATTTCATATCGGACGGAAATGATCAGTCTATTGAATTAATTTAGAATTAATTTTCAACATTACAGATAGTTGCTTAAACTATAACAGTAATGTAATACAAAACGACTTACAGCAAATTATCCTTCCTACTTATCCTACTATAATGCGAAAGTTTGTGTGTATGTGTTATGTGTGTATGTGTTATGTGTGTATGTTTGTTAAGTTTTCACGCTCAAACGGCTACACCGATTTCGATGAAAATTTGGTATGGAGATATTTCATGCGATGGATTAACACATAGGCTAATTTATATCATCACCATCATCACCGCGCAGGAACGACCGCAGGGCGCAGCTAGTAATATCATAAAGGCGAAAGTTTGTGCGTATGTTTGTTACTTGTTCAAGGGGAAACACAATGTTCACAACAAAAAAATGTTGTATGTAGATATTTACTTCAGGTTCCGGAATAACACATAGGCTACTTTTTATCCCTGTAAAATTATAGTTCCCAAGGGATATTTTTTTTATTTGTTGTTGTTCACACAAGGTCTTCAGATCCCAAAGTAGACAGAGCCTGTGCTATGGTATTGATATGACTAAAAAGACCTGATGACTAAAAAGAGTGAAAAAAAAAATTTTACCTAAAAACGGAACAGACTTCAACACTCAAAAGTGTGAAATAATCTGTCGAAGTCGGTGGTACCATGAACACAATATTTTGATATCAGTTACTTTTGAACTATCATGGTACCGACTTCAACAAATTATTTCATACTTTTGAGTGATAAGGTCGGTTCCATTTTTTGGTAAAAAAATTTTTTTTCGGTTAAATTTGGCCGGTTAAAACGGTTAAATAATTAAATTCCATGCAAGAATCTATCCATGTGACAAATATCATTAGAATTCGTTTAGTAATTCTGGCATGATGGAACAACAAATATCTAGCTGTTAAATACATAAAATTACATATAAATAATGTCAGTTGGGGGAATATAACAATTATACTAATATGAATAATGTATATTATCATTACTTTTATACTATATGTATATATGTACATTTTACGCCCAGGATTACACTACTGCCTCAATTAGTAATAGTATACTCGCTCTCAAAGCAGCTTACAGAGACTATGTGCTTGGCTACCGAAAGAGAGCTAGCCAGGTGGGTACTGTACAGTCCGTACCACCATGCAGTCTCAAACTAAATGTAACGGTTACGCAATGAAGTAAATCTAGGACGACACCGGACGCGCGGAACAACTGCGCCGCATACCCTGCGATAAGCTCTGTCACGCGACAACCTCCAGATTAATATATCCTGGCTCGCGTCGTGATTCCTAATATTATATTTAGACGTGACACGCGTCCGTTTGTACCAATTGGTCCCGTCTGCCGCGCTGATATACGGCCGACGCTACTTTAGAACAATGATGGCACAAATTGCGCTATTACTTGCCTTAGCGATGCCCCGCAACCCCGCGACCCGCCGACTTCTGACTCCTTAATTGACAAATTAGCCTGCACTGATACGCTTGCATGCGCAATCCACGATACAATCACAGCGACACACGGTCTCTACGATCAACAGGCTGCCTGCGCGGGCGACCGCGTTCCGCCCGAATACACCAGGAGCCATTAAATGTCAATCAAAACTTAGGGCTGCGTGTCGTGAATAGAATATTGTCTTAGTAAATAAGACTAATTAGGTCATTAATAAAAAATATATATATTGGCCCTAATTCTGTTAATCACACGAACTAGTTAAAATTCACTAAAATTCTTTAAATTGAAATAGCTCGTATTCTATTTTCGCTAAAATACAAATTCGTATAACTCCATACAACGCCCTTACTAATAATAGACAAGTTTTATTCCATTGCAGGCCGATTGCGGTTAGTTTTAGTAGCCACCAAATAAGTGGCGACTTAATTTCGCTAAAACTACCCGCAAATTTAATAAATACATTTAATTTTAGTGATGTTATTGATAAGTCTCATACTAATTTAGACTTTATCGTAACCTTATAAGAACTGATTCAGTTTTCCAAAATTTTAGTTTAGTTCAGTTGAATAAACGAATCACTACCATTATCAAAATCAAATACAACTATAATACATTAATACACGATAAATCAATTTCTCACAAAATTAATTTTCATATATAGCTAATAGTTTCCTTTTTATTTGTTATTTCTGCATTATGTGTTTAATAGTTAGCGTAAGCATTCATGCTTACAAAAAGGAGTTACGGTAAGCTGTCGCACACTAACACGGGTCGCTATCTCCGTACACATACGATTAAGGAAGACAATGGCTGCAGATGTGAGTTAACTCGTAAACGGGTGCTTGCACAGACCGGTCTACGAGAAGTTGAGGAGACGAAACGATAAATGGGAGCACAAACGATTCTCAATGTCAGAGCTAATGCTCATTAATAAGTTCTTGTGCGGCGCCGCTTGCTTCTAACACAAATCGGTCTAATGAGTGAATTCCATGAGAGCCTTTTAATTTCCCATTCGGTGCGGCCACCTCCGATATCGGCCGACTGTTATTAATATAGGGCCAGGCCCGGCCCCTGGTCTCCGGTGGCGGAGCCCCTTACAGCCTCGATTAGTTGCACCAAACGGAGATACTGCAGCCGCTCTCCGCGACTTATCTCCCGCTATTAATTACGCTCAGATATTCAATGGACAAGTTTAATGCAACCGCTTCATTTGAGCCGAGAGTGCTATATTGACGACGTTATAGGACCGATAACTTTGTACGACGTCCGCTGACGCCTGACGTGTCAGTTGCAATGTTTGACACGCTACCTAACGCTTATCTACGAGACATTCAAAGCACTTGAGTACACATAAACGCAGCCCTTACGTTTGATGTCGATAGTGATCTGGCGCTAAATCAGGTGCATTTTGCAAGCGGCGAACTACCGCCATGAAGCCGGCCGCCGCCGCCGCCGCCGCCACCGAGGTAGACCGCTGATGCAATTACAGTTTCTATTCATAAAAGAATTGGAATCAGATTAGATTCAGCCGCAGGCCATGCCAGCTTGTAGATAATAACACCCCACTATGAATATTGACTGCTGCTACAAATTAAAGGAAACCAGCATCGTGCTCCATATAAATTACTGTTTTTGCGTAGTTTATTGCTTCTCTGGTGGTTTTTTATAGAAAGACAGAGCGATTATACAAGTTTTGAAATTAACAAGTGATTTCGTAACACGTTATTCCAAAAGAGGAGAATCGATCGATTCTGCTGATAAAATGTGTTGTTTGTTGGCAAAACAATTTGAGTACTTTTTTATATACTTTACAGATCGAATATCTGACCACTATCTCACTTGATGGTCAGTGACAATGTAGGAGAAGAGGTTATTATAGACCTAGAATGTTTAAAGGCTCTCAAGGACTGCTGCCTGAACACACTATGCGTCTGGTGACAGTTTTATAAAACTCGCGGTAGCAAAAAATGCGCAATCAAAAACTCTAAAAATGTGGTTAGTAATTATTTTTTGACCTCGTAAGTCACTCTCAAGTACATTTTTGTAATATTTTAAATAACCATGCATCGAGATTTGTCCCGCTCTCCCCGCCTGTAAACACCCGCGAGCCTCTGTATAATGTCATTTACAGCTGTTAAGCCCTTTATGTCAAAAAACGGGTTGCACTCCGGGAGTGCCGGCAGAACCGAAAACTTGCATATATATGGTAAAATACAATATTCATTTATTGCGCTATCGTACACAAACAGCACAATAGGTACTTAAGTTTATTGATTTTATGTACCTACACATTAAACACTATTGTGAGGGCGATAGAGCATACAATAGAATGAAGTCAAAATCAACATGTTAAACGGGCGAGCGAGATGAGCGCGGTCTGCTTATAAAAGTTCGTATTATATCTACCAACAAACGAAAATGTTCCTTATTCTTAACATATTTAAGTTAAAATTTCTTTATGCTCCGTCCGTCTTACGAATTCGATGACGTCACGCGCCTGGCGCGAGGTGTCCTGACGCGGGCTTAACATTTTTCACCATACAAAAGTGCACAACGCGGCTAAAGAATTTTTCACTTCAAAAATCTTCACTAAATGTATTGTGAACTATCTTGTCTACAAATAAGAATAAATCGGCGTTATTTATAAATGGTAGACGTTTAGGCTTAGGTAGCGCGCTCATTAGTTGCTACTCGATTTCAAAACACTTTTAATACTTCGTTTTAATTTTACTCATTTTTTACTTGTTGTCTGGTGATAATATCAGAGATTCATTAGGCCCCTAGTCCACTAGCCAGACAGCGATCACGTACTTTATTTATAATACAAATTATATTTTTAAAAAGGCGGTAAGTTTGTATACCACACTTCACTGTATCTGCTGGGGAACCTTTGTACTTAAATTCCTTTTGGGAACTGCAACTTTAATGCAAACTTTAAAGATCCTTTACTTTTTTACTACGCTCGTCAAGAACTAAAAGGCATTATGTTCTTGATCTCCTTTCTCTACCGTATTTGTTTCTGCCATAGGAAGTTTGCTGGAAGGTTCTCCACAACATTGATAGTCTACGAGAACCGGTTGGGAGTTTGGAAGCCACCGCATCATCCACCCCCCTGCAATCTCTATCGGATTCTCTGTCCACCGTGTCCAATAGACGTTCAACACTGCGTTTGTCTCTCCGTGGTCCCAATTTGACCCGTGCAATCCATTAAAAAAATAATATCTTATTGTGCCCATAGGCATTCGTTCAGGCTGCCGAGTGTTTTGACCCGATCCAACATGGGTTGATAGGTGGCACTAGACAGCGTCCTTCGACCGGAACCTACGTGAAGAGTTCTATCACGTATTATCGCTTGATATGAGAGAATGTAAGAACCGTTGGATGAAGACAAACGCAAGCTACGCGATACCCAAACTATAGCATATAGTATGTCTAGTTCTTGTGCAGTGGAAGCCTTACACAAGAAGCAGGTGCAAGTTATCTCGTCAGTACAATGACGACGAGGAGGACAGTTTGAAACCAGACACGATGAGGGATCGCCGCTAGAGCCTCCACGGCCATAATTCAATCCGATAACGGACCTTCACGGACCTGTTAACGACAAATAACGCAGATAACATAACGGCCACCTAAACGACCCTATCTGACATTCGATAATATTTAATAATTATTTACATATATTTTTATCAGATGGATGCAGCGCGTGCGATGCCCGCTGACATCTGTCGGCGATACCGTATAATATACTGATTTATTTTAGCATCTGTTTACGACAACTTAAAATATTTTTTACATTATATTCCAACTACCAAGACTACATCTTTTTAATATTTAAGCAGATGTAGAGGTGACAAAAGGTTTGCCTATTTTTCATGTTTTTCTATAACTATATAAACTTATGAAATGTAATCTTATATATAAAAAAATCTCATGTCCGTATTTGTTATCGAACTCTTAAAAACTCGTGGAAGCTTCTTTAGCGGCGTTGTGCACTTTTGTATGAGGAAACAATGTTAAACTCGCGTCAGGCGTCAGGATGTGACGTCATCGAATTCGTAAGACGGAGGGAGAGTAGACCGCCGTTGAAATTTTAAGTTAAACGTGTTATGAATAAGGAAAATTTTTGTTTGTTGGTAGTTTTATTTGATAAAGTCATTTTGTTAAAAGTATTACTAAGATTGGTTATCAACAGCCAAAACCTTGGCTGTTGACTGGCTCTCAACGACAGCTGCTTAAACTCTCCGTAGGTTTGGTGACTGTTTTACAAACTTTAGTGTGGAAGATAGCCAGGCGGGTACTGAAAAGGACTACCACGCTGTGGATTTCATTGTGACGAAATCCACACCGAAAACACAAGCCGGAGGTGGGAATCGAGCCAGCGAGTGATAGCCGACGCGGCGCGGCGACGCGACGCTCACTCCGCGAAGCTATCATCGCTTATAAAAGGTTGGTTGTGTCTGCATGAAATAACCAAACTGAGTGAGTTTGGTTATTGAATAATAGATAGAACTAATACACTGAAAAATTCTACCTCAGACTAGTCTCGAACCCATTTCATTCATCATCATCTCAGCCATCGGACGTCCACTGCTTGACATAGGCCTCCCCCATTGATTTCCACAAGGACCTGTTGAAAGCGGCCCGTTGCGTCCAGCCCTTACCCGCGATCTTAGTCAGGTCGTCTGTCCACCTGGTCGGTGGCCATCCTATGCTGCGCATGCCAGTCCGTGGTCTCTATTCTAGAACTTTTCGGCCCCAACGGCCATCAGTTCTTCGAGCTATGTGCCCTGCCCACTGCCACTTTAACTTGCTAATCCCATTTCATTACTTTGGTCCAAATTATGCCATTATGCCACTGAGGCATTTATATATGCTATTTATATTTCCACGAAGTAATTTATAAGGAAATGTGAACGTCTAAGTCGACCCTTTTTAGGTATAAATGGATGATTATGTCTATTTTATACTACAATTTACCACATAATTTTTACTCAACTATTTTTCTCTTAAACAGTCAAGATTCAATCAAGTCCGTATTGAGTAAACTATTTCTTTTACGATAATTGATCATTTCAAAGAATCCAACTAAATACAAACAGACAAACATAATTCTATGAACACCTTTATAGTTTTATAGTAGTGTATAGTGTTTACTAAGCATTCAACTCTTCTAGCCCTTATCCCGCACTAGGTGGGATCAGCACAGCATGTTTTCCTCTTGCATCCGTTCTCTAGTCATCTCAGTGCTCACACCCTTCATAAGCATAATCATTATCCAAACAGTTCATTCATACCCTTCCTCCACCTCTTTGCTGTACATGGAACGGTTAAACTGCGGGTACTTCCCAGGCACTCTATTCTCTTATAGCTTCCACCATGGGCGCCTGCAGCAGGGTGCAATGGGGTGCACTCGCAACCCTCTGTCAGGAAAGAAAGTACAAAAAGAAATATTTGTTTATTAGTTACTGTTCATCACGTTGTCGATAAGTTGAAGTGGCAGTAGGGCAGATAGCTCGAAGAACCGATGGCCGTTTGGGTCGAAAAGTCCTAGAATGGAGACCACGGACTGGCAAGCGCAGCATAGGACGGCCACCGACAAGGTGGACAGACGACCTGACTAAATCGAAATGAAAACACCTAAATGTAGGGAAATCGTTCTAAAGTTCAGAACCATACATGTTGCTCAGACTTTTTAATAATAATAATAAATCATTTAAAGTAAAGTAAAGTAAAATGATTTATTGGCCTTATAACTGGGAATGTTACATTAGGCATGTCAAGTTACAATGTGTACATCTTAAATAATTTTATTTTATTATCATTTACTTTAGTCATAATCTAAATAAGTATATAATGTCACAAAAAAAGAAATACTTATACAGGACATGTTTAATTAATTAAATATCTATGGTAAAAGGGATAGGCTCAGCATGTGTCATGTTCCCACAATGTAGAGACCATAACGCTGTTTTTCAGCCTACCATAAAAAACTTTTTGTTATGCGTGAGTATAATACGTAGATGCAGAAAGCTAAAAGTAATCCCGGCGGTGCCCGTGGCGCCACCACCGTCTCCCCGGGCACCTGGACGTCGGCGTGCTGGACGAACACCATGTGGAAATTATTGTGTATTTATATTTTTCGCATAATTGGCGAATAGCAAACATGGCGTCCATAGTCCCTCGTCCCGGCACAAATCTGCGTAAATTTTAATTTTCTGCCTGTTAGTTCTTTACTAAGTATTAAAGGTAAATGGCTGCCGACTTGCGTGTCAACTGTACGCATTAAATGCAAATCATTAATTACCTGGAAGCTAACTATCGCAAAGCTGTCAACTTTTATGATATATTTTGTATGAAAATAAGTTAATTCAGTCTCGGTAGAGGTGCAGAAATCAGAAGGCTGCAGAAGCCGGCTAACTAGCGCCCGCCTCGGGATATATCGATGGCTCAATCAAGCATCATTAAAGGACAACGTTACAAATTGCATTCCAGTGAGCCAATTAATATATAGTTATTTATGAATCGGTATCACAACGGGCAGCAGACAGGTTGTCCTATCAATATCAATCGTTTGACAAGTGTATTACATACTTGACGGCTAACGTCAGTTGAAACGCGCCGCCTCTAGGCGCCCGCGCCGCGGCGTGAGTGAGGCTGAACTGACAGGAGGTTAGTGGAATAGTTATGAGAAGAACTAGTGTTGTACCGCAGTTCATTATTGTAACGGTCCTTTTATGAACGAATGAATAAAAAAATCATGCGGAGCAATCTTTGGGGAGTGCTGATAGAAGTGAAAACTGCATGGTTTCTAAGCTAACATGGAGAGCGTGCGTTGACGATGACGCGAGTTTTAGGCTATTTGTTCACTCAAAAAGTATCTACCCATATTTTTATTTTATTTGTTATTTACTTATTCAGACAACTTTGCTCTATTAACGAAACAATATAATTAAATACTAACAATAGTGTCAATATCTGACAGTCAAAAATTTTTTAACAAAAATTGCAACCGACTTCAACACTCAAAAGTGTGAAATAACTTGTTGAAGTCGGTACCATGATAGTTCACACAAAAGTAAATATCATTACAATATTGTGCTCATGGTACCGACTTCGACAAGTTATTTCACACTTTTGAGTGTCGAAGTTGGTTGCATTTTTGTTAAAAAAAAATTTTTTCACCCTTTTCAGTGACCTTTGCTACTCACGGGATCAATTAAATTAATTGTCATTGTGTGTTCCGCGATGTCTTGAATGTTGATTGTCTTGATGAAATTTAAATGGCCACCAACCACAGAAGTATATATATAGAATATATAGAAGTATATATTCTATCTAACAAAAAAAGAATGATCAAAATCGGTTCATAAACCACGAAGTCATCCGCGAACACATATAAAAAAAAACATATAAAAAAACAAAGGACAATCAAATGTTTCAGCTATAGCCTTAAGGATGCTGGTACTGCTTGAGCGAAGCTGATCAGCAATGAAGCGGTCTTTTTGCGCCAAATAGCATCAAAAGAATCAGTCCGAGCCTTCGTGAACATAGTTGAGGCGCTGCAGAATCGCGGAAGCCGTAACAGCGCCTTAAACGCATTATTTAAACACAGTATACCTACGTAGCAAATTTTTTTTTAAGCACTCTCAGACCTCCGCAATAGGATTCCCTGTATTGCGTGAGGCATGGACAGCAGCAACACACAATTACAGCACACAAACATCCAAGACCCGACCAAACATCTACACTCATCGCACAAATGTTTGCCCCTACCGGGATTCGAGCCCAGGGTCCCGGAGACACAGAAGTCATGTCAATGACACTAACCACTGCGCCACGACTACCGTCAATGAAAGCGTGCGGTGAAGAAGACGCGAGTTCCATGACTTTTGTCCACTCAAAAAGTACTCAACGCGCCTAAAGAAGTTTTCACTTTAAAAATATAGTTAGTTTAATGTTCAGTCTTATACCTAATCAGTCGGTCGCTGCTGGCACACGAGCCTACCTCTTAGGCCCACGTGCACGTTCCCGAGTTAGCCTAAATAACTCGGAGTTAACAGCTAACACAGGGATAAATAAATAACTGGTCTTGTGCCATCAAGAGTTAGGAGTTAGCCTAGGGTTAATTTTCTAAATATTTAACCCACCAATGTGGGAGAGTTAAGTCGCTAACTCTAGGTTAGTGAATGTCAAAACAAATTGACGTTATGCACTGAGGTACTATTACTACGTATAGAGATGACAAATGACTTTACTTCAAACTCTTGCAAAATGAAGCATGACATTAGCTTTTGATAGCTCCTCTATACGCAGTAATAGAACCTCAGTGGCTAAAAAAAAGAAATGTCGGGTTAGCTATGCTGATGTTATTTTATAGATGTGCAAGGAACAATGAAAGTTAAAATTTTAATGATCTAACCCTGAGTTTACAAACTCTACATTTATTTATTTAACCTGACAATGCGTGCAAGTGGGCCTTAGAGAGGAGTGTCAGCCACAGTCCAGTGTTGCCATAATGTCAGGTACAGAATAATGCAAATGATATGACAAAAAATAACTTATTAAAGTAATATGTATGTACCTACCTAAACCCTTATCTTTTTGTATATACCTGTGAATGTTGTACCCAATATTGTATATCTTTTACTATTGTTCATAATTGTAGTCTAAGCATGTAAGATGTACACCTTTTCAGTAATAAATATATTTGTATTTGTATATCTGTGATATGATACGAGCACTATCATAGAACTATAAAGATATGGAATCTTAAATATTCCACTAATACAGGGCAAAGGGGACATTTTGTATGTATGTGTGTAAGTGTACATGTTTGTTACTCGTTCATGCTTAAATGGCTGCGGTGTTTTCGATGAAATTTAGTATATATATAGTTTAATTTAGACCCTTGAAAGAACACATAGGTTACTAATTTTCATCCCGAAAATAATTGATGTTCCCGCGGGATAAGCAAATAATTAAAAAACATCTATTACTTCTTCACGCTCAAACGGCTGTACCGATTTCGATGAAATTTGTTGTGGAGATAGGTCGAGGAATAACGAGCGCGCCCAAGCACAGCGGAGCACACGTTTGAATACTTTGGAAAGGGATAGACTGCCATATGTATGACAACAAACCTACTCGGGTCCCAGATATAGGTAATTATAGTTAACTTGTCGACTAAATCGCATATCAGCTCTGAATTAGGGCGCGTGCGACGCTTACTTATGATCCCTAATCTGTCTCTCTGTAAATCTAACTTATTATATATATGTGGTATCCGGCTTTACTCACGTTTATAGTCGAAGTTTCGACCTAGGATTCGAGCATGTCCGATGCTCATCCTCAGGTGAGTTTACGCTGCCAGATCGCGGCGACTCACTGAGTCGCCAATGACAAGTCGATAATGTGTCAAACTCACGAGAATTTCCAATCAAAAATCTAACTTAGATGTTAAGGCAGTGTTTCAGTTTTTTTTTTTTTTTTTAATAAATTTACTCCATACATTCACAACATTAACAAGGTAACATTAATATATTTTTTTTTTAAATCAGTATGAATTATGTAAATGGTTATGATGATAATAAATAAACAAACAAAATTTCCATCCCGTCATCCCACGGGATAACGAGATGGTAATTTTGAAGACACAAAAATCGTCAATACCACGTACGATTGCATCGCGGGTAACACCGCGGGGCTAAGCTAGTATAATATATGACACAAAATACGTTTATGCTAATGACAGACATTGCCAGTGCAATTTTGTATAATACGTTTGTATTTGTTTGAATTTCGAAGTTTCATGTGCGCATAGCTAGTTATTTAACACTATTTATGATGAAAACGTACCTATTTGATGTGCATAAATACTTATTTTATGCAGCATTTACCTCTTCGCCTTGGCCATATAAATGAACATGCCAATGATCCTGTAATGCTGTTCAAGTTACACCACAATGTATGTAATTTTAAAGTTAAATATGCGATATATTATGCACAAATGAATATTAATATTTATAAATAAGCTTTATATAATGCCTGTGCGCTTTCATTGTGAAATGCTTCGCGAGATAGTGTTTGTATTTATTACTTTGAAGAAATGTTAGTGAAGTTTTGTTATTAATTGTGTTTCGACATTTTGTAAACTTTTACTCATATGACTGCTACCAAAAAATATTTTATATAAATAGGTAATACCCACTTATGTGTAACTTACATATTACATTAACGTACCCTCTGCCGCAAACAATAGATTTCGCAGAAAACTATTATCTAAATATTCTCATAGGCTATGAAAAGGAGAATTACTAATATTTTTTTATAGATTCAGACGCCACTTTGCGGAAATCCATATAAAATGATATATCAATTACAATCAATAAAGATACAATCACACATCTGTAATTGTCGTATTTTTACAATTAATTACTTAGAGTTTCGCTCTTCGAATTTCATTAATTAAAATGTCCACTGGCCATCAGATACAGCTCTGCCTTTAGTGGTTCTGTGTTTGGCAAAATATTTTCAAAATACCAGCTATTAGTTTTGCAAGTTAACTATAGATAGTTTTAGTACCACTATTTGTGGGATTGATACCGATGTTGAAAGAAAGAAAGAAATTTATTTATAACATTTAAAGCATACAATAATAAAATGTACAATTACAAATGTTACATTGTGCCTACGCCCAAAGCTAAAGCTACAGATGGGGGTCGATTCGGCGACCGTGAGTTCCCCGTCCCACACTCGCTAATCCGTAGCTATCACCGCTTCAAAACGTACAGACAAACAAATGCTAAGCTGTTTAAATATGCCAATGAGACCTCCGTTTCATTTAATATATACCCAATGAAATCTACCTGGTGACTATATGAAACATAAACTGTATGTAGATTATTTTAATATATCTATAATTCTCTAAAAGACATTAAATTACTTGTGCTGTAATGTCTACGGTTCGAAATTCGTATTTAAACATTAACGTAGGTATACAAATCGTACATTGTGTGACAATTATCGAAGCAAAATGTTGGTTCGTTATCTGTGTAAACGCCAAACCCGTCTCCAGAGCCACTACTATTGGCATTTTACGTATTTGGACGAGTAAAAGCTCCACTCCCCTTATGCACTTTCGCAGTGGAACTCATTGATATCGCCACTAGGTTGTGCTAAAAATTGTTAATGAAACGAAAAATAATTCCCATATTAATAATGTTTTAATTTACAGCTTTTCGAAATATTCCTCGTCGACCCCGTGTGCACTTATGCACTCGAGTGAACCAGCATTAAAAACATTTGAAAGACATATCTTGCGCGAGGTGGAAAAATAACCGCCGATATTCTTCGGTCCTCGTCTGCTGAATTTCGCTCGTTGATGAATTTTCGCCAATGAATATTATTTTACCGTGAGAAATAAACAAAAATCACATAATCCTGAATCCGAACTGTACAGGGCTGCGTTCAGGAGCGGCTTCGGCCAAGCCATATCTTGCTTTGACAGCGGATGTGCGGCGTTCACGGACTCAACTAGAGCATTATTTGCTCCACCCAATATTTTATCATGACCGTTCACGTCAACCTGTCAGACCAAAATATGGTCGACTAGACCATAATCTTTCTACTTCTAGAATCGATCAAATCTTGATCGGCTGTCAAAAGTGACATATTTAGTGGTAACTATCACGTGATCTATGATCAATGTAAGTGACTTCTTCTTCTTCTGTGACATGCTATGGTGTAGCCGTTCATGAGACATCGATCAAAGATTGGTCGATCAATATTTGGCCGAAGCCGCTCCTGAAGCCAGCCCTGAGGATGGGGTAAGATTTATACCCCGAAGTTGTGAAATAGTCCATAGCTCTAGCTGTGTGAGTGGGCGCGATTCCCGCGCGACCTCTGTTGTTGCAAATAAAAGAAGAGCGAACAAATAATGTTCAAAAATATTTTAAAAAAAGAACTACCCATAAGTGGCCAATGATTATCACCAACGAGTTCGTAATGAATGTGATCGACAATTCAAAATAGTTTCAGGGAAAAAGAAGTTTTATTTATTCTTTGGCTAAAAATTTTCGTAACAACCTAGGTATACATAATTATATTATGTTACAGCATGTTAAGTGATCATTAACAATAGCTAAGGGTGATAATTATTGTTTATTCAAGCTTACTTATCGCTTGTAGCATTATCAATTTCAGAAAGCTGTATCAGAATCATAGAATATGAATTATTTTATTTAACTGGCAGGTCATATATGCATCCTTGATATTTTTAGTAAATAAATAATTATTTTTTGAATTACATACACGTTGTTACTCACATTGCAAATGTAAATGGTGGTTTTGTCGATTTATTGTACTATTTCAGAATGAAATTCCACCTAAAATGAGATTGAGTTGCAGTTTTTGCGCGATGACCCATAGTAGGGTCACCGGCATAAAGCCCTAGCGCTCACCACTCAACCCGATCTCACTTAACGTCATAAATAACTTTGTCAATCTGCTAACTTAATAGCATAATTTATCCGTCGCAGGACAACATAACGAGCAATGGCGATAATAAACCAGAAAAGCCACGAGATGATAATAGCCATTCGTAAATAATGATTCCTGATTGCCGGTCCACACCTCAACCTGCGAATCGGCCCTCGCACGGTTCCGTATATACGAGTCAACTGTATGCGATAACACGGGCTTGTATAAATAATATCGGTCGTTGTACTGACCTCGCGGAGCAATGTCTTCGCCGGCAGAATGCAATCGGTGCCTAATTAACGCAACTCGGACACGGCCATCGAGGATGTATCGATTAGAGCGCAACCCTATTAAGGCAGAACAATCACATCTCAAACAAGGAATGGGCAAGATTAGTTCCTTGGGCTCTTTATGCAGTCACTACAGTTAGATAGGCATCTTCATGAAATGCTGCTGCGCTTTCGTTACTAGACTTTGATAACGCTAGGTTTGGGCCGATCTTTGATAGATCTTACTCGTTTTACCTCATTTTTTTTTTTTCTAACTGACTAATGCTGTTTGCCTCTACCGGCATTTACAGCTTCACCGGAGGGGGGACGAGCACAGATGGTGCTCAGCCCGGTATCTGTGCGGTCGCAGAAGGCGCACCGCCTAGTGAGGCTAGCGCTGACGGCGCTGTGCCACTAGGAGAGGACGAGGCGACTAGCTCAAGGGCACCACTGAGGTTCGGACCTCGGCTTGAGCTGTCGCCAGGACAGGGAGATATCGG
This sequence comes from Apeira syringaria, assembly GCA_934044485.1. NCBI lineage: Eukaryota > Metazoa > Arthropoda > Insecta > Lepidoptera > Geometridae > Apeira > Apeira syringaria. Next base: position 10,017,443 of record OW203677.1, on the reverse strand, counting down.
ATCGACTTGCCCCGGTACCAGAGTGGTCCGTAAGTGAGCCCTAAGGATGTTTGCTCTTTGACTATTTGGAGAGAATCTAACCAGGATGTTTTTGCCTCGAGCTCGCCGTCGAGCTCGGTGTCTGACTGAGTATACCAGGGACTCTCGACCTTGTATTCTACCGGGATGACCGTGGGACGACGCTAAAGCTAGCGACAAGGCGACAGCGATGGGGTCGTCCGGGTCATCCAATACGTGCCTAGGGCGGCGTCGTCGGGGATGGCGTTTTACCTCAATGATATTATATGTTTATATGAGGTAGATGTCACACAAGCGCGCGGTAACTGAGGCGGCAAAATTAAGTCAATTTTAATAATTTTCATTACGACGCGTATTTCAAGCGCAAGTCTAAACATATAGCTATCCTTTTCTATATTATTTGTACCGTATTATCTGTCGCAGTAAGCATGTTTATGTCATAAAGGAACAAAATCTGAGCACCGCGCAGTTTAAATATACGTCATCTTTAGTAAAACATCATTGTTTTACCTACGAAACCGTTTCTGCCTTATTACAAAATATGGACATTACAAAGTGTGGATTTAAACCCAAACTACAAAATTACAGTTTGTTATGGTACTAAGAAATTAGTCCTTGAAAGTCCTCCTATAAATCGCCGACTAATCATAACTAGTTGATACCAAAAATTGACAATGTTCTAACATTAATCATGATTAAATATTTACAAAGTTTATTGAATAACAAATTATGACAACGTCAAGACGTCAACTACCTTTGACGTTTCGCGCGTTAGTACCATCGCTAAACTAGGGTCATCAGAGGACGATCCTTAGACCATAGACGATCCCCGAATCAACGCTTGGTTTTGTAATAAAACGGTTAGGTTTACGAACAGTAGTAATCAAAATCTAGGGTCTGTTATTTTACAGAATTGACACTTGAATCTCGTAAAATAGAATGCAGGGCTGTGACAGCGACGACAGTGCCGTTCAGCAGCAGTGGTAGACATCATCTCACACAGGGCACAGCTGTATGTCGATGTGCACCCGCGATAGCCCCCGCCCGGGCACTACCATTTATTCCTGCTGCAATAAATTCAAATTACCGAATTAACAATAGTACGGATACCATCTCTAAGCGATATTCACAACGGCCGATACCGACGACATAAGCTACGTTAACCTTCTATCATTATTAGCATCTACGTTTAATTCCTGCGCAATTAGCCAGATCTGTACAATCGGCGGTTTGCGCGCTGGTACAATCCTCCGGTTTAACGGTGGCTCTAAATCTAACGATGCTGTAATATAGATACCGCTTATGACAGCGCCGTAAATAAGTCTTGCGTTTGTAATAAAACTGCTCAGTATGAAATTGAATTTAATTTTAATAAGCACGATTTACACAAAACATTGGTATCAATAAACGCCGAGAGAGAGTGAGAGAGAGAGGGGGTCGCGCGCACATGGCCGTCGCGCCGTCGCGATATAACGCAATGAAATCCAACACCGCGTCGAATCGAACGCTGTCCTGTCGCCTTAGAAATTTGTGCAATATTTCGCCCTTTTCACGCTGATGTCCTCGGCCCGTGTCCAACCGCTGGACTGGCTGGACATGGCTGGGCATGGCTGGACATGGCTGGACATGAAACACAATATCGTCGAGTGAGCTCCATAATTAATACGCAGCGTAGAGCGAAGGGCAGATATTAGTAGAATGTAATCTTGAATTACGACTTTGATGCTCGCTTTGAAAATAGCGAATGTTTTCTGAAATCATATATAACCAATGAGAAGAATGTTAAGTGATTCGTTTAAATGTGGATGTTATAATCTTTTGGCAGGTTTCCCGGTTCTATGTTTACCTAAATGTTAGTCAGTATCACGCTTGCGACGACGCCGTGTCTGCCATGCATCCGTCATCCTCAGACGCTGCCACTTTTAGGTGGATCCAATGATGTTTTACTAAAGATGACATATATTCATACTGCGCGGTGCTCAGATTTTGTTCCTTTATGACATAAACATGCTTACTGCCACAGATAATACGGTAGAAGTAGTATAGAAAAGGATAGCTATATGTTTAGACTTGTGCTTGAAATACGCGTCGTAATGAAAATTTCTACAATTGACTTAATTTTGCCGCCTCAGTTTCCGCGCACTTGTGCGACATCTACCTCGTGTCATTTCATTTCATTCATTCATTCATTCAAACTGTTAAAATGTAATACAATACAAATACACTTTATTGACACAAAATTACAGAAATTAAAGGAAAGAATATTTACAATGAGAAATGTTCAGTAATAAAAGTTAATAGGTACTCATCAAACTAATTAGTTCTTTAGAATGCAGTAATGAAGAATCCTCGTACCGGATTTTTATGGTTCTGTAAATTCTCGAGATATTCATAGCACATGTTTCAGACATTTCTCTTCAATTTTAGGAAAATGTACCTAGGTTATTCCGAAAATTGTAACCTACAGATTATAGAACCTCTTTATTCCTGAAACTATTTTTAATTTCGCTAACTATATAGCTGTTTTATATAGTTGTTAAACACATTTTTTTTACATGTACATATTTTACTGGGCGAGGCTTATGTCCAGCATTGGATGTCCTATGGTTGAGATGATGATGAAGATGATATTTTACTAAACTTCAGTATATTTAAATGAAATTTAATCTGCACATAAATTTGCCGATTTATTACGGATAATCAAACTATATGGAAACCAATTATTTACGGCGGTAGAGAGGTTGAGGAACGATATATTATGCAGTATTAAATTAATATATGTACATAGAGATGAAAAGAGATCTGGGCAGCGTCCGGAAAACTCCACGTCGATTTCTCGTCCAAAATATCAGAATGCTTGAAAACGAAAGTCTTCGAACAATGTGTGTTACCAGTGATGACTTACGGAACCGAAACGTGGTCTCTGACTATGTGCCTTCTGAACAGGCTCAGAGTCGCACAACGAGCTATGGAGAGGGCTATGCTCGGGGTTTCTCTACGCGATCGAATCAGAAATGAGGAGATCCGTAGAAGAACAAAAGTCACTGAAATAGCCCAGCGGATTAGCAAGTTGCTTGCCTATCGGTTACATTACGCCGAATGTGCACTGGAACTACACAATTTAATTCCACCATCTCTATTCTATCGTCGGTCAACCAGACGTACGACTATGCGCCACCGCTACATGGTAGATATACCACCGTGACGCACGAAGCGTTTTGCTTCCACTTTCATAATGCGTACTGCCAGGGAGTGGAACTCACTGCCTGAGTCTGTGTTTCCCGATCGGTCAAATGTAAGCTTAACCTTAAAAAAAATTACGATCAAATGGAACCGACTTCAACACTCAAAAGTGTGAAATAACTTGTCGAAGTCGGTACCATGAGCACAATATTTTGATTATAGTTACTTTACAACTATCATGGTCAAGTCGGTTCCATTTTTTAGTAAAAATTTTTTTTTACCCTTTTTCACCGATTTATCCACGTGCAACTATAATGTCCAGCAGTGGACATTCTATGGCTGAGATAATGATGATACGAAAAGAGATCGCAGTTTCCACTAAAAAAGACGATTCACTTACGCAGAGGAAGAAACATTGTGGCTGTATAAACTACTAGGTGATTCTGTACTAAAAATACCTGTTGAAGCGGCAATGAGAGTTGGCGATGGTTCAAATCAAAATTAAGAATACGCTCAAAGTAATTGTTTTCCTGAGAATAACATAAAACTACTCAATATACCAAACCCATGTTGACATATGTTATAGAAATAGTTTGTTTTTCTTTTCAACACACACACATTTGAAAGATCTATTCATAACACACACACACATACATTTTGCACGTGCTGTTAATTAGCGCACGTGGAAATCAATAATTGGTAGGATTTCCATACTTTCCTGTCTCCGGAAATACATCGACATTTATTGGAATTATTATCGAAAATAAGGCGAAGAACAACATCGAAACTGGGAATTTTTAATGTTGAAATCTAAGATCGTTACGGTTATGATTGTGGTAATAACTTACTTGAAAATCCGCCCACGCTTATTAATTTATTAGTTTCACGAAACATAGAACAAAAAACATGTTTAGATACATAAAATAGTTTTTAAAAGAATCATTATAGAATGTCAAAGTATATAACCCTAATTCTGTTAATCACTCAAACTAGATAAAATTCACTAAAATTCTTTAAAATGAAATAGCTCGTATTCCATTTATGCTATAATCCAAAATCGTATAGCTCCATACAACGCTGTCTCTGATACTAGACGAGTTTTATTAAATTGCTGGCCAAATGCGGGTAGTTTTAGTCGGCACCTAAAGACGTGACGACTTATTTTACCTAAAACTACCCAGAATTCTAGACGAAATGTGTCTCCCTTGCCATTTAACCCATTAATCGTATCGTTATTATATATTCATAAATTGTTATCATGAAAAAAAAATATTTTTTCTGTATGGATCTGGCGTTTGACCACTATCACACTTGATGGTCAGTGATGACATGGTCGAAGATGTCATCACGACAGACCTAGAATGTTTCATCAACATCATCTCAGCCATAGAACGTCCACTGTTGGACATAGGCCTCCCCCATTGATCTCCACAAGGATCTGTTGGAAGCGGCCCGCATCCAGCCCTGGCCTGCGATCTTAGTCAGGTCGTCTGTCCACCTGGTCGGTGGCCGTCCTATGCTGCGCTTGCCAGTCCGTGGTCTCCATTCTAGAATGTTTACTGGCCCTCAAAGACTTCTACTTGAACACATTATGTGTTTGGAGACAGTTTTGCAAACTTTAGTTTGGTACCTACTAGGCGGGTGCTTTGAAAGTACCCTACCACCATGCTGGGAATTTGATAACGGTGTCAACTTCACCGGAAGCTCAAGCCGTTGTTGGTGAGGATCGAACCAGCGTCCGGTACTTAACCAAATCTTACTATGTTTTTAAATACCCGATACTCAATAGTTTATTGCATCATATGTGTACAAAAAAGGTTCTTATTGGTAATGAGAACAGCATATGACCCTGGTTGGGGGGGGAGGGGGGGAGGGGTCGCATATAAATGCAAACGGACCGATTCATTCTATTTAATATTTTCTTTAATTGTGTCATTAATAAACTGTGTTGATATTGATCTGAACTGATGTTGTGATCTTTTAGGGGGCTATAAAATGTTACGTCTTTTTCTATAGTTCTAATGTTGTCGGCTGGTTTGTTATATATATATATATTATTATTTTTTATTTTTTCACACAAGGTCTTCAGGTCCCAAACTAGGCAGAGCCTGTACTATGGTAACCTGATGACTTATATATACTTACTAGCTGCGCCCCGCGGTTTCACCCGCGTGCACTACGTTTTTCCCGCTGACTCAGTTATCCCACGGGAACCATACTTCTTCCAGGACAAAAAGTAGCCTATGTCCTTCTCCAAAGTCCCATGTATCTTTATACCAAATTTTATCTAAATCGGTCAAGCCGTTTTCATGTTATGTCGTGACAACGGAAAACGGGTTTCATTTTTATATATATAGATATACATATACACACCCAGACACAAGTCAAACAGACATGTTCATACACACAAATGTTTGACCTGTCCGGGAATCGAACCCGGGACCAGCGGCTCAGAAGGCAGAGTGCTACCAACTGCGCCAACCGGCCAGTCAAATATATTGTATACATAACAAACTAGTCGAGCTTCTAGAACCGAGCTGTGCATTTTAAGCTTGAAAACGGCAAATCCAGCTCGTGCACGGATCTAGTCGCATGCCGCCTTTCTAAATGTATCACTGTAAGTCACTGTAAACCTAACTGTAGCAATATAACTTTTCTTTCTTTTTTTTTTTTCTCAGCTATGTGCGTCCACTGTTGGACGTATGCCTCCCCCATATAGGGGGAATAGTACTCCCCCATCTCTGCCCGCGGGTGCCGTAAGAGTCGGCTAAGGGATCACATACCAGGAGGTGGGCAGCAGCGCCTTCTGAGGATCGGAAATGATACTGCGCCCCGCACACAACCCGCCTGCCAAGCGTGGCGAGTATTGGCAAATCCCCCCTGTATGGGGGAGGCATATGTCCAGCAGTGGATGACCAATTGCTAAGAAGATATATAACTAGTTGCGCCCCGCGGTTTTACCCGCGTGGCTAACAGTTTTCCCGCTACCTCAATTATCCCACGGAAACTATACTTTTTCCGGGATAAAAGTATCCTATGTGTTACTCCAGGGCTTAAACTATCTCCATACCAAATTTCGGTGTAGCCGTTTGAGCGTGAAGAAGTAAGAAACATACACACACACACACACACACACACACACAAACTTTCGCATCATACTAATATTATAATTAGTAGGATATAGTAGACTAGATATAGTCTCAAACTCACTGTTAACATTTTCCAAAACTATTTTATCTTAGTATGACGATCGACACAGGTGCGATTCGCTTAATTAATAACCTTTAAAAAAATATTTTAACAACCGACTTCAACACTCAAAAGTGTGAAATAACTTAAATGTCCCGTAGGTCATTTACAGAGTACATTTTGTAATACGTATTTGAAATCACACGTCAGATTTTGACCTGCCCCTTGTGCCTGTAAACACCCGCGAGCCTCTGCGAGGTCATCGACCCCTCTTAATATCTTAAAAATACGCCAACACATATATTGCTCGAAGGCATATCAGCTCATTAAAAAGAGATTCATTTGATCTTATATTTCCACAGAACGGGAAAAGGCTACACCTTAATATTCATAATAATAATGCGGAAATCTTCTGCTTTCCGATCAACTCCGGCAAAACAAACCTTACTACTTACCTTTTATTTTGCCGGAATTCATGGAAGTTGTATTTACTAAACACCTACCCACATATTAATAATAATAATAATAAGAACTTTATTGCCTTAAGAAAGATCACAAAAATTGCACTTACAATACAATTCGATATTGTACAGAAACACAAGAAACACAATTTACGTAAGTCTTAAAAAAAAAAAAATATTATGAAACATATCTTATTTGAAACGTTGTTGCCTGTTGTAGTAATAAAACTGTAGTACAGACAACAACGATATATATTATATAGCAGCTACATTAGTATATTATTTTTTATTGTGATTTTTTGCGGACAATATGAAAATATTGAATTTCAGCTTTCATTGAGAGTTTTCTTCTGTTTTACACATTAATATTTATATCATCATCACTACATAGTATAAAACAAAGTCGCTTTCTCTGTCCCTATATCCCTATGTTTGCTTAAATCTTTAAAACTACGCAACGGATTTTGATGCGGTTTTTTTTAATAGAGTAATTTAAGAGGAAGGTTTATATGTATAATAACATCCATTAATGACACAGGCTCTATATTTTGTACCCGTGCGAAGCCGGAGCGGGCCGCTAGTATATATATATTATCCGGCTTTACTCACGTTAATAGTCGAATATTTCCCGCTCATCATCACGTTGGTGAACTTCCCTGATGATGGGCATTGTTCAACCCCGGAACCTACGTCGACATATCTTACTACTAGTTGCGCCCCGCGGTTTCTCCCACGGGGATTACGATTTTCTCGCTACATCAATTATTGCACCGGAATCAAACATTTACCGGGATAAAAAGTAACCTATGTGCTATTCCAGACTATAACTACCAAATATCCATCCAAACTTTGACATTTATAATATTACTAGGCTTTCTTTTTTTTATTCACAATAGGCAGGCGTTTGACCACTATCTCACCTGATGTTAAGTGATGATGCGGTCTACGATGATTCACGCCTGCCTAGAAGATACCTGTTCACTCGTGACTTGAAGATGCCCAGATTGTATTCATGTAGAAACACAGACTTAGGCAATGAGTTCCACTCGTTAGCTGTGCGCACTATGAATGTGGAAGCAAAACGTTATATGCGCCCCGCGGTTTTACCCGCGTGGTGTTGAAAAACGGTGATCATGGTGATGATTAAAATAAGCTTATAAGTTAATGCTAAAAAACTATCTCCATCCCAAATTTCATCGAAATCGGTGTACCCGTTTGAACATGAAAAAGTAACAAACATACATTGTTATTAAATCAAACGGGGCTTAATCGCGAGAAAAACATTTAGTAATTTATTTACCTCGACGTTCCGAAGTCTTCTCGTGACCACGACCAATGCAACTTGGTCGAAACGTCGAGGTAAATAAATTACTAAATGTTTTTCTCGCGATTAAGCCCCGTTTGATTTAATAACAATGTGTTCGAATCGAGAAAGTCTAAAAATTACAAACAAACATACGCACTAACTTTCGCATTAATAATATTAATAGGATGGTGGGATTACCGTGAGACGGACAATATGCGTAAACAGTACTATCTCAATTGCTGTCACAGATTGCCGTATACTGCACGATATGGCGTAGAAACAAAAAGAGGTAGATATAGCTAGAGGGAGATACAGCCGTATTGGTACCGGCCTAGAATAGTACTCCCCCATCTCTTCCCGCCGGTGCCGTAAGAGTCGGCTAAGGGATCACGTACCAGAAGGTGGGCAGCAGGACCTTCTAAGGATTGGAAATCATACTGCGCTCGCCAACCCACCTGCCAAGCGTGGCGAGTATTGGTAAATCTCCCCTATATGGGGAAGCATATGTCCAGAAGTGGAGATCCTATGGCTGCGATGAATGAATGAATGAAAGAACCTATATACGAGCACGCGCTGACTCAGCATAGTTGGTTAAGGCCGTTGCTCTTCTCTCCCAAAAGAAGAAATCGTTATAAAATGTTTATCAATATGGGGAAGGCTTATGTCCAGCAGTGGACGTTCTATGGCTGAGACGAGACGAAACGATAGCTAGAGGGCCAGGCGCGAGGCGGTCGCTATTGCGAACGATTTACCCGTATGTACCGACACGGTAATGGTCGTAAATGTAAATTGACACCACGTCTAGTCTCGTGTCCTCACCATCGACCATCGACCATCGACCATCGACCGCTAGCGAAACATAATATTAACTGCAATCATGATGTAATGATGTCGTCCTCAGACGGTGGAAAGGCGCGTCTTCCCCTCGAGTACAAGCCGCTAAGTGATAATAATTAATTTGTCGATGGCATCAAGCCTCGATTACTCCAAGTGGCTTATAATTTAATGCCCGCGTCAGCTATTACATTCGAAAATTATTGTTTAATAAGTTTCGATTGTCGATATCGACATCGCGTTAGAGATACGTGCTTGACATTTTATTTTAATTTAATTCGAGAGTTTTCGAATTACCGTTTTAGCAGGTAGGTACTTAAAGCGAGGTTTTCCAGACAATTTAAGTAAATAGAGTGAGCATTCTAGATCTAGCGTGATGACATCTTCGACCACATCGTCACTGACCATCAAGTGAGATAGTGGTCTTCAATGGACACATTTCTTCACACGCAATTAGACAGTCTTCCAAGTAGATGTAACCCTTATAAGAAACGTTATTGGAGTTTAGCTCAAAAGTCGCTGTACCAATTTTGATGAAATTTAAATGGGACCGGGGGAGGCTTTAAAAAAAACATCAAAATCGGTTCACCCAGTCGAAAGTTAAGCCTGCCTGGCTAGCTACCACCCTTAAGTATGAAAAACTATCACCAAACACAGTGTGTTCAGACAGAGCAGTCCTTGAGAGCCAGTGAGCATTCGAGATCTAGCGTGATAACATCTTCGACCGCATCGTAACTGACCATCAAAGTGAGATAGTGGTCAAACGTTAGATCTATACAGTATAAAAAAATAAAAATAAAAGTTCTAAGGTAACAAACAGAAAAAAAGATACGGGTCGAATTGACAACCTCCTCCTTTTTTGAAGTCGGTTAAAAATAAGCTAGGAATGTAAGGAGAGAGCAGATTGATCAAGCATTAGTCCGAAATTGACATTGGTCACATTCAAAATGAGCGGGTGGAGAGCAGCGCGTACTAGCCAGCTGGGGTCACGTGATACTGGGCGCCAGTAGGAATTTTACAAAATAAATTCGTATTAAAGCAAATATTATGGATATTGCAATAAAAATCCTGCCCGTTTCTTGACTATGACTACCTAACTGACCTATTCAACAAACTAAGATTTGTATGAATATTCTTATTACTTTGGAAAATATACGTTTATTAATGTACTAGTAGCGCCCTGCGGTTTTACCCGCGTGGTGATGATTGATGAAGAAAAATAAAATCATTTTCCAGTTTGAGTATCTCTGGTTCGGTATAAAGGAGTGTTCAGAAGTTAAAATACGATTAGACATAAACAATCCTTTCGATAGTTTTATACTCTCAAAAACATGTTTTCAATTCTACTAATATTATAAATGCGAAAATGTATGTGTATGTGTGTATGTTTGTTACCTCTCCACGCTCAAACGACTACACCAATTTCGATGAAATTTGGTATGGACATAGTTTAGGCCCTGGATTAAAATATAGGCTACTTTTCATCATCATCATCATCATCCATCATCACGACGCGGGTAAAACCGCGGGGCGCACCTAGTCACGAATAAAATTAATAATACATTAATGCTGATTTAAAAAGAGTTAATACTATTAATTGATTTCGAAATATATAACTACCAAACCATTTAATCATTAACATAATAACATAATGTAGCTTAAACTATCGCGCGAAGCGTTTATAAAAAAGACACTATATTATATATATATAGTTATGGCTATCGCACCAGGCGACTAGATTTGTTCTTTATGATCACACTAGCTGGATTGATGATGATGATGATGATGATGATGATGATGAAAAGTAGCTTGTGTTAATCCCAGCCAATCCTAAACTATCTCCATACCAAATTTTATCGAAATCGGGGTAGCCGTTTGAGCGTGTAGAAGTAACAAATATACACACAAGCTTTCGCCTTTATAAACGTATATAATTTTTAAGTAGTATGGGCTGTCCGCACAGTCTGTCATTAAAGATAAAGATAAGATAAAGATAAATTGATTCCAATAAAAAAACTAATCTATTACACATTTCTTAACCACGGAAAAACAGCATTTTTAACCGACTTAAAAAAAAGGAGTATACTCAATTCGGCCGTATATATGTTTTTCTTATGTGTGTTCGCGGATAACTTCGTCGATTATGAACGGATTTTGATGAGTCTTCTTTTTACGATATCATAACAAACACTATTTATGTAGCGTATTTAGCGTGAGCTTGTTTCAATATTTCCTACGGAAGGACGCGATGTCTGCAATGTTCTCGAGTGTATATATGTAGGTATGGCCAACGACCTACTGGACGGGCCAAAGCCAAACAATTTGAATACCTCTACAGTGTGGTCGCGGAACACACTTCGCGCTAATTCGCGTTAGTTAGGTTAGTTAGTCTGTCCCCGAGAAGAGCGGTACATACGTTAGAGAACCCTTGCCCCAAAACCAAACTAGTAAGTGCGACAAGGATAGTGCGAGAGTGGCGACTAGCGCAAACCTAAATGACGACGCCCGCCGACCTTGCGTTTTATGTTGTGACTCGTTATTTTTTTATGATATTGTACGTGCTGGGCAGGTCCATTTATTATACCGATGTCGTTGAGAATAGCGAGTGGGATAGTTTCGTTGTTTCAGCCGGTGAGCATTGTGCAGACCCCGCGCACCGCGTGGGTCGCACCTACTGTTTATCGAACACAGCATCAATAAATTGCACTTGCGTCTGTCGTGTTTACCAATAAAAAGAATCCCAGTACTGAACGTTATCAGCGAAAAGTCTTAATAAATTCAAATAAGAACTTTTTGCTCACCTCTACGGTTGATATCATTATCTTCTGCGCTCTCTACCTTCTGGCTCGTGTAGTTCCGAGAACATCGGATCGATAAACAAGTATTATATCGAGTATGTAATTTTGATGCGTGTCCGTTTGTTGCAAAATAATAACAGCGGGGCTCGCTTGAATCGTTTGTCAAGGATCTTATAAATTCTCAAGGCTCGCTTTTTTATTTTCATAATCAAGAAACAATCGAGAATCGAGGCTTAACGAGCAATTACGTTTTAGCCATACGCGCAGGTTGTCTGCGTTTGCAACATGAGGCAGGTCGGGTATCAATTAAATCACCAGTCGAATCGTCTTGGGATATGAATATTCTCAGTATTCGTATGCGTGGATACGAGGCCCGCCCCTCGCGGCATGTGAAAAATAAAAGAGTACTAGGTGGCAGATTCAATAGCCTCCCATTAGAAGCCATTATATGCCAATAAATAATGTAGGGAGACAGTTCAGCTTTCTGTCCGAACGCGGCGCGGTAACTCATATCGCCATAATGATGCCTATAATGGAATAATAGCATTCAGCTTTTCAGAGAAAGCGAGCGAAGCTTTGCAGACATAACGAGGTCATGAAGATGAGGTTCTATTGTATGATCAAAAAACAATAACTTCTCAAACTGTATTCTCATTTGTATAAGTAATCGGATATAAATCATTGTGTAGAAGGATAAACAAGGCGTGAAGGGAATGGACCAGCAAGAGCTAAGAATAATCTGAGAACCTGCCACATATTTGCAATTTGAAATTCAAGAGGATTTCAATAATATCGTACCTAGAATGAGGAGTCTATTTGAATTGAATGTTACACAATCCCCTATCTCGTGTCAGTCGACGCGTGTCGGATATTGGTACAGAATATATAGCAATTGAAACATGGATTATACGATTATATAAATGTATAAAACACGGGAATCACTCACGTAATATTTCGGAGGGTTCCGTAGAATACGGGGCGCTCGCGGACTCCGTCGCGATTCGCCTAGTACTGCCGGCAGATCTCTCCTTGAAAATGACCTCCGAATGTGGTCGAAACTATAGTCGGAACCCTCTGCCATACTGCTTGAGTAATTCCCGTGTTTCATATATTCATCATGTGTCAAAACCACGTCAGTTTAAACAACAAAAGATTATATAAATATAGTTTAACACAATGCATTCTATTTGGAATTAATTGAGTAGTTTGAAATCTATACTAACTGACTTCTACAATTTACCCGGAAACATTTATTTTTTTAATTATTTAATTTGTTTTAAGTGTGTATAACATTTTATGTGTCTCCTTTCCGATTTCTCTAAGATCCCACCATCAGATCCTGACCTGAAGATCATGAGATCACCTGGATAGAATACTTTATTATACTGTATAGGTCTAGCGTTTGACCACTATCTCACTTGACGGTCAGTTGCTGTAGAATGCTAACTGGCTCTCAAGGACTACTGTCCTTGAGCATTCTAGCCTGAAAACACTATTTGTTTGGTGATAGTTTTTCAAACTTGAGGGCCTTTCAGTGCACATAAATATTGTTCCAAATCGGTCCAGGCGTCTTTAAGTGATCGCGCAACACACATATATTGATAATCCTTACGCTCGTTTTATATTTTATCTCACTTTAAATATAATAGTGTTCTAAAAAAAAAATGGAACCGACTTCAACACTCAAAAGTGTGAAATGACTTGTTGAAGTCGGTACCATGATAGTTCAAAAGTAACTATTATCAAAATATTGTGCGACTTCGACAAGTTATTTCACACTTTTGAGTGTTGAAGTCGGTTCCATTTTTTGGTAATTTTGGTTTCACCCTTTCTAGTGACCTTTGCTACTCACGGGATCAATTGTTAATATATTTAAATATAAATGTAGGTCTGCAAAACTTCTCTCCCAAAACCTTTTCTTACACCTACACACAAGTATTGAATGTTATCAGAAAAAAAATAGATTTCAGAAAATTCAGATTCAGATTTCAAAAAAGTATAATAATGGTAATGAAAGCCTACGCTTTCTTTAAATTTTCATACATTAGACAGTTATAAGAATTTTGAGGCTGATTATTTTGTTAATGATATCCAAGAACACTAGCTCTTGACAAAGTATTTTACCATCCCCTTTCTATCATCGGTCGACTCGACGTACAGCAATTCGCCATCGCTATATGGTAGATATACCACCTATACGCACGAAGCGTTTTGCTTCTGTGCTTGTACTGCCAAGGAATGGAACTCGTTGCCCGAGTCTGTGTTTCCCGATATGTACAATCCTGGAGTCTTCAAGTCGCGAGTGAATAGGTACCTTCTAGGTTTGCGTGCTAAATCCTAGACAACGTCATCACTTAACATCAGGTGAGACAGTTGTCAAACGCAAACTTATAATATGTAAAAAAAAAAAAAAAAAAAAGTATCATTGTACAAGCGCTAACGGTGAGAGTAAACCTAATAAATGTATGAGATTGACACGATCAACGAGAACGAATATAAAGTTGGTAGTCAATGGTCAATGGGTCACAATATAATGTTACTGACTACGGTATATATTTCGGTATGTGGCACTGTTTTAGTATTTGCTACAACTAGCTCTCACGGGGCCTCGTCGAATCCACACAAATGTAAATAGCAGTGAAAGCCGCCCTTCAATGTGTTCCAATTTGTAAAGTGACGCGCGGCTGACGTGTCCAGCGGTTATTTACAATATTGTATGTAAATTAAATATTCGAAATAAACGAATAAACCTTGTACTGATGGGTCGTTAACCAATTTCCTATCATCATAAAGACCAATTGGTGGATAATTGAAAAGGGAAAAGCAGAAAGCGGTCACAAATTACGGACACTATATCAAGTGTTAAACGGTACTTATCGATACCGAAACGGCGAAAGGTCGCGCCGACGAAAAATACACAATTTGAGTCAATAAATCAACGTCAGCGTCAGCTCGCAGCCCGCTCGCGCTCCCGCGGTAGCGCTCCGACTCATGTTTCACTTATTATTTATTACTTATCATGTTATTTTATAAGAGGAAACGCTTAATTACACGGTTATTATACGCTTCAACACGCCATTGATTGTTACCTACTCAATTTATTATTTCAAACTTCAAGTTGAGCAGAATACACATAACTAACATTTAATGTTACATAGTAATACTATACCGATTTATTAAAGTTGTTGTATGTATGAATGTTCATACTGTCATCATCATCATCATCTCAGCCACAGGACGCGTATATCCGCGGCGAGGCGACGGCTGAGCAGTGAATTCTTCATGGTAGAAGGATAACGCAATAGCGTGTTACCAACAAAATCAGGACGAGGAAATGTTCATCGCTACACGGTCCGCAGGAAACATCCCGTGTTGCTGTTTTATTGTTCTCGCATGTTCCATCACCCATATTACAACTACCCGTGAAAACCTGTAATTGGCTTTCTATAGTTAACTTAAGTATCTAATATATTTACATAAGCTGTTGGTTTTCCAATAAATAAATAAAAAAAAATAAAAAATAATAAAAAAAAATATGTCCAGCAGTGGGCTGGACATATACGCTCCATAGCCGGGAGGCTATGTATGTACAGTATGAACATTCATACATACGCGCCAAGCGTGGCGAGTATTGGCAAATCGCCCCTATGTGAGGGTTCACATAGGGGCGATTTGCCAATACTCGCCACGCTTGGCGCGCGGTTGGTGAGTGCAGTACGATTTCTGATTCTGGGCCGGTACAATCACGGCACTCCATACTGTAATATTTTTATTATTGTTAAGGGTGCATTTATTATTTCATTATTTCTTGTGTTGTTATAATATAACAACAGCCAGAATGAAATGCAACAAACGCTAAATTCTTGTTCGGTTGGTTATCCTTAGAAACCTTGATAACACCTATCATGTTTTCTAAGGATAACAAATAATGTAAAAAAGCTATATTATTATGTTGGCGACCATACTTTCAATATATCTTCCTGTTTATGTTAAACCTTTTAACAGCCTTTATTTCTATTATATTTTCTCGTTTTTGTGAGATTTCGATAGATTGAAATATATAACAATATATTGATAAAAGGGGCGGTTTTATTTTATTAAGTAAAACGTGTATGAAGAACGTGGCTTGGATCTTCAACACTATGTATGAAAAATAAAAAAGATAAGTAATAAAAAAAGATATGAAATATTTTAATTTAAATTAATTTTAATTATATCCAATAAGAAGTGCAACCAATATCTTAAAATAAGTAACATTTAGTTATATATCAGTGCGAACTATAAACCAAAGTAAGTATAATACCCGTTTGTAGTACCTCGCTTTTGTTCAGAGGCTGGTATCGTGGTAGCTGTGACACAGGGAATCCTAGTACAGCCACCAACGATCATGCTAGGTTTATTTAAGTATTCCATATTATTTATTACAAATGTTTTGTTAACATACAATACAAAACACTTTATTGTACACACAGGGAAAAACAATACAAAATACATCTTAAATCTAACAATACAGTACAAAGGGCGGACTTATCGCTGAAAGCGATCTCTTCCAGTCAACCTTGGTAAGGAGTCAAACAAAGTGATAAAAGGAATAGGTTGTACGTTAATATTAATGGAATACATTCAAACAATATATATATAATATTAATATATATATAATATTAATATATATATATATATAATATAAAATGATACACATACATGTATAACATATTACTAATGATTAGTAATATTTGAATTGATTCTGGTGTATATAAATAAAAAAAAAATATCCAAACTGTTCTCAGTAGATTTCGTCGTATGGCTAGAGTAAAATATGTCTAGAAGAAAGATTTGTAGTTTGAAACTGATATACTAAAAAATACAGGCCCGAATTTAAAGATTATTTCAACATTAAAAATCTACATTATCCTTGAGTAAAATATGTTTTTTTTAGGCAACAAAAAGATAGAGGTCCTTAATAAAACTTCAAGCGTGTAACCGTGCGAAGCCGGCTCGGTTCGCTAGTCTCTAATATGCTTCCAGAACGAATACAGAGTAAAGCTACAATTTGAAATCATTGAACGAGATTCTCGCGTTCTGTTACCATTTGTATTCTATACTCGCTTTGTAATACGGACCTATCGACAGGCGAACAATTTATCTCCGCCGAGAATCGAACCCCAACCTTGCAATGCAATCGCTTTAGTATTTCCTGTTGCCTTGCATGACACAAAATTGCTTCTGCAAACGGCGCGGAATGCAGATTGTTTTATTATTGTTCTGAGCCAAGGATTTACATCGCACGTGTTAACTAACGGGCCAGACAAGGTTCCCTTATACGGCGGAAGAAATTGTCTTGTTCGTACTTCCTAATTGGTATCGTTCAACTGTTACTGTAACTGTTACAATATTTGGCTGAAGCGTAAGGAGGCAGGTGTGATCAACGTTATCGTATTAATCTTTAATCCTACTAATATTGTTAATGCGAAAGTGTATGTGTATATATTCACAAAAATCATTATGTAAAATAATATCGTGTTTTGTTTGTTATATAGTTATATATTTGTAAATCAGAAGTGGTATAAATTAAAAATAAGAAAGAACATGGTGTAGAATTTTATTACAATGTTAGTCTATTACAAAAAGGCTTAACCAAGTACATGTTAAAATGA